>CM057813.1:26898082-27178082 GCA_030067965.1 Latrodectus elegans
TCCTTTTACAACTTTTAAATAACTTATCACCAACACGAACTCTGAATATTAACCGAAAACTATCATTTCTTTAAGTATTATTCTTCTCATTTAAATATTTATAAGAATTGCACGATTAAATTTTAGATTCATACTAATAAATATTAATCAAAGTTGTACCATAAATCTTTATATTTATTAATATAATAAGAAATATATAAAGTAAGTTCATCTTATGAAAACATATTTGATATTTTTTAGTTCAAATAAATTATCAAAAATAAAAAAATAAAAAAAATTTTCTAAGAATATTTGTGTAGAGTTTTCTTTTTACAGCATTTTTCATTTTTTTAATGGATTAGGACCATAAATGTCTTCATGAGAGAATTTAATTCAGGCGGGATGCGGTCTGATATAGAAAGGAAATTTAATTTAATCAAGGAAATGAGAAATGAAATTGAATTCCAACTAGAAATACTTAAAATTGAGATAGAAAATCTCTTATTATAGATTTTAATTATGTTAAATTACTCATAATATCCAACAAAAAGCTGCATTTTAAGTTATCATTTCGTTTGTAAAATTGAACTTGCTGAAATTAAAAAAAATTCTATATGAAATATAGTATTTTAAATAATTTCTATTATATTTTGGAAAATTTTATCTCTGATTTGCAATATATCAAGTACTTTAGAAATATATAGCTTTCAATGTAAAGGAAATATTACTGTGAACTGTGAAAAAGGAAAGAAAATATATAACAGTATAAATTTTACAAAGAATATATCTTCATCTATATATCTATATATATATATAGATATATATATATATATATATATATATATATATATATATATATATATATATATATATATACACACAGTGGTGGCCAAAATTGTGGATACTTTTGGAAATTTTTGTTTTTGAACTTTGTATGCTTATAGAAAGGAAAATGCAAACTTGTATATATCATTTTAAAGAGAATTTATGACTGAATTCAATACAAGGCACAAAATTCAATTATTTGCAATACAAAAAAGTTAAACGATAATTGTTATCGATATACATTAGATAGTGATGATTGCAGTGAGTTATCAGTACTTAGTAGAGTATCCTTTATTCTGGATTACAGCTCCACATCGACGTTTCATTGAGCTGACAAGAATTTTAAGGTCTTCTTTCGTTATTACATGATGCCAGGAAACAATTATAGTCTCAATTAATTCCCTTTTATTTGATGGGTGCCTCATTTGGACAAGAGTTTTCAAATGGTGCCACAAATTTTCGATAGGATTGAGTTCAGGACTGTTTTCTGGCTATGACAACAATTTAACGCTCTTTGTATGAAACCACTCTTTCGATATTTTGGCCGTGTGGCAGGAAGCAGATTCGTGCTGAAAAATAAACGAAGCATTGTTGGGAAAGAGATCTCTGATGGAAGGTAGAAGTTTTGGTTCTAGAATAGTGTCAATCTATTTTTTGGTATTCAGTGTCCAATCGATGACATGACGGCGACCAATACCATCTGCTGATATGCTTGACTAAATCAAAACACTGACTGGTTTCTTTACAGTTGCTTGAATGTAGTCAGGATGTAGCTCTTCTCCTATTTTACGTCTTACATATTTTCGCCCATCATTACCGAATAACGATAGCTTAGTTTCGTCACTCCATAACTCGTGACCACTGATCATATAACTTGTGACCACTGATCATCTGTCCAATTAATGTGTTACTTTGCCCACTGTAGTCTTTTTTTTTCGTTGCCAAAAATTAAGATAAAGCTTTTTTTTGTAGAATTTTACCCCTCAGTCCAACATCTGTTAATCTTCTCCTGATTGTTCTTGAAGTGTTAGAAACACCAGCGTCATTTAGATCACTTCTGATGGCCGGTGATGACATTTTTCTATCTTGGAGACATAGTCTTTTTATTCTTCTATCATTAATAGATGTGGTGCACCTTTTTCAGCCTTTTCCTTCATTGTTTTTTATTGAATTTGTCTATTGATATCGTGAACAAAACTTTCGGACACCAGATGTAGTCACTGAACCACCCACCTGTCTTGCAATTTCAGCATAGGAAAAACCACTTTCTCGTAACACAATAATATTACATCTCTTTCTAGGTGTCCAATCTACTCGTTTATTTGATGTCATTGCTTCTTGACTAAATATTAAAAATTTTTTACAAAAATTCCAACTTGTAACTGCAGTGTATAAGAAACAGGTTTAAAAACTCTTCTCCGAATGAGACGCACGTCAAATAAAAATTAACTAATTGAGGCTGTAATTGTTTCCTGGCATCATGCAGTAACGAAAAAAGAACTTAAACATACAAAGTTCAAAAACATAAAAATTTCCAAAAGTGTCCACAATTTTGAGAGTGTGGATTCATGGTACTACCAAAAAGATGGCAAAAGCTATTGCACTAGAATTGACTATATATAATTCAATTTTTCATTCACTATACGTTTTCATTTTTATAAAAAATGAAATAATTTTCCGAACAACCTAATATATAAAAGCTTACTAACGAAATTTTTGCAAGTGTGGAATTATTTTACTTCTGTCGTTACGTATTTAAATTCAAAAGCAAGATTAATTCACTGAAAATTATTTTTATTAAGTAATGAATATATTATTAATTATACTATTCTAGAGTCCTTTATTAATATCAAAATAATTAGTATAGTTAATAATTATGTTAAGAAAGTGCGCTTTTTAAGTGGACATGAGACCTATCATGGGGTTTAATGTTGAATTAAATTAGTATGTTCTATTACATGTGTTGTTGTGGCTTATTCGCCTTAAAAATCTGACATTTGTCAGATGAACTCCAATAAATTGTTAACAGTCAGAAAGTCGATGACTAGCAGAGGATCCTGGTAAAGTCCAACGCAATCTGAAGTATGTTTCTGTGAGCCTGGAAGGTCCTGGAGACTGTAGTTCACTTTTCATTTTTGGCCCTCTGTCTTAACCACGAGTGCATCCACTGTATCAAAATAATAATTAATATTATTTTGATACAGTGGAGGTAGTGTAAGCTTCTGTTGGACCGAGGTCTGAACCACCCATGGACAAGTCCAAAGGTAGAAGTTTGTGTATGCATCAATGCCTGCAGGCGATAGCTGAGCGTGATGGAACGGCCTTCACGTCTTGGGTGACCCTGCCAGGAGAATTCTCTCCCGATGTCCTTCGCCCATTTTGCTCAAGAACACCCCCTGCTGACTTTGAGGTGACGTATAGGACTTGAGGAGGCTCTTTTAAATTAATGATTGCTATTATTAAAAAGAAAAATTTAATCCTTCATTTTAGAACTAATGTATTTATTATGAAAAAAATATAATGAGTTTTATTATATAGTGATTCATTTTACAGTTACAATAAAACTTATGTTAGAATTTTTATTAAAAATATTTTTATAGTTTAGAATATGATTAAAATATATGAATATAATATATTAAATATATTAATTGCATCAGAAGGAGTGAACTTGTTATTTCTAAAGTTATTGCTATATATATATATATATATATATATATATATATATATATATATATATATATATATATATATATATATATATATATATATATATATATATATATATATATATATATATATATATATATATATATATATATATATATATATATATATATATATATATATATATAATGTTTTTCTCAAATAGTATTTCTAACTACTCTACCGAATTATTCATATCATATTGATTTTGTATGTTGTATATGTTCAACAATAAAAAAGTAATGAAATTAATTTTAATATTTAATGTGTCCAAAATATTTTTATATTTCAATCAATGTTTTATTTTTAGCTAGTTACCAGATGAAAAAGTATAAAATCAAAAATTATAAGGAAAATAATTTTGGTTGCTGTGATAATTTTGGATAAAGTCGCAATGTTTTTTTTTTACAAAGCTTAATGTTTTTTACTTTAAATTAAAGAATCTTTTAAATTTGAAAAAATTATCTCAATCGTGAAACTGTAACAATGTAGAGAAATATATTGATTGCAGATATTATTTCATCAGGAATTTTGTAGAGAGGATTTTTAAATTTGCCTATCCTGTTTCAAAAACTTCTCCATTTTTAATACTCATTTTTATACATAAAAGGACTTTTGAGTTGATATTAATTAGAAAATCAGATACCATTTGTCAACACAATATTCATGAGAAAATGAACATTGGTTTTCTGAAATATTTGATTCTACATTCACTTGGCTGTCTACATTTATAGTTTAACATAAAGAACTACAATTTATAAATTTTAGTAAAGTAGATAAAAAAAAAAACCACAACAAATATTCATATTTGTGAAAGGGAATAGAATCCACAGATAATTAAATATAATTGACTGGCAAAATGGACACTCTTCAGCTGTTAGTTCCACAGCATTCTGAGAGATTTAAGAGATGAAGTATGTAAATAACCATATTTTTCTTATGATTTTTTCGTAACTATATTTAAAAATTTCTTCTGATTGTTGTTAGTATAATTTTGTATCATTCCAAAATTGTTATACTTAAGTATTTTATTTTTTGATATCGAAACATCTAATTAAGACAAATATTTTCAAGGATAAATGAATTTTTTATTAGGAGAGATTTTAAAGTAATTTCATTTCAGCATATGAATCTTACTAAACTATTTTTTAAATATTCAGTTCCTGAATCAATGTTTTACATTATTTCTACATCTTTTTAAGTCTCAATAATTTTAAATTTTTATTAATATATAATTTATGTTTTAAAATATATATTTTCAAGTCTACTTTATTTTTGTGCGCAAATTACAATATATCTATGTTTGAGTCTTCTATTTACCGATTAAGTTAAAAAATAACCAAAAAACCTTCAAGGTAGCTTATAACTTGGATTTTCTCTTTTCATATTATTTAAATATATGATTAAAACAATGCAATTAAAGACTTAATTAATTAGAAATAATAATCAAACATAATTCTTACAAGGAATTAGAATGAGTATATTAGATAAGAATATTTTTGAACTACATATGAATTTTAGCAATACGTGAAAATATTGTAGAAATGAAGTTGTTTTTCTGTTAAGTAGAAAGTTTGAAAAAAAAAACTAAAACATTCATGTTTGTTTAGTTAATAAAAATATAAAAATAATTTTTCTCTTGGAATATTAAATTTCTACACTTTTATTTATTTTGAAAAAATGTATATATTACTTATTTACATAGCTTAAAAACTATTTCAGTATCACAATTATAACAAAACTAATTACTTGGTTTTAAGGATCACAAAAAACATGAGTAATGAACCACTAAAAGCTAAAATAATTCGTCTACATCAATGTAAAGATATAAACAAATTGGTATTTTTGCTTTGTTTCCGAAAAAAATACGCGGAAGATAATAATTAAAATCTTTCTAACTATAAATTATTCTTCAAGTTTCCTTTAAAAAAAAAAACAGAATTACTTGTAAGCTCTGAGACGAAGAAAAGGCGATGTCTCAATAAGGTGAGACCACCTGTCACTTACTTTCACTTGTTACAACAAAAGCCGTTTCACTATTATTAGGTGCAAAGCACGTGAGCTTCTTTTGCCTTTCAGGAAGCAGAAGGGGATCCAAATCAAAATTCTCACCTGACTAATATTAATCTGATCAAAGAGATGGTTGTTGGATATCACTCTTTTGCAAGTTACCATAAGGAATATTTGCTCAACGAGCGTTGCGGGTGGGGAGAAGTATATTGCTCTTTATTTTAAACACATCTCAAAATAAAAAAAATACATGGAAAAATATTTAAAAAGAAAAAAATACACGGAAGGAATTATTTAAAATCTTTTTAACTTTGCATTATTCCACAAGTTTTCTTCTAAAACAGAATCACTTGTAAACTCTGAGACAAAGAGAAGTCCCAATAAGGTGAGACCACCTGTCATTTTCACTTGTTACAACCAAAACCGTTTCACCATTACTATGTGTCAAAACACGCAGATGACCATGAGCATATTATGCCCTTCAAGGAAGCAGAAGGGGCCCCAAATCGAAATTCTCACCTGTTGAATAACATTAGTCTCATCAAAGAGATTGTTGTTGGATACCACAGTATGTAGTCGTTTGCAAGTTACTATAAAGATCATTCGCCCAGCTAGCACTGCTGGTAGGGAGAAATATATTTCTCTTTATTTTAAGCACGTTTCAGGCTATTCAATATATTCATTGCATATTACAGAAACAAGATTGCTTAAATTTTTTCAGTATTTTGCAATAAACCCGAATGCACGAGGAGCGTGGAAAACGATGGCCATGAAAACAGTGGTGGTGTAATAATCGTATCATGATATTTTTGTCCCCTTTTCAATATAATTTTATGCTTGGGAAATCGCCATTCAAATGCATTTGTTTTTTTTAAAGTTATACTTTTATGTTAATTATATTATTAGTATGTATTCAGAAATTTCACATGGTCTTACTTTTTGTTTTCTAACTCACATTAAGTTGTAATAAAATTCAGTTGTAATAAATAATCATTTACAGTTAATAATTTTTTACAGTTCTTAAATCATCAATTTAAGTTTTAGCGGCACGTGAAGTAATCTGTCCGGGATTCCAGGGTTTTATATGAAAACCGAGACATCTGAGAAGCATACTCATTAAGAATTTATGCTTCCTAGCCAAACTTATAACATGAAATTCATAATTTTTATGAGAAGTGTAAATTAAATATCATATTATTTTAAATCAAATTATTGCATTTAATTTCGCATTTTATAACCTCACTTGGCCGACCTCCATGTCTAGTGGTCAGAGTGCCTGACTGCAGATAGGGAGATCCTAGGTTCGAATCTCGGTTCGGGCATGGTTGCACTTTCTCTCTCTATCTATCCTGTCCTTGTCCTTTCTGTATATGAATGAGGTGTGAATGGTTGTCTACCCTATAAATGGGTTCCTATGGCATGTGTGTACTGAAGCAGTCGGACTCCACACAAAATACGGTTCAGTATGAAAAAGTGGCGCAACGCACCTCATATTGCCAGCCTAAATGGCACAAGACAAAAAAAGAACTTACTTATCGATATTTTGTTGAATTTACTGGATCTATATTGTGTAACTTTTGTTTCAGTTTTTCAATAATTTCAAGTTTTTTTTTAATTATATGTACTAATTATATAAGCTCATGGATACTTACAAATTTATGTACCCACGAACTTATAAAAAAAATTGATAAAAATTTCGGAAAGGACTATATTAACACTATTGTTTAGCAATGGATGATCACTGAATATGTTCAAACTATCATTTCATTTATGATGATTGATTTGCATTTATAATCGTT
This sequence comes from Latrodectus elegans, assembly GCA_030067965.1. Taxonomy (NCBI): domain Eukaryota; kingdom Metazoa; phylum Arthropoda; class Arachnida; order Araneae; family Theridiidae; genus Latrodectus; species Latrodectus elegans. The sequence goes on from CM057813.1 coordinate 26,905,399, forward strand.
CGTAGTCCTTTTATAATGCAATGATTTTGCCAAATTCTATAAATCTTTCTTAAATATATAGTTACAAAAACCGTCATTTTATTAGCTATATAATTTAGTTTAAATGAAAAACAATAGTAAATATGCTGCAAATTTATAATTATATTTTATTTAATTAAAGTGGTTGAGAACATTTCTGATAAATGTTAGATAATTTTAAAAAGAAATAACTATAGTATTGGATATTTTAGATGCGGTACATCAGGCTTTATTTGGTTATACTAATAAATTAATACATATTATTGCACTGGTATTTTAGCCACTTCATACAAATGAAGGTTAATTGAACCAGTATCTACAGCAATGTGATGACTGCCAACCACTGTGCCACCGCACCTTAGTGTGCCAGCAAATTCTTAAAATGTACCTCCAAATTTTAGAAATGTATGTAGTAAAAATTACGATGCTTTTTCTAATACGAATAAAGTAATAAGCATGCTGTTGTTTTTGTAGTACATGTTATATTATTTTATATTCAAAATTTTCATCATAAACTATTTTACACAATGTATTATTGGTAAGTAAACAATTTTAAACTTATTCTTTTCTTAGCATGCTTCTACATTTTGAAATCATTAAAAGTATTCTGGGACCAAGAAAAGAAAGAGTTGAGAATCACTGTCCTACAGCAGAATTTGATCCACAAAAAAGGATTTCCGCGTAAACGAAAATCGAATAGATGAATTGTTGAACTGGCACCAGTGTGTTAACTACTGCTGTTACCTCAGTCTGTTAGCTTTTACGTACCTCAAAGTTATTAAATGCAGTTAAATAAATTATTTGATTTAATAATTATAAAATCGTTCTTGTTAAGATTTTGAATTAAGATAATTAAGTGGTGTCTCTTAAATTAAAAATCTAAAGTTTTGAATGAGAAAGAAATATGCATTTTGACTCAAGATTTTAGACACGAATCTTTCACAAAATTTGTGAATGTCAACCTTCCAGAATATTTCATTTCTCATATTTTCATAATAGGGAACAAAAAACCTACATTAACTTCATAAGCTTTAACAAATTATCTTTATAATTTTATGTTTTTCTTTTAGTGTTAGATTCTTCTGGTAAGCTCCCTAATGGTTTGTTGAGCGGCAGTATAAATTCTCTTGGAGATTATGATGAGTGTATCGCCACTTCTGTTCCGAATCAATTCCAGGGCCAATATTGCACAGTTGAAATTACCCCACCGCTTCCAGAAAGACGTCGATTTTTTTCAACTGATTTGGAAATCCCGGAGTTCGTCAACATTACGTCATCTGATACGGTACCAAGCACATTTTTGCCATTTTTTTTATAGTTGAATGGGCAATTAGAAAAGTATATCCTCAATTTCAATGTTTGAAACGTCTATAATCACCACACATATTATAATTGGATATATAATAAAAATATTTACTTATCCAATGACATTTAATAAATCATTATTTTACATAAAATTTGATATTTTAGCTTTAATTTTTAGATAATTAAAATGACCAAATTTAAGACTATTATCACAGTTTTCTTACGTCAATCAAGAAACGTTTTTGAATGTTAAATTTGCTATCAATTGCTTAATCATTATTTATTAAGAAGTTGTTATTAGTTTTTGTTGTTAATTTGGAAATTTTAAATTTATTAGTATTTGTAGTATAATACACTTAAAGTCTGTAGTTTCCAATATCTGCAAATTTAACTCGAAATCTGAAATTTAATAAAATTTTATACTCATTTTAACTTCCAAACATTGCTTATATTAACTAAACAAACTATTTAAAAATGGTTTATATTTTAATTGAATAGTTAAATATATTTACTGGTTAAGATGTAGGAAGAATAATAGAAAATAAATTGATGATTTCCATTAAACATAACACAATTATATGAAAGATTATTGAACAGAGGTTGTGCATTCAAAGATTTCACAATTAACGTTGATTAGTTACTTAGAGGAGGAAACTGGAGAATACTACTGGAGGTTACTTGCATGTGAAATTATACTGGAGATGAACCCAATAACATGCCAATGAATGACTTATTTTTAGATTCCTCTTCCTTGTAATACTAAAGAAATTACGTGATTAATTTTCTACGTGGATAATTTTGTAAAGATAAGATACTAATACATATTATGCATTTATAGATTTATTTGCAAGGCAAATCTATGGTTTGAATACCACAAATTTGTTACCGACTTAAGCACTCTACAATTAAATCGTGACCCAGAGAAGTTCTAATACTCTGATATAGTGTATCATTCTACATTACTGACCACCGTAAATGCAACATCCTGTAGGAAGCATGTTATGTAGGAGGGTACGACTGACCGACGTGTTCGATCGCATCCACCTCAGTGCACTTCAGGAGATGACAGTCAAATTGAGTGCATGGCAGTTACGAATCACTCAGCCACTTGACGAACCATGTCACAGCATATTCATTCTGTAACACATCATCCAGTGTCTGCGCGTATCATTCGACACCGTTTACAGCAGAGTGGTCTGTTTACAAAGCATCCATTGCTTCATCTACTCTTGACGCAGAACCACAGGCGTCTGAGTCACCAATGGTACGATGAAAGAAGGATGTGGTCCGCAGAATAGAATGAAATAGTCTTTGCTGACGAGTCACGCTTCTATCTGCAACACCATGATGGCTGCATTAGGGTCTAAATATACCATGAAGAGAGGATGCTGAACAGCTGCGTTATGCACCGCCGTACTGGTTCTTATTTTATTTATTTATTACACGCCACACGGGTATTTATGGTATGGAGCGGTATTGGATATCACTGTCGCATTTCTCTAGTACACTTTGCCCGTAATTTAAGAAGTAGCCAGTGCTACATTTCTGAAGTGTGGAGGCCAGTTGTCCTTCCTTACTTTCGGAGCTTACCCACAACCATATTTCAACAGGATAATGCACGAACACAAGTGGCACGCCTTGTCCAAGTGTTCTTCATCAATCACCAGATTAAATTGCTTCCCAGGATGCCTTGCTTCCCATATCCTTGGCCGTTAGGAAATATGTGGTTCATGGTTTCTCAACGATTCACCCAGATTACATCCTCAGCTGCCAAATCAGATCAACTTTGGCAAACGTGTGGCAGCTGCTTGTCTGCCATACTCCAAGAGCACATCCAAAGTCTCTTTGAATGAATGCCGAGGTGTGTGGCAACGGTGATCTCCAACAATGGCGGCTACTCTGGCTACTGATTTTGTCAGGAACCACACTTCAGAAGTCAATAACTTTAATCATCTGTTACTAGGTCAACGTGTTATCTACAAAATAAATTTTGTTATGATATCTCTTATCTTTCTTGGTGTTGTAATTTGGGTGTTTACCAGTATATACAGTGATACTCAGATTTTCCGGGCCACTTCCTTCTTTTAATTTCCTACCAGCCTTGCAATCACCTTCACTGATGATCAGAGGTTAAGCATTTATATTTTTTATAAATATGTGAAATATAAAAGTTAGCATCAGTGATCAGCTCAAAGTGTCTTAGTTTTCCACCAGTTCCTTAATGCCCTCCAATGCTTTACATCGTTAAATTATTGCTAAATAAGCTATGTACAGTTTGCTAAGAATTAGAATATTTTAAACTGCTTTTGAAATATTAAACGTAACTTCTATAAATTTTTCATTTAGTATTTCTTATGTAAACTTGAGTACAGGATCGTTCATTGAAATTCATTTTCAAAAAGATTATCCTAATTCACTGTTATTGAAAATATTGTTTCTGAAAATTCGAAATCTTTCTTTTTTTTTTTTTCCAAAAATTTACAGGTCGTGGGAGAATTTATGAGACGTGCAGTGTACTATTATCACCTGAAATTTCGATCCAGTGTCTGTGTCCCATCTACTTGTAGTGCTGAAGATGTACAGCAAATTACTTCAGAAGGTATATGCGTTTGAGATATCATATTTAGTCTAAATATTAATTTACCTATTCATTTCCATATCCAGAATGTGCTAATATGCTATATAAATTGCTATTGAATTCATATTTTTTTGCTTGGAACGCATGTGAACGGTGCAAAATTTAAATAAATTTCATTTGCTTTTATGACAGAATATAATCTGCATTCAAGTAAATTTCTCAGTATCAAAACTGTTTAAATGTTAGTAAGCTTTCAAATTCAAAAATTGATATTTAAAAGTGTTTATTAAAGTATTAATAAAGCAATAAAAATTTTTTTTATCATATTAAAATGAATATATTTATGGAGTTCTTTTGTTTTTGTTATTTAAATAAGAGTCAAACTTTATTTTTAATTTATGATAACATAAATAAGATTTCAATTTATAAACCTTCGTCAATTAATTTGTTTGACTAGGCTTTTGTATCCTTCTACATATTTCTACGTACACTGGATTATTTTTCATGTAAAATTTTTAATTGATGAAATGACATTATTAAATATATAACTTCTAATGATATATGATGTGTTTTAGTACGTGATAATTTTTTTTTAAAGTGCAATAAAATTTTATGTATCATTTGATACTGTAGCCAAAGAATTACTTTTATGATCTGAGCTTTATGGAATAATGAAAAAGCATTGGATTGCTAAAGTATGTTCAATTTTTATTTCTTAAATACTATTCTTAGAGAAATTCTATAAAAGTAAATGCTAAAAAAGCTACAACAAACTTTTCTGGAAAAAAAAACTGTTATAATGAAAATAATTGGAAAAGCATCTCTTTTATTAAGATGAAAGAAATTACGAAATTCAATTGTTTTAGAGTTCATATACTCGATTTTTATTTGTGTCTATTTTCTTTAAATAAAATATTATTGGTACATTTATTTTTTCCATATAGTAATGAAACAAATCGGAGTTGATTTCAACGTGAATATTCCCAACTGTGAAACAAAAGCAGAGAAGATTATTTTAAATAATACCCAAATAGCTGTAATGTAAGTAATCCTTTTTAACTACATTAGAAAATATATTAAAATTGGTATTACTGTAATAATGCTTAGTAAATTTACAAAACAGAGCTCGAATAACTCTTTTATCCCTTTTTTAAATTTTATAAATTAATTGATAACAGAAACTAAAATCACTAGGATTTACAGTTAAAATTTAAAAGCATGGCGATATTCTCAATTTTCCGGAAAATATTAATTTTAAAGCAGTCATACTGATTGATTCTCCTTGATGACTTTTCATGGAATTTTTCCCTTGTTATATCAAAAATGTGAATTATTAATATGTAAATTATTAATATTATTTAATTAAAATATTAGTTTAGGCAAATAAACACATGTGCAAGTTTTCATAGTTTTTTGTATTGTAAATGCATTGTATAATTTATATTTTTGTCATTATTCGTTTTTTCTCCCTTATTAAGAATTATTTTGCTACATTTGATTAAAATTATTTTTATGAAGAATATGGAGAGTAACCGATTATATATATATATATATATATATATATATATATATATATATATATATATATATATATATATATATATATATATATATATATATATATATATTAATTGTTAAATGATTTTTTAACTGTAGTTTATAAAGATTTTATTTAAGAATGATAAAGTGCCAATTTTTTAAATTTTTTGTACAGTGATAAATTAAATCATGATCATGTTGTGTCATTGTTTTTTGTATATAACTCACTTAAAATGTGTTATTTATAAGAGTCTAAATATCTTAACAATAATAAGAATTAGACCTTGATTTTTTTCTGAGTTTAAAGTTGAATAACAAACTGATTTAGTCAGATTATTATACAATATTTAAAAGATTAAACCTAGCAATAATAGAATTTAGTTAATTAAATGAAGCTTTCAGTAAATGTTTAAAAATTTTTATATTTTAGTATACAATACAATGACATTTTACATTGTTTGGGTATGTGTTAAAATTTGTGTTTTATTATTTTACTTAGTAAATTATGGTTGTTACACAATGATGATATATGTATTCCATTAAATTGAGATAATTATCTAAAATTGATACAATTTTTTTTTAATTCTTTCTATCTAAAGATGAGTTTAAATATTGTAATTTAAATATTTTCGCTCTCTATTTATTTTATGATTTGTATGTTTTGTGATCACATTTTCATTGAAAAAATAGTTCTAGAGACAAAGTACCTTAAATTTTCCGAAGTCCCCAAAAACTTTAATAAATTTTAGAAAAAAAAATCCACTTTTTTTAAACTCATATTTTGAGTTTATATCACTAAATGAATTCCTAATTGTTTTCATAGATTGTAAAATTGATGTCAATTAAAATTTTTTCAACTGACAACTGCCCCTAATATTTCTTAATGACACTTTTTCTAATTCTGAAATGTTCAAATGCAAACAACAATTTTTTAAATTTGTTATTCACCAAAATTTTCAATTTTCCCCAAAATAACGTATAATGATTAAAATCATGTCATAAAATAATATCTAAGATTTTAAAAATAATTTTTAAACAATGGAGTTTGTTATATCTATATAAAATACATTAATTTTTCAGAATCATCTTATCCTTGTTGCTAATTTTGGGAATATCTGCAACAGTGCTGGACGTTTATATGAAGAGAATTGGTGAAGAAAATATATCAACATTAAGTATGTATTTATCTACCAAAATATTTTTATAATCATATTTTATATAAGATCATTTAAATAAAGTATATGTATATATACACACTAAATAATAAATTGGGAGTCCAAGATCAATATTTATTTGTCATGGGCACCTCTTTCGCGTATAGCAGCCATTATTCATTTGGGCATTAAGGCTACATGCTTTTTGAGGTACATTTACGTCCAGACAATACTATGCATTGGGTATGCCACCTTTTAGATCTTGTAAATTGTAGATCTTGGAAGAGGAAGGTTGGTTGGTTCGTTTGTCACTCAACGGTCATTTTTTGCACTTGAGGGCTTGGTAGACGAAGGGTGATCGGAGAGTGTTTGTTAATTAGACGAAAGAGGAGAGTTTCTTTCTACTATATTTTACATATTTTGTACTATATTCAACATAATTCTGTGGTGGCCAGGGAAAGTATTGTAAGTTAGACTGATGTTTAGCGAATCAATTTTGAGTATTTCTGGCACGATACATAAATCAACTATCATCCATGAAGCATTCGTCGTCATCAAAGTAAAAACAAAACATGATGCAAAAAAGACTTAATCTGCCACTAAATTGAAATATGCAGCTTACCTGTCATGGCTTTTTGTTTAGAACATCAAGTTACTGCTTCCCTTCTAACAGTACATGTCTCATAGCCTGATACTCCTACCAGACATTTACATAGTGCGAGTATGGTAAGGTTGATTTATGGTTTCGTGGGATTCTGGCCAAATTCGATATCTTCCATCAATGCAAAATATGGCCTTACGTGTCCAACCTTATTATTTACTTCCAATTTTCATGTCTTGTTTTTTTTTCTTGACACCACTGCGAACGAATCTTTGCTTTTCAGGTAGAAATGAGGTTTTCTCTGGCACCCAACTTTGCATTTCAAACGCCATCAATTTTCAGGGCTTGGTTCTAATTTTAATTAGTTGGGAAGAGAGTTGGTTTTGACGAATTTTTTATTTGAAGCACAGGGTTTCATCGGAGACGATGTAAATTCACACTATTGGGAAACTGTACTCCAACTGCAGTTACATGTTCCAGACAGTGACGTTGGATTCAAAGTTGTGAAAATCTTTTATGTCTGCTTTTCAGAAGTCAGTAACGTTAGAAGTCTTCGATACCGAAATTCCTGATCGATAGGTACAAACGCAATCGGTATTTTAAACAACGAAACTTTTCCAAAGTACTATTGCCCTTATCTGTATTTTAATATGTGATTATATTTATTCCCAAAGCTCATAATTGTTAACTGATTTCTAAGGATAAATTGGTCTGTCAACATTTTTGTCTTCAGCATGCCAAGAAGTGTATGAGATTGGCAGAAATAGTTTTGATATGCAAAAATACTATTTACAATTTCATACAATTTACGTATACCTCTTCTGAAAGCAATATATTCTGAACTAAGTATAGTATCTTCAGTCGGATATTTAGTGTGCTTACACTATCATCCTAATATAATTGTGCGATATGTTTAGATATTATTTTAAAGTTATTAAAATTAGGTAAATTAAATAATTTGGAATAATTGCAATTTTAATTGTGGTAATAATGGTACAATTTTAATTATATTATTTTTCCCCTATAACTGAAGAATTTTAGTGTTGAAGAAGTGATTTTATGGAAATATATAAATTCGATTTAATTTTCTGATTCTTAGTGTTTGTCAAATCAAGAAATGCATTATTTTCTTAATTTATAATTTGCTTTTAGATATACCAGTCAGATGCCTTTTATGCTTTTCATTTTATACAAACACACGTCGTCTTTTAAAGAAGGATGATGCCCGTGATACCATTAAAATATTTCATGGACTGAGAGTCATCACAATTTTGTGGGTCATATTGAATCATACCTATTACTATCTCAACTTTCAAGCAAGTAGTAAGTGGTTTCTAAGATTTAAATTATTGATGATACGTAAAATATTTTATTTGTGTCTGAAATGTATATTTTCTTTTTCTCATTATACTATCACTTATTAACTAAAAACATACAAGTTGAAATATTTATACAAATGGTTAAAGTACTAAGAAGATAAAATATTAAAAGTTTAAAAATGGTTAAAATACGAATTTTTTAAAAAAATTTGTAACGGTAATTTGTTTAATTGTTGTAGCAATTTTTTTGAAGGTTTAATTTGAATTTTCCCTCAAATGAAAATAAGAGAAATATCTACTTTTTCTTTTTTGAACAGGTAATAGTCCTGCTGTTATTAAAAGAGTTTTAATATTTGAGTTGTTTTATAACCACTATGAGGAACATTTCTGTTCATTTATTATATTTTTACCTATAAATTATATAATTAATAAAATATTTTATTATAATTAATAAAATAAAATTATTTATTATAATTAATAAAATAAAATGAAGAATAACTTCTTTATTTCTCAGAACGTTTCTCGGAAAAATATTGCGAGTTGGCATGTTTGCGGTTAGAATATATGTAGTGCTATTCTATGTTAATATTTTAATCAATAAAAGTGAAAATAGATGCAAGCAATGATTGTCTGTTTCATAAATTTTAAGAAAAATCTTTAATATTTGACAGTTTGTATTCCTACCGTTTAACAATTCGTATTTGCACATCCCACCCCAGACATAGGTATAAGTAACGACCTCGTAATAAGCCCTCTCGTGCAAAAATGACCATTCAACGATAAATAAGCAAATCTGTTGAATTACGATATGAAATTGTGATTAGATTTCTAAACAGCACAGAAATTATTTTCTTAGTAAGTTTTCATTTCATTCAAATAAAAAGAAATTGAAATCATATTTTTGTTATTCTCATCTCGAATATTATTTCAATATTATATTTTTGTTAAGACTCAAATAAAATTCAATTTATGATATACTTACTTTATAAAAAAGTAACTGGAGTTGTGTAAAACAATTTTCGTTTTAGGCTCTCTTTTAGAAGCTAGAGAAATAGGAAAAGAAGTTTTGTTTCAACTTGTAATCAATGGGTTTTTAAATGTCGAAACATTTTTCTTCATCAGGTAGATGCATTGTTTTAATTTTGTGTTTTATTTCTTTGTATTTTAAAAATTCGTATTTAAATTTAAATAAAGTTTCGTAGTTTTAAGGTAAAAAGATTTCCCAATGTGATATTTTGCTTAAGTTAAGGGATTATTGCTTTTTTATTTAAAACTGCATTGAAAATTTAATAAAATATTAGGAATATGAATTGAATAATATAAATATGAATTATACTTAAAAATTGATACATTTGTTACATTATTTATATTTTGAAATCATTAAATAATCATTGAGGAGATAAAATGTTCTCAGGTAGTTAGAAACAAGGCTCTGGTTTACGAGGGAAAATGCTTACATTTAAAATATACGTTTTCTAAAAATAAAATCGCTATAAATAAATATAAAACGATATTAGATTTGCCTTTTATTTACTACTATTTTATTTTAAGGATTTTTTTTACAAGAAATGGTTATAGAAGTTAGGAAAAATATTTATCTTGTTGAGAATATTAATAAAATGATTTTACATAAGTACTTTCAAAATCTTAGAGAGAGAAGAATAATGAACACAACAAGAGATTAAGAATTTCGCCATGTCAATGTTGCCAATACAGCATTGAGCATGGTCACATCCACATAAATATAATATCATGGGATAGTATAGTGTGTATTTCTATTTAGAATAATTTTAAATGGTGTATTTTTCTCTGATTGTCAGTTTAAATGTCAACGTTTTTATCGACCGTCTAGTTTTCTTAAATTATAGTAAACGCTATAAAATATGTTTCTATATTTTAATATAAATATTGCTTGCGAAATGAATTCATATTATTTATAATATGATTTTAACCCGTTTTCAATAAGTACTTTTCCATTATAATCCCACTTATGATCCTAAATAAGCTGGATGCATCTTACGGAGGAGCGTTAATAACATAACGTAGATATGATGATTTTAATGACTCAAAATTCTATTTAAATTAAATATATTTTAATGGATCTTTCTGCCCAACAATTAATTAAAGAGTGATAAACAAAGCTAAGCAAGCTAAATGCTAAACAAAGCAAGTTAGTGCTAAAGATGACTTAGTGATGATTTTGTCCATTAAAAGAAGCATTTTACGATCACAAGTCACCAGAAGTAAAAAAACAGCCAAATACAGCAAAATTGAATTTTATTTGACTGAAAAAAGATACTATTAGGTATAAAATCTATTATCGATGCGATTACTAAGCAGTTTCCGCCAGAAATAAATTCGTGTTTTAATAAGTTTTGATTATTAATAATTATTTAATTTATAAAATATTTGTATTATTTTTAGTGATTCTTAAAAAAAAACCTTTTTAAACAATACTCCATGTAAATAGAATTTCTACGACATACATTTACGGTTTTTTCCTTTCTCTTTGCGGCGATTACACGGCGAATATTGCCAATGGAAAAGTATTTTTAATCTTAAATTTTGTAACTACAGTTATTTTTCAGTGCTAGCAAACATTCACAATGATGGTTTTTCAATTCTCTACTCAAAAAAAAATCATGTATACTGTAATTTCTTGAAAAAGGATTAATAATAGGTTAAATGTCTTCTAGTTTTGTTAATAATTCCTTAATTTTTCATAGAAGTTTTACCATTGATTATAAAAGTTGTTTTATAAAATTCTGATACTATGACGATAATATGATGACTTTTTTAAGGAATTGTTTCTCTTAGGGTGTATTAAAAAATGTTACTGTGTAAAAATCTTTTACTTTATTCTGTATGATATAACAAATTCAAATTTCAATTATTTTTCACCTCTAATAACAAATTTCATTCTTTTAAAGTTCTGTTTTAGTGGCTTATGGTGTAATGAAAATGAAAGAAAAGAAACTTAACATTTTGCTTTACATCTTTCGAAGATTGTGGAGGTTGAGTAATAAATTTTCATTTTACTACATATTTATTCATATTCTTGATTTCTTTTCATTATATAATTTTCTTTGAGGGATGTATTTGTCAAAAATGTTGATAATGAATATAAATATACAGCTTGTGTAAGGTAAATTTTATGAATATCAACAAGTAAACTATTAGAAGTTAATCTAATTCCAATTTCTTCTCGCATCTTTACATATATATTTTATGTATAAGAACCTTACAATAAAAAGTAGAAATATAAGTACTTGATAACAATGATTAAATTAATTTTACTTTAATTATAACAAATAAGTTCTATCAACGATAAAAACTTTCATACAATTTCTTCTAAAAGTTAATTAACTGAAAGAGTTAAAATCAATAATCTGCAAGCATAAGAGATTTATGAGACAAAATGAGTTACTTCAGATTTTTATGTATTGATGTTTAACAACTAAATGTAAGGAAGTTACAAATTATTTATTTATTAAATTTTAATTGTTTTTTATTTTCTAGAAATTATTTATATCGATTTTCAAAGTAAGTATACTTAAAAAGTTCTATAATTTTTATTTATTATTTTCCTTTTGCACTTTCAGTTTAAAGATAACTATAACACTTGTTTTAAATTAATGTATACTAATTTTTAACAGATTTTACAAGTATAAAAATATGTATTTGTAATATCTGCTCAATGACTAATAACTTATTCAAAACACAGTAAAACTTGGGTTTTTGGATAAAATCTTAAAATAAATTTCATCGTTATATCTCATTTATAAGATAGGTGTTTTATCACATTACTTATTACAGAAAAAAATTATTTAATTGCTTCTCACGATTTTTGATTTTATGAAACGAAATAATTTCTACTGTAAATTAGAAATGCAGTTCATGTTTAATAAAATAGATTTCAAAAACGATGTTTTGAAAAACGTTGGCATCCTTTTTTTTGTAAAACGACGCCAACGTTTGTCTTTCAAAAAGCACAAAGAAAACTGTAATAATAAAGTAAATTTTTCAGCAATCTGATCAATTTCATTTTTCTTTTATGAATTTCATATTTGTGCAATTCTTATAATGTTCTTTCAGTGTTTAACAAGGTTTACCATAATATAAATTGATTTTATGAATGATACTAATCTCAAACACTTGGTTTTGAAGGAAAAACCACATTTTTTTAAAATTTATTTTATTTTTTATTTTTCTGTAACTGACATGATGCTTCAGGTTGACACCACCTTTTATGCTTGTTATTTCTTGTGTCTTTCTCCTCCCTCATCTCGGATCGGGACCTGTCTGGAAAGAGACCGTGACACAACGCTTAACCGAGAAGTGTCAAGCCAACTGGTGGACAAATTTACTCTACATAAACAACTTCGTCCCCACCGAGGACACGGTAAGTCTTATACAACTTGATACTTATATTTTTCATTACTAAATGTAAACTATTTACATTACTTTTTACAAGATTTTCTTCGATATTTTAAGTAATTATGAGTTTAACATAACGAAAAGTTGTATTTCTTCTTTTTATAAAAATATTACAAAAAAAAGGTTAAAAGATATATAAAACTTTTTTTTTTATAATTTGTAACATAAGCAAAAATCAGTTTTCAGTTGAGTTAGAATAAATTCTTAGTATATAAAGAAAATTTATAAAAAATGATTTCCTTAACTGTAGTTGTAATTATTCATCTTTATCGAACCTCAACATTGTTAGAATGGTTCTAGTATTTTGTATTAAATCTGAAATACATATGCAGATTCAATAAAAAATAAAGCAGATGAATGCTGTAAATAAGAATGGAGATATAAGGTTGTTCAAAGTATAGAAGATACCTTAAGAATTTGCATACGCTTGAGTTATTAGAAAAGTAATTGACATTAGTATATGGGGGGGGGGTGAAAAATTTACATTATAAGAAATATTTGTAAATTTTTTAGTATTGTTTAAACTAATCAACATTCAACTAAAGTTTTAATGCGGCTACTTTAATTTAGTTTAAATTTAATATCTTTCACGTATAGTATTTGTGCATATGAGACCTCATATACACTGTTCAAAGCACCGTCAATGCGAACAAGAGGTGACCGAGACGTGTATCCAATGGTACCCCATACCATCACGCCAGGTGATGGGCCAGTATGACGATGACGAATGCACGCTGCCAGTGTGCGTTCACCACGATGCCGCCAAACACGGATGCGACCATCATGATGCTGTACACAGAACCTGGATTCATCTGAAAAGATGACGCCTCGCCATTCGTGCGCCCAGGTTCGTCGTTGATCACACCATTGAAGGCGCTCTTGTCTATGACGCAGCGTCAAGGGAAGCCGCAGCGATGGTCTCCGAGCTGAGAGTCCATGCTGCTGCAAACGTCGTCGAACTCTTCGTGCAGGCACTTGCTGTCTTCCAAACGACCCCGTTTCTTGACTCACGGCTCGTGACGTAGTTGCACGATCCATTACGGCCATACGGATAAATTGCCTGTCTTCTCGACTGCTAGTGATTGGTGGCCGTTGAGATCCCTCATGGCGTTCCGTATTACCGTCCTGAACCCATCGATTCCATATTCTGCTAACAATCATTGGATCTCGACCGACGCGAGCAGCAATACTGCGATAAGATAAACCGCAATCCCTGTACCCTACAATTCGACCGTTATCAAAGTCAGAAATGTGCTGGTACGCATTTCTCCTTCTTACACGAGGCATCACAACAACTTTTCACCAGGCAACAACGTTCAAATGCAATTTGTGTATGAGGAGCCGGCTGAACAATTTCCTCATTTAAACACAATGTAGGTGTCGCTACTGGCGCCTGCTTTGTCTGAAGGCGCTGAAAAGCTAATCATTTGCATATCACAGCACCTTCTTCCTTTCGTATAAATTTCACGTCTGTAGCATGTCGCCTTCTTGGTGTAGCAATTTTAATGGCCAGTAGTGTGGATTATAAAACTAGATTTTGAAAATAGTAATCTACTTACGATTGAATATAATCAATAATATAATACGACAACAGGATCTTGCTTTATAATCTACGTACAGAAATTTTTATTTTGTATATTAAAAGTTATAATTTCAGCAAGCTTTTTATATTGTCCTGTAATTAAACTTCACAATAAGTATTTAAAAGGTTCTTCAAATAAAATTATTACTGTAATGTTAAATCCAACTGAATAGAATAAGGAAATTTTGCTTATTGAATAATTAAAGAAAATTTGTAAGAAAAATTTCTTCAAACTCACGAAGTATATAAAAAGTGTCAGAGAAAAATATCAAAAATTTCTGTTGAATCTTCGTAAAATACCTATCTTAATAAATATTAATTGTGAAATAAATATTAAATAAAATAATGTATTAGAGTGTATTACATATTTTGAATTTTTTATTCTCTGACGCACAAATTATATTAGTTATATATATATATATATATATATATATATATATATATATATATTATATATATATATATATATATATATATATATATATATATATTCAATTATCAGTGAAGTTCTTTTTCTTACATTATGCTTGTGAAAATTTTAGTGTCTTGAATGGCATTGGTATATTCCAGTGGATACTCATTTATACTTTCTGAGTCTGATTGTACTGATTCCTCTTAAACAGTGAGTATTATTTTTAAGCAGATTTCGATTAAAAAAAAAAAAAAAACTACATTTAGAACTTAGAATATTTAGTAGTTTTAAAGTAATAAAACTTTAAACTTAAGAGAAATATTTTAAATCAATATTTTTAATACTTTACTTTTTTTTATTTCTTAAGTAAATTAGATGTGTGAAAAATTCAATTGTAAAATATTTTTGTGTTTTTTTTTATTCTATTGGATCATATGTTTGAACAAAATTGTTGTATTTGAGATGAAGCTAGAATCACAAAAAATAAATTTCCTTATAAACTATTATAAGTACTTAATTTTTTCTTATTTTTTTATAGAAACCCACGGCTTGCTTTTATCTTGAATGGTATCATTTTTCTCTTCAGTTTTCTCATAACAGCAGTTTCAAACGTTTATTATAATCTTCATCCGACCGCAATTTATGTTTTCAATCATCCTGAGTAAGTTCTGTGTTTCAGTTGTATTTATTGTAATACTATATCAAAAATATAATACTAGAGTATTATGACACTACTATAATATAATATTGGAGTTACACACAAATCTCTTATCAATGGTGTGAAATATTTTCAAAGATTTATCAAAAAAAAGGTAGTGATTGTAATTTTAAATCTCTTAAGCCACATAATCAATAATTGTGGTGACATCTTACTGACCAGGTTTTATATAATTAGGTCCCCGAATTTTTAATGTTTGTAAACTAATCAGCCTTTGAATAAGACATATTAAATATGGTTGTGATCGACAACTATAAAAAAATATCTTACTTAAAATTCCTTGAGTAAATGTGATCAAATATTGAACAATGGAAAGGAAATTAACATTTATAACTCAGTAATTATAAATGTTTTTCTCTTCATAAATTGTTCACCATTTCATTGCATTTTTTTTTCAAACAGGAATCGCTTAGTTCAGAGCACACCTTACTTTTTGTTGGCGCGAACTACTTCTACATTAAAAATATTAGTTTATTAGTTTATGGTACTACTTAGATACTTTTTACTAACGAGGGTTTTTTTTAACGGGGTTTACAATTTTAAATTTCTTTATTGCGTTATTTTTCCCACAATATTATTTCTAAAGTAAAATTGCTTTAAGACAAGTTTCAAAATTCAAATACACTTATAGAGAGTACATAGAAATGGTTTCTGCTTAAAATCTGCTGAGTAGACTGAGTATTCTTGTTTTCTATTTTAATTACAGTGATAAATTTCCAATCACTAAACTAAATTTTAAAATCTTCCGTAATGCTAGTTTTCCTTTAAAAGATAATAACAATGTGTTCAATAATCTTTGAACTATCGAGATAAAATCTCTTTATTCACAATGTTCTTTTAGATGCAAAAATTAGGGATATTTGATCAAGTTTCATGAGTACAAAGAATGAAAATAATTTTTAAGCAGGATAAATTATCTTTAAAGTAATATTTTCCAATAAATTAAAAAAAGAAGCATAATGGAAAAGTAATTATTAAATTCATAAGAAAATACAGTAGAACTCCAATTATCCGAATCAATTATTACCAGACCCCATTCGCATTATCAAAGATTAGTTCATTGGATTTTTTCAAAAAATGCTCATTTAATTGAATTTTTATGTTGGAAATTTGAGAAAAATCTGTACATTTTAAAAGAAAAGAATATAATGAAAAGGTAACACATTTCACATATTAAGGTACTTATTAAGGATTTTTAACTGAACATGACTTTTTGTGTAAAAATCTACACCGTTTCGGTGTAGTTGCTGATGATACCTGCCCCCTTTGTTTATCGGGGGAAACTATGGACTTCGATCATTTGACAACTTGCACTGCACTTGCTTTTATTACTTTTGACTCTGGCAACTTTACTGAGGCTGAATTTTATTGGGCTGCCAGAACTCTTATCGCAGATAAATGCCACTGACTGACGTAGGAAAAAAATATTAAGGTACTTACAAGTGTTGTACATTAATACAATATATATGGACAGTGCTATAAATGAAAATCATTGCTTGCTGACATCTTGGTCAAAGTAGGCTTTTTCACTGCTTTCATCTCTTATCAGGCAGCCTAGTCGTTCATCTATTTGACAATGAGAAGTTGTATTTGGTCACGTTTGGGCTGAAGCTCCATCCACTTCAGACTTTCGAAGCATGAAATATTTCTCTAGCTGATGGCACCGTTTCTGCTTCAGCTTGGATATTAAAATCATTTTCCTCGACATTTTGAATTAGTTTACCATCATATGCAATTTTAAATTTAGGGCGTGACTCATAATCTATTCTTCCATATATTCAGCACAAACTTCTGAATGTCTAGGAATATTCAAAAGAATGAATTCTTCAAGTGATATATCATTTTCCTCTTCTCCATTCTCTTACATTTACTTTCCTTCAGCTTTTTCCTTTTCCCCACTTTCTTTCTATTTTCCAATCTAATCTATTTTTCTGAAATTCTGAAAACGTTGCGGATAATTGGAGTTATTTGTATTTTTATAGCTATGATATGATAAAGGGAATATTCAATGTATATATCATGTGACACAACGGTCTAAGATTAAAGTGTGACTTTCTCCCATCTCTTACCTTTATTTTATGAGTTTTTTCCCTTTTCTCATTTTATTTCTCCTTTTCAGTCAATTGATTTTTCTGAATTTCTGAAATCGATTCGGATAAACAGTGATTCGAACAGCCAAAGTTCGTATAAGTGGAGTTCCATTGTATTTTAAACCACTAAACTGGAAACTTTTCGTTAGTTAATTAATAAAAAGGGAAAGGGTACGGTCTTTAATGATAATAGGAATACCAAACAAATAAACATCATAAGTTTCTACTATTTCTGAAGTGTTTTTCATATAGTTTGTATTTGTGTTTATGAAATTGAAGAAATAAATATGAGTGTTTCATTACCCGTACCATATTAAGTTCACATTACTTTTTTGCTTTACTAATATATTTTTCACAATTTATAAAACTAACTTAAGTAACTAAGAGAAAACAAATTCAATATTAATTATTTTAAAATTATTTATATATATGTAATACAATTTATGCAATTTTTCATAAATACTAAAAATAATAAAATGCAATGAAATATTACCCTAAAAGACTTGCATAAAACACAAGAAAATGATTCTTGTGTTTATAAATATTTCAGTTTTTTTTCATCAAAGTATCATGATGAAAGTATGCAAACACAATTAATATGCAAGTATTACTTGAAGAAAGTATTATGCAAGTATTATTTGATATTTTGAGGAAAGTATTATGATTTTTGTTATGAAAACCGTATCAATAAATGTGTGTAAAACATTGCTTGATTAATGATTTAAATCAAATAACAGATATATTATAGAATGAATTGAATCTTAAGTAAGAAATAAATCAAATATGATAGAGTTTACGATTTTATATCAATGTTTTTACTAAACTATTACTAAAATAAATACTGAAATACTTTTTTTTTTATATATTATACCGAAACAATGTTATATTTTTGTTGCATCATTCACATAATTTCTCTATTGATCTTCAAACCATTAATATTTATTTTCTATCAGAGCTTAGAGATCTTAATTTTTCTTTTGAAAACAAAATAATTTCATGTAAATATTTGCATTCTTCAACTTTAAGATACTTTTTATGTGGTTAAAGGAAGTATTCTGACTATCATTTTATGTGATATAAAATATATTATTTGAAGTATAAATTTTATCCTGATGATTCACTCAAATATTTTTGTTTTTTAGCGATATTAACTACTTTGTTAATTATGGGTATTTTAGAACATATCTCCACTGTTCAACTTACTGTGTTGGATTGACTGTCGGCTATATTATAGCCACTAAAGAAAAGATGCGCTTACCTTTGGTAATGAAATTAATTTTTTTTATAAAATTAATTAAACATTTAACTAAAAATTTGTAATTTTAAGTTTTAAAATGCAGAAATGTATAGTTTATATAACACAAACTGAAAACAAATTCGAAAATTTAATTTTGAATACACTGATGATCGTTTTGACGTATTTTAAGTAGAATTTTCATTTTTAACATATTACAAATTCTTTAATGACCTCTTAAAAAACCTTCTCCTAGTCCTGTCATGGATATTTTTAACTTATTAATGTCATTTTATTAACTTAATAATAATTTACTCATGTCATTTTAACTTATTAGTCATGTCATTTTTAACTCATTAGCCGAAATGTCTAAAATAAATTTGCTTGGAGTAATATCACACACATTGACTGAACCATTATGATTGTCAACGCATAGTATTTGGCAATGATTCTTGTTTTTTACTACTTAAAGTTGGTGAATATCTGATAAATGCAGGGTGTTCCTAGGATGTCATCTTTTGTTTCAATAAATGTTTCTACAATTGGCAATCTAAAAAGAAAACACTCAGAGAGAGAGAGAGTTTCATTCCTGTAATCATCCTCCATATCATCTTAAATCTACCTTATTATATTCAGAGTCTATTTGATTAGTTTTTTTTTAATTACATTTGATGTTTCTGTAGTTGTTGTTACTTATGACACTTGGACAAACCATGCTCGCTATGCTTTGGTTATGTGAATTTAAATCAATAGGGAGCGTCTTTCATTTTAATCAGAGCACCACGAAGGTGAAAGTACGTCTTTGCTCTTTAAATCCTCCGATAGATGGCACCACCAAAGGATCCACTCCTTCAATTTTGACATTGATCTGAAAGGAAAGGAAATTATCTCCAGACAATTAAACCAATGGTAACTTCTCAATGACCAACCACAGGACTTTCGATTCCACAGATTTATAGAGCACGTTTATCGCATGTACACGGTGGGTCTTTGGCGGCATCGGGAATTTGCCTTCCATCCCACCCTTCCTGATGGAAGGCCGATGCCCTAACCACTAGGCTACCACGTCCCTTTGATGTTTCTTCATTTACTTATAATAAAATATGAACTCTTGTACATCAAGTATATTTCTAAATTACTTTCGCGTATAACTGATTGTCCCTTATTCTATACTATGCAATTTGATGTGACCATTTGATTAGTTCTTTATTACATCTGATATTTCTTCATGTATTTAGAATATAATATAGAATTTAATGGCCAACCAACATCAACAGACAATATTCTGTAAGTTCAAGTTACTCTCAAGTTTGCTAAATTCAAGTATACCAAAACGATTCAGATTGTTTGTTTGACCAGCATGCTACCCTGCTCCAAACCCTGAGTTGGGCTCTACTCAAAGGATTCAGAATGGTAAATGAAAAGTATTTTTCTCGCAGACAGAACATTTCAAAATTGAATACTTTTTTCATTTGGGTGTACAAACATGCATCTTAGAGCAGTGGTGTTTAAACAATACTTTTTGAAAATTTAATATGTAAATACTGGGCCATTAACAAGTTCCTTGTCAAATTTTTAACAATTTTATTACATTTATTATATTAAAGTTTAAAGAAGATATCGTTATTTTTATTTTGTAAATTCTCGTCTGCGCGCATCTCAAAAATTTCAGAGTAACCCTCGTATAAGGAATGGTTGCCAAGAAGTCAAATTGTTCACCAACGCTTAAAATCCTTTCAGTGCAATAACAGCATAGCTATGGCACAAAGGAAGCATTTGGATGATGCTTTACGTGGTAGAATTATCGGCCGTCTAGAATGTGGACGTTCCCAGCTGGAAGTATACGAGGAACTTGGAATCACCCAGAGTGTCATCTCTAGACTTTGGCAACGGTTCCAAGCTGATGATAACAATCTAGAAAAATTAGAAAAAGAGTGCTGTACGCATCATTACTGGCTTAAAACATGGCTGTCCTTCAGAAATAGTACTATACGAAGCATACTTACAACCCTTCCATATCAGAAGACAATCCTGTCTGGTGGAATATTACAATAAACTCAACAGTTATGGTGAAGACAATCTCACAAGTTACCTAAGCAACTGGACTCCGTTCCAAAGATTAAAGAATTACAGTCCCTTCTGTCTGGTTAACTCACTGCACTTAATCGAGAACTATGTAAAACAACATGCCCTTCACTGCGGCCTGAACACTGCTGAGGCTCTTTCCAATGTTCACTTCAATTACAAACTATCTACGGCAGTCATCAAGAGGGATTGTTTACCTAAATTGCTAAAACAACTAGCCTTGGAAACCATTAATAATACATCACCAAATGACATAAAAATCTACACTGATGGCAGCAAAATAAATCACCGAACTGGCAGTGAAATTTTCATCTAGACTCCTCATGACAAATTCTCTCTTAGTCAACGTAATCCCGACTTCTCTTCGGTTTTTCGTAGCGAACTAATAGCTATTAACATCGGATTGGAATCCATCATGAGCGAAACTAATTATAGTCATGTCTGGATATTAACTGAGAGCCGTAGTTCAATTCAACATCTGCAAAAATGGATCTACTTGGGAAACCAAACAAGCCTTTTTTACTCTACAAAAGCTTAAAATTGTCTTCCATCGGTATAATATCTATTTTCAATGGATCCTGTCTCACGTGGATATTGGAAGCAATGAAACAGCAGACATTTTAGCAAAGGAGGAGTCAGAGGTAATCCTTCTCCTTCTTACTTCCGCGCTTACCTACCTTGAACTCTTCCGTGAGAAATCCCAGTTTGAAACCAACTGGCAGGTACCTTTGATTCACCACATCTACAAGGATAGAAAGCATGGACTTTCTCTGGCTCTTTCCTGTGATAGGAAATCCAGCACTTGCCTTGCACGTCTTGCCTTTGGTCACCTGAAATGCCTCACTTTTGTAGCGGGTAACTTCCCCCCTCTGTTCTAAATGCCGTGGACACCTAGCTTCTCCTGAGCATATCCAGAATTATATGAATATACTATGGGACGAAATCTACACTTCTCCCCGCCTTGTCATTGATTTCCTCTCCGTCAACGGATTCCTAGATTAGGTCTGACTCCGTCAGACCTTTTGAGATAAGCAATAGATGACGGTAATGTGAGTAGTTACAGCACAGGTCGCCTCCGAGTTACTCGTATTTGGTAGTTACTTTCAGAAGAAACAGACAAGCGCAGCATCACACCTGTCCCATTAGATCTCTTCAGCTACCGGTATGACAGTTTCAAGGCCAATAGTGTAAAGATTCTTAGGGCAAATTGGTCTATATGCTCGTAAGCCTGTCAGATGTGTTCCACTTACCACAACTCACTGTCACTTGCGGTTAGCCTGGAGTAGAGAACATGCATTGTGGACACCGCAACAGTGGTCTTGTGTGATGTTTTCCAACAAATTTAGGATTAGCTATCAGTCTGATTCTCGCCGGACTTTCATATAAGAGGGTCAGGTACCAGTTACAACCAAAAGAACACCATTGAAAGACACCGTTACAGTGGTGCAGGGTTGCTCGTTTGAGGAGGAATTATTCTGGGATTCAAAACTAACCTGCATG
Organism: Latrodectus elegans; assembly: GCA_030067965.1. Taxonomy (NCBI): domain Eukaryota; kingdom Metazoa; phylum Arthropoda; class Arachnida; order Araneae; family Theridiidae; genus Latrodectus; species Latrodectus elegans. Next base: position 26,927,971 of record CM057813.1, read on the forward strand.
TTCAGAATGTAACCATGACAAGCTACATTTATCGGCATGCCATTTTGTAACAACATGTACGTTTGTTTCGGGGCACCATGGGTGCAGAATTTCTGTTTATGGATGACAACGGCCGTCCTCACCGTGCAAACATTGTAGACGAATTCCTTCAATCGCAGGATATCGCCCGTATGGACTTGCCAGCATACTCATTGGACTTAAATTTAATAGAGCATGTGTGTGGGACATACTTGGCCGACAAATTGCAGTCTGTCAACCCCCTCCCCCACATGTCTTCCGGAATTTCGGAGAGCGGAACTTCGGATGTTTGTTGTAATATTCCTCAAAATCAGATCGATAATTTGATATTCAGCATGCCTAGGCGTTGTGCGCACTGTATTGCATCGTCTGGGGGTGTGTATTAACCATTATACCAACCATGTTATATTGGTTTTTGTAAATAGGTCTTTTTTGAAATTTGCTCGAGGGAGTAAAAATCGCAATTTTTATATATAATGTCAAACATATAACATCTTTTTTGCTCTTTACCGTTTGTTGAATAAATAGATTTTACAAATAAGTCCCATTTGTTTGGCCTATGTCTCTTTCTTTGTCTGAACTTGCATTATCCTTAATTTATGGACACCAGTGTATCATCTATGTGTGTTATAAATTTGTAAATATTATTTGTATTTATAATAATATCTAACATCAGAATCAAATTTTGAGCAACATTTGAGCAATTTTAGCATATTTTACGCTTAAAACAACTATTTTAATGATTTGTCAAAATGGCGAGAAACAGATACTACTGGAAAAAACATTACCGAAGTTCTAAGACCAACAGTAAAGATTATTGATATTCTACGACGATGAATTAAATACCGCCGGCTGGTATTGAATGCTAGTCTAGTGCATTGAAGCTATAGTCTGTCTGAGATATTAGAGACTTCTGTGATTGGAAGCTGTTTCCTGTTGTGTTTTTCTGAATTGGAGCTATGTAATTGTGATTCCTGTAGCTGGAATTTATTACATATTACTGGATTTGCTACGAATAAAAATCATACGTTTTTTACGAGATTGATTGTTTTATCGATTCTCAATCAACCCGAAACACTGTACTATATATATATATATAATATACAGGGTGTCCACTAAATTCCCTTGCCACCCTCTTAACTTCGGAATGGCTGCTGCTATATTCATAAAAGGGGTGTCTAAATATAGTAAAGCAGCTATGCGCTACTAAATAAAACAGACTATAGCGCCACCTGGTGGAAAACAGCGGAGTTAGCATTTTTACCTTGAAAACGGAACGAGATAGAGAGAAAAAGTGATTTACAAAGTTGTAGAGCATCCTTGATTTAGTACGAAAATTACATTGTAGGCATTAATGTGAAGAATGCAACGGTTAAAACACGCATTTCTTGTTTCGTTCTGTGACGTCACAAAACGATCTAAGAAAGAAAAAAAGGAAATAATTATAACGATATACTTTATTTAAGATGTTCAAACTTCTCACCATCAGCTCCAATGCACATTTCGATCCTCGCTTGAAGATTACGTTGCACACGTTGGAACACGCGAACTTAATACGTCGTTTAAGGTCCTGCAAATTGTGTGGAGGGGTCGCATACACCTGCTGTTTCAAGTATCCCCACAGGAAAAAGTTTAGTGGAGTCAGATCAGGAGAGCGTGAAGGCCACTCTTCGAAACCGCCATACCCTAGTATTTGGTTGCCACATTCCTTGACGAGGTACTGCTTCACTGGAGATGTCTTGTGAGAAGGCACGCCGTCACGTTGAACCCATAGATTTTTAAGATTAAACAACGGCAGGTTCTGCGCAAAATCGGGTAATACATTCTGTAGCAATCGTAAATATTGTGCACCCGTTAGCGTGCCATTGTAGAATATTGGGCTTATCAGCTTGTTATTGTAAATTGCACACCAAAGGTTAATAGTATACCGCATTTGATGTTGAACGTCGACGAAACACTTAGGATTTTCCAGGACCTAGTAATGGGTGTTTTGCCTATTGTAAATACAATTCCGTGAAAAGCATGCCTTATCCGTCCACATTATATCTGCCAAGAATGTTGGCTGGACCTGTATCTGATTCAAGACAAAGTTGCACCATGCATAGCGTCGCTCGGCATCCCCGTCCATTAAAACATGTCCAGGCGTCGGTCGGTATGGATGAGCACCTGATTCGCTCAGGATTTTCCAAACCTGACTTTTGGAGAGACCACAGTGTTGACTGATCACTCTTACGCTGCATTTGCGATATGCAAGTGCATATGCTAATACTTCATCCGGTTGAACTTGCCGTCCTACCTTAGCTGGTCTGCCAGATCGAGGTTGACTAGTAATGCAACCTGTCTCCCTTAAACGTTTTACAACAGTTAGGATGGTTTAATGAGAAGGATGCGGGCCAGCAGGGAAAAGTTGGTGGTACAACCTTGCTGCTGATTGTGCCTTGAGTCGACATTCATCATGCAGTAAAATCATCTCACAATACTCAACTTTGGAATACTCAGCCATGATCATGAGAGTAGTATATAGGGGGGTATATGGAACACTCAAAAAATGCAATATTTTTTGCAAAATAAGACATATTTTGTAAGTTTTATAGTTGTTTTTTGATAAAAATATGCAAAAATAGAGCATTTTTAAATTTTTAAAATTAAAAAAAAAGAGTATTTTTCATTAAAAATTGATGATTTTTTACTATAAAATTCAGTCTTTTTATCGTTTTTTAAGTGTTTTATGATAAAAAAGTTGATAAAAGTGAAGTTTTTTTATATCTAAAATTTAAACGAAATTATGTTTTTTAATAAGAAATGTGATATTTTTGTAAGTTTTTTTAAAAAAGAAGATATAAGCCATTGCATGCGTTTTTTTAAAAAGATAAAGATTTAAACTTCTTCCAACTCGTAATCATAATATTTATCATTTATTTTACCTTTGTAATTAAACAGATATTTATTTTTATTTATTTTTTTAATTGCTCTTTCAGATAAATCAGCATGGCAAGAACTTAAGTAAAATTCTTTTTCACTATCGTTTACTTCTAGTTTTGCAATTAATGAAGATCCAAATTTAGTTTTGATTTTTTTCAAAGATATCAAATTGTATTTTCCAACTTCTAAATCTCTCAATTTAAAAGTTTCAGGATATATATTCTTTTTGATGTTGTTGAATTCTTCCATTTATGATATTTCATTTTATTAAATGATTTTACGTTTTCAAAAATATTTTCTGAAAATATTTATTTATAATGTAATAAGATGTTTCATCTACTAGATCAAGTGCTTTTTCTCTTATATCCTTATTTTCAACTTTTAAAATTAATTCTCTTATTTGATCAATATATTTCATTATTAAATCATCAATTCCATATCTGTCATATATTTTATTGATTTCAATTAGCTCGTTAATTAATTTTGAATTCTCTATTATTTCTTCACTGATATCTAAGTGTTTTATTTCTTCCATTTATTACAAACTATTTTTTTGAATGGATTTCTTATACTGACAACATTTATATAGACTGCACATAGGACCTAATATTCTAGGACATTTAGGAACATCAATATCAACAGCTGGTATATTTAATTCTTCAAATATTTCTTTTCAATTGTTCCTCCTTTATAAGCAAATCTACCACCATATTCGTCATATAAATATTGTATATAATTTTTAACATTTTCATTACTAATCCATAAACTTTTATCGTCTGAATATCTTTTTAAATCTTAGACCGTGAATTTCATGAGTGCATTTACGAACAATTTTCATTTCTTGTTCTGTTAATTCACAATTGGGTGTAAATACTTGAATTGTTTCAGCAATTGGTTCTGTTAAATGTGTCCAACTAATTTCTCTGATAATTTTTATCTGGAAGGATAAATCCTTGAATATTGAATATCAATGATATATCAGTCATTTTATTTTAAATGCATTTTTATAAATAATTTTAAAAAGATATAAAATATGAAAGATATAAAAAGTTAAGAATAAAAAGTATTAAAGATATAAAATATTAAAGATATAAATTTTTAAATATATAAGATCAATATCCGAAAGGTACTGTATCATAGTTATCTAAAATTCTTCGTTTATCATAACCAAACATATATCTTTTTATTTATTTTATTCACTGTAATAGATCTATCTTTCTCAATTTTAAATTGGTTATTGGATATTTCTAAGTAATCAGTTTCTCCTGTAATAACTTTCTCATTCTTTCTTCAAAATTCAAAACAGTTTCGTTTTCATAAGACATCTTAAATCCTTTTTAATTTTACCTTTACACTCCCATCGTTTAGAATATATCCATAATCTTTAGAGCTCCAGATATCCACATTTTCATATATTTATTTTCTCTAATTCATCTGTCCAATCACCTAGCATGCAACCAGTTTCGATTTTATTGGTTCCATCATCGATATATACCACACTATCCGTATCATAATAAATCACTTTATCTCCTAATTTATCAAGCATTTTATACAATCTAATTCTTGCAGAACTCGTAGTAAATATAGCCACATAAATGTTTGTATTAAAATTGTTTTTAACGTATTGATCTTTCATTTTATAACTCATTTCCACACATCATCATTTAAAAAAATTCATGTTTAATTCCTTAATGTTATCATCTAATATAATTCTATAGAAATCATCAATTCCATAACATATTCTTTTTTGAGGTAAGTTATTTCGTTGACCAAACTTACCCCATAAGGAATTCAAACATATTTTGATATAAATCTCATACCAGGATTTTTTCTTAATTTTCCTAATTTTATATCCAATTTATCTTTTACCAGTTTTTATATTCTTTCTTATATTTTTTATATTCTTGTTTAGTTTTAAAATCTTTAGGACCTTTCAATTTATCATCTGTTTCCAAATTTTATCTTTAAGAACATTTTAACATACTCTTTAAATAATTTATTTGATTTCCTTTTAAAAATTCCAAACCTCGTATATTTTAAGAATTTTATATCCTTTAGTAATTGCTAATTCCATTTCAGTTGTAGTCCATGTACCTACAAAACATCTTTCATCATCAGTATGTGTACATTTTTGTTTCTAATTTCATAACATTCTTTACATTTTTTCTTTTCTATTAGATCTTTAAAGTGTTTACATTTAACGATTTTAGAGCATGATTTACATAAGGAAAATAATAGTTTTCACCTTTAAAGGTAATACAGGATTATATAATTTTCTAGGTGGAAGCACCTTACATTTAATTAATCCAAACCAGTTCTTATCATATTTTTCAGGATTAAATATCTTGTCTGGATGACCAATGGGATAATAATCAAAATAGTTAACAGTTGGATATAATGAACAAACATCAATATACCTGCCTTTTCATTGTCCTTGAATTCATATATCAATTTGGTTGGTTCAACTCTACCACCACTGAAAGCATCTCTAGGGTTTAAAGGTTCTACAAAATCTCTAGACCATTCTTTTTCATATATCTCATCATTTCTTTATTATTATCAAAATCACATTCCCACATCTCAATTAATTCATATCCATTCTTTATTATTTTTTATTAATCCTTTTGTACGATCATATAAATCTTTCATGCATATTTGATTTTGTGGATTAATAGTTGATTCTCTATAACACCTAGGACATCCATGCCAGTGACAACCTTGAAACTGGTATACAGTATTTTTCCAAAATCCATCGACTTTATAATACTTATTTCCTAATTTCAATTTTTTTTCTCCACCATTTAAAGCATGTTGTATATTTATGTTTTCATTCTTAGGAATGAAATCTAACCATGCAATAGATTTCTTAGAATATTTATCTTTTTGAAATGTATCATTATCAACGGCAATCGTTTTTTCTTTTAAAAACTTATCTTTGAATATGGCCATACAAACACTGCTAATGTAACGTATTGAAATGGATCAATATTTGCAATTTCTAAAAATTTTTTCTCGTAATTTTTACAACCCCTTCTTAAAATATCTACGTCTGATTTACAATAGCTGATGAATTCTTTTGAAAATCAAATGTATCGTTTTTAACTGTTTCATACCATTTTAAGAATTCATTTCTTTTCTTTGGATTTCATAGAATTGTAACCAAAGTATTCCTTATCTGGATATTTACCAATGTAATTCTGATTTTCTTTTGTATTAAAATAATGAGGAAAAAATCCTTTTTTAAGTTCTTCTAATTCAAATGTTTTAGGAAAATCTCTTAACGGTATCATTGTAAAATTAATACTATCGATGAATTTAATATTGTATTCAGATGCTTGCATGTAATTCAGTTTGTTTCCTTGGTATATGGTAAATACTTTAATGTGATTTTTAAAGCAATATTTAGCTAAAAATTGGAAATCAAATCCTTTACCATAGTGAGCTAAAACAGTATATCCAAAGTGATTTTTGTGAAATAACCACTTACAAAATTCTTCATCATTATCAAATGTAAATGTGTCTCCTTTATAATTCTGACATATGACAAGATTAACTTTATGATTTCCAGTTTCTTGATTAGTTTCAACATCAAAGAATAAATATTTTTCAGTATAATTATTTTGACAAAACTCACACCATTCTTTTTTAAGTGATATATTTTTTGGGCAATCATTTTTACATTTTCCACCTTTAGAATCTCGATGTTTCATATAGCATTTGTGATTATTCAAAACCCATTTCCAACAATTTTTACATCGTTTTTCACCACACTTATGATCTTCTTTTTTCCTCTCAAAACTGTTGATTATTCGTTTGCATTTAATACATTTATATAAACAGTTACAAACACTAAAACCTTTATCATTTTTCATTTTATGGTATTTATAGCATTCTTTACCTTTAAACGATCGATTACATTTCTTACATAATTTTTCTTCTCCATCACAATGTTTACTATTTTTTGTGAAACATCTATCACATTTCAAAGGACATCTATGCTGATTACTTCTTCTGTAACTTATTTTACAATAATCGCAGTAATTTTTCTACCCAAAAATCCTTTAATAGATGTAATTACATCAAAATGATTTCTGTTTTTATATATATAAATACATGTAGGTTTATAAGAACCACTATATATTCGTTCATTAAAATTCTCTCTGCAAAATATATTTATTTGAATATCTAAGAATTCTTCAAATATTTTAACATGTTCCAAGTTGCAAACTTCTAAGGAATATTACAAAATTCATGTAATTTTGTAGCTAATGTTTTCTGCAAAACTCTACCCATTTTAATATATTTTATTTGCATATTTGTAAGTTCTTCACAATTCAGTTTTTCACATAATAGATTTGGATTTTGTACAGATAAAGCAGTTACAATACTTCTTGCTAAACATATATTATCATCATTTTTAATCTGGCAGATACTTCTTTTATTTGTAACATCGGCATCTGAATGAACTTTTAATACTCTACTTTCTACCACCTTCAGGTAACTCAATTACATTAAAATCAAATACACAATCAGTTATATCGAGTTCTTTATACTCTATTTGATTTGATAACTTATCTATATATTCTTCAAAAATTTGTTTAGTTGACATAATTTTATCATGAAAAGGTTTATTTAACTTTGATTGTGTACAATTACATCAACTTTCGCTCTTAAATTTCCAATTGCTTTCTTAAATATATTTTGTAAAATATTATGATATTGTTCAGGTAAAATTTTAGATCCTACAACTCTGTATTGTTTTCTATGAACTTTGTATTTTTTTACATAAGCACCTTTCATTTCAATAATCTCATAATCAGGTTTAAATAACTCATTCAGTTTTACTTCTCTTTTAATTTTTTTATTTTTCACAGGTTCAAAATCTTTAGTATCTTTATTAAATTTTAAATTATATGAATCAAATAATTTTTTAATATTTTCTCTTCTCTTTGGATATTTAATAAATATTTTCTTTTTACGATCTAAATAATCAGAAGTATCTAAATCTAATATATCTGTTAACACTTGTTTATAATTTCCAGTTTTTCTAATATATGATATTATAGATTTAATAATATCATTCTTAGATTTACTTTTACTTTTTATTTTTAAATCTTTTATAACATTTTTCAACTTTTGAATACTCAAAGTATTCAAAGCATTTTCAATGTGAACAAAAGCCATACTGTATTTGAAATAAAAACAATAAATTTTTATTTCTATTTATTAGAAAGTAATTTTATAAAGGATTTCAAAAATAGAATTTTTATTTCTATTTATTAGAAAGTAATTTTATAAAGGGATTTCAAAAAATAGAATTTTTTATTTTCTATTTATTAGAAAGTATTTTTATAAAGGGATTTCAAAAATAGAATTTTTATTTTCTATTTATTAGAAAGTATTTTTATAAGGGCTTTTGAAAAAAAATATTTTAAAAGATGTTAATATTTAATATTTAAGATTTCATTAGCAGCAATTATATCTGCTAACAATTTTTTTGTGTATTTTGCTTTTTCTCATGTCTGGCGCGATGCCATAAGGTGTGAAGTACCTGCCACAAATACAGCGCTCAGATTGAGAATAAATAGCTTTGGTACATTGGATACAACGAGTCATTCTTTTTCTTAATATGCATATAAAATTCTTCTTCATTCTTTTTTATTTTACAATCTCTACAAATCATATCCATTTATTATGGTTTATTTTTTAAATGGAAATTGTAATTCTGATAATAACATTAATTTTAAAATTATTATTTCATTTTTTTCTCCTTGAGTAGAAATACTTAATATTATTTATGTTTTGAATAATTTTTAATTAGCTATCTATAAAATCAAAAATTTCTAATTATTTAAAAATGCTAAAAACTCATTCCATTCATTTTTATTTTCTTTAACTTTTTAAATTATTTTCTATTCCAAAATATTCACAAATCTTTTTCATGATATACAAATATTTTATAGTTTTTTGTAATAATTAAAATCTAAATATTTGTAAAACATTTCATCAGCTTGTAATGTAAAATTTAAATTATGTTTTCTTTTTAATTGTTTGAAAAAATTTATCCTACTGACATATCTTTGTTTTAAATGTTTAGATATGTCAACATCATAATAATATTCATCTTCAGATGAGTCATATGTTATATTTTTATTTTTAATCGAATTAAACACTTTATTATATTCAGTAGGTATTTCTAATTCAATTTTGGCATCATCTGAAAAATATGAAGGTTCTACTTTAATTGCACTGGCATTAAGTATATCCATTTATTTATATTGTATTTATATCTATGACAATGTCCTTTTGAGAAGTAATATTTTAGAGGCTGTGTTTCACGGCGTCTGAATATATTTTTAATTGACATTTTTAAAGAGCGTCTATTAGACGCCCTTTAAAATCATAATTTAATTTGTATATTATCCTTAAAATTATTATTTAATTTGTATACGACCCCCTCAAAATATCAATTAAAACATTAAAAAGTTTAATTTTTATATGACCCCTTAAAAATATAATTAACTTAAATAGAATACGACACTTTAAAATATCAATTAAAACATTAATTAATTTAATTTGTATAGGACCCCTTTCAACTTTTAATTAAATCATTAATTAATTTAATTTGTATACGACCCCAGAAAATTAAAACTTTAATTATTTTTTAATATCATAAAAAATATTCAAGTGAATTCATTTTATCCCAGTAGAAAAAGTTTTTCACGTTCAACAATTCTGAAAAAAGTGAGGCGTACCAAAAATGTTTGAATTCGTGCTACCTATCTATGTATACTGTGCCGTTCCACCGTACCGTACCTCTTTTTCGGTACGGTGACGTTTCATTACGTCAAATATCATGGTTTCAAAATTTTGATTGTGTGAGTTATGAGATAAGACGTATTGCACAAGTGTTTACGCACTTCATGACGCTGTATAGATAAGGATTTTGTTGAATCATTTTTGGAAAGCATATAAGGAAAGGAAATAGGTAGCTGTTTAATTTTTATCGTGCTTTCTTAAGAGATGGAGCAACAACAGGATATAGAAATGCGAGAAGCTAATAATTTAGCTGACTCTAGAATTAAATTATTTCTAGATGAAATTTATTCAAATGGAGCATCGATTAGCTCACTTGAAATAAAATTAGTAACTGAAAGAAATAAAAGAAGGAAATTGCTTGAAAGACGTAGAAAATTAAAACAAATGATTAAAGAGAAATTCACAAATATTATTATGGATTGTTTGAGATTTTAAATTAATAATTGATAAAGAAACTGGATTTTTCAATGCTACTAAGCTTTGTAAAGATGAGGTAAAAGATTTAAGCATTGGCTAGAAAATAAAAAATCCAAAGAGTTAATTGATTATTATAATAGAAAAAGTGATAGCCGGAATTCCGACCATCACTTTAAATATTAAAAAGGAAATAAAGATGAAAAATATAATAAAATTATATCAGGTACATATGTACCAGAAGAATTGATTTTAAGTATATCTTTATGGATTTCTAATGATTTTTATGATAAAGTTTATTTAATAGTTAAAACTTATTATGTTAATGAATTCAATAAAAAATATAAGAATGATAATGAAAAAATGCAAAAGAAATTAAAAAAGATACAAATTAAAATGAATCATTTAAAAACTCAAAATGAAAAATATAAAGATGATGTAGCTCCTAAAACTACACAACCAAGAAAATTAAATATGTTTGTAATTATTCAAAAGAATAAAAAAGATTCAAAGTATCCATATTATGCTATTAGATGTCAGCGTGATTGTATAAGAAAACTTTTAGAGATTTAAAAATAAATATCCTGAAATGACTATTGCACTAGAAATTCAATATAATCCAAATACTATAAATCTATTCAATAGAATGAAAGAAAATATTACATACATGGAAACATATTTCAATCATTTAAAATTACGGGAACATAATATCGAAAGACTTAAAATGATATTGATAAATTGATTCCTAGAATTAGAACGTCGGTGAATTACTGACGATACTTTTACATCTATCCAACTATTATATTCATCTGGATAATTTAACCACTTTTTACAAATAACTTGTTTCCTTTCTTTTTATTATTTTTCAATTTTATATACATTATCTTTTTTATCATATTTAACTAATTCATCCTAGTAATAAGTGACTTTAATTTCTTCTTTGTTTAAATCTCTTATTCTATAAGTAATTGGATATGTTTTTAACACTTCAGATATTATAAAATTTCATCTGTAAATGTAGAATGATAACCTCTTGTAAACGTTTCTTTATATTTTGAAAATCTTACTATATCACCTTCTTTAAATTTTGGTTTTTTGATTATCTTTTTAACATACATGCAAATTATTATATACAATATTTTCATTTTCATTTTTACTTAATTCCGTTGGTGTTATTTTAATAGATCTATGATAAATGTTATTATATTTGTAAACTAATTTATCTAATACATCTATATATCTTCTTGTATTATTAGCTGCTAAATATTTTCTTATTTTTACATTTAAAGTTCTATTGAATCGTTCAACTACTGAGCATTTAATTTCTGTATTATTAGTACCAAACCACTGAATATTATTTTCTGGAAACAATTTCTGCGTTAAAGAAGATAAGAACTCCAAACCATAATCAGATTGAATATTTAACGGTTTTTCTCCTTGAATATCTTTTTAAAGGCATATGATACCTCTTCACCTGTTTTTCTTTTAATTGGAACAGCCCATGCATATTTACTAAATATATCTATAACAGTTAATATGTAATTGATACCATCATTATATTTACTAAATGGTTTTATGAATAATAAATCTGCTTGCCATTGATCATCAATATGAGATACATAAATCCTTCTTTTAAATTTTCTATTAATTGGTTTATATCTTGTATATACATCTTGAGTATGAAGAAAATCAGTAATATCTTTTTGAGTAAATTTAGTTTTTCTTTTTAACTCATTGATACCACAATAACCTTTTAAAGGATCATAATATACATCTTTTAAATTGTCATTTGTTTTTTTAAAAAAACACTTTTCTTTGAATTACAATTGACACAAAATCCTTTCATCATAGGTTTTCCATTTTTGGATGTAGTAGTTATAACGTCTTTACTATCTGTATGAGTTTTACATTTTAAACAATAAATGAGTGAACCCATTCCAAATGTCTTTTTTGCTGTAATGATTGGTTTAACAATTCCTCTTTCTAATCTTTCACGAATTGTAGGATTTGGAATTTCATCTAATTCTTTTAACATATTTGTATCACATATTTCATTTCTTGTTTTAGTATCTTTATTTTTTAAATAACAAATATCATATCTATAAGCAGTTTCATTAACTCTGTTAATTGGTTTGCTCCATTCTTTGTATGATAAATCTGGATTTAATCTTTTTTTTTCCATATAGTAATTGAGTTCCAGGTCCCGTAAATGAATGTCCAGGTAGATGCATTTCAAATGGTAAATTATTAATAGATTTATTAATAACACCTTTTCCATTTTTACATTTGCAATTCTTTTCATTACACATTTATTTAGATATAAAATTATTTATCAACATACTTATAACCATTTAATTGAGTTTTTCTTTATATATTTTTCTATAGGAAAATACTGTAAATTTTGAATATATTCATCTTCTCTCATATACACTTCTTGTTCAGTCAAACTATTTGATTTCAATAAATTTAATAACTGCTTATAGAATTTATAAGCTTTGTTTGTATTCACTCTTTTTAGCAGAGATATTTAAAGACTTATCAATTATTTCAATGACGCCTGCTGTTACACTCAATGCTGATAAGGGAAGAAAACGAATCCAGATAAACCAGATGCGCTGAATAAAAAAAACTCCTACTAACTGATAATGAAACACTCAATTTATTCATCAATTGATAAGACTTCTGATAGATATAAACTCTCTTTTCCAAATATTCTTCCATTTATAAAGGCTCAAAATTTCTTCGATATCTCATATTTATATTTACTAAATCCAACATAAAAAGAAATCAAAACGTTTTTGAATTGCTTTCCTGTATAATTTCAAATTCTTCATAAGTAAGATTTCCATCAATTTCTCTAATTATCTGTTGGATTTCTCTTGGTTGTAAACTAAAGAAAATAAAATAATTACAATTCTTTCTTATATTAATAGGAGTAGAATAATATGATTGACTCAGATAAATAATGGATGCATTTTTCTTTCTTCCTCTGATAAACAATTCAGCTATATCGCTTTGATCTTTTTCAGTTATACAATCATCAAAAATTACTAGATTTTTCTATACATGGATCTAAATCATCTACTTTTATGAATTCTTTGGAATCAGAAGAAAATAATACTTGTTCTTTTTTATATTTATTAAACAATTCCAACAATAATTCTTTTCTCTTTATGTTTTTACAATTTACAATATCTTCTCTTTCTATGTCATCAAACATTGTAAAATTTTCTTGCAGTGTAATATATTTTGGTTCATAAATATCTTTAGCACATACAAACAAACCATCAAATTTCAAATAATCATATATTAAATTAACAAGCAAATTAGTTTTTCCAGATCCTGAACTGCCTACAATTAAAAGTCTAAAGGATGTTTTGGTAATGAAGGATTTTGATTTTCATCTGTAAATTCTTCAGGTTCCGTATAATCTTTTTATTTTTATCATTTATTTATTTTTAAAATATCTACTCGGAGTAAAATAATCTACTCGTTGTAAAAAATAATCTACTCGTTGTAAAAAATAATCTACTCGAGTAGAAAATAATCTACTCGTTGTAAAAAATAATCTACTCGGAGTAGAAAATTATTTAACTGATAAATAAATGGATATTATTGAACGTGAAAGAAATAAAAAATTAAAACAACAGATTAGAAATGAATTAGAATTAATAAAATTACAATCTGAAAAAATAAAAAATAATGAAGTTAAACTTGAATCCGATTTAGGTATTGAAAAATCATTAAGAGAATTTCATAAACCAGTAATTAAAAATTACAAGACCAAGAAATTTCAAGAAAACAAAATCTTGATAGTATTCAATATGCTATAAAAAGATTTAACAGATAATATGTCTTTTCTACCTCAACATGAATCCCCTAAACATTTGGACTATTCTTCAGATGCTGAAATTTAATGGATAAAGCTGAGGGTATAATAAAATTGAATTTTAATAAAGATTTAGATTTTGATTTACTTTAAAAATGAAGGATTAGAATTGCCTTCTGAGCTATTAAATAAAACAGATGAAGAGTTAGATGAAATAATTAGTATAGCAAAATCTAAACGAGATGATTATAAAAGACTTAAAGGAAATTTAACTAAAAACAGAAATTATGAAACTAATGAGAAGAAAAACAAAATACAAGATAAAATAATAGAAGCTGATTCTAACATGATTGGATTAAAAATGTATATAAAGCATTGAATACTCTTAAAGCAGGAAATGAAATATATAGGCAGTGGTATAAACAAATTAGATGAATTGACTAATAAAATATGCAAAGGTTCTAAGTCTAAAAATTATATAATCAAATAGTTATTATTCTAGATAAACTTTTAAAAGAAGAACATTAACAAATGATTATGTAAAAGAATATTATAAAAATTTTTACTTTAAATAAATGTATGTAACAAAAAAAGTTTATTTGAGTGATAATCCAAATTTCAAAATTAAAATCTGGATATAAAAAAAGGAGAAGAAGTTTCCTTGCAAATAGATAAAAGTAAAACTCTAATTATGATTTACATCTTACCAATACACAAATCAATCAAATTGCTAAAGGTAAAAGAATTACAATAAGTAAAACTCAGTTACAAAAAACTGGAGGATTTTTACCATTCCTGATTCCTATTCTAACATCTTTAGGTCTTGGAGCTGCTAGTGGTGCAGCAGGATGGGGTACTAAAAATATTAGATAAAATTTCAGGATCTGGAATTAAAAAAACGTTGTGGAAAGGGGGTTTATCTTCCCTCGGAATATCCAACAAAATAATAGAAGAAAAAATATGAAAACGAAAAAGGATTTAGAGGTACATTTACTATAGATATGCTACCTAAAAATATAAGAGAATTTGAAAACGGAATTATTAATTTAGATGTATCTACAGGAAGTGGAACTCATTGGGCTTTGTTATTATAATGATCCAATATACGATTTTGTAGAATATTTTGATCCCTTTGGAGAATATGAATATGAAAAAATAAAAATAAAAATGATTTTCTTCCTAAAAATATAGTCAATTATTTAAAATCTTCAGGAAAAGAAATTCGTTATAATTCTAGTTTTTTACAACAACCTCACATCTGTAAAATGTGGTTTATATTGTATGAAATATATAACTGAAAGAAATAAAGGTAAATCACCTATTGATGTATTATATTCATTTACTCAAGAACCTAGTATTTCCAATGAGAAAATTGTTACTTATAAATAAATGAAGTACTCTCATTTTAGATTCTAAAAATGCTAGTAAATCAGAAGATTTTACAATTGAATATTCCAACCCTTTTTAATTTTAAGGAAATAGCTCTTCAGTCATTTTCTATGTACATTTCTTGAATAATATTACTGACAAAAATAATAAATTTTCATATTTTGATGGTAAGAAATGGATAGATTTCACTATTCCAAATGGTCATTACAGTATAAAAGGTTTGAATCGTTACATGGTTAAATACTTTGGAAATGATCCTCCAATATTATTTGGAATTATAGAAGAAAGACAAAGATTTGCAATTAAATTGAAAGATCATTATAAAATTGATTTATCCAAAAGTGAATTGTACAAAATTTTAGGATTTGAAGCAAAAATATATGAAGATGCAGAGCAAGAAGGAAAATATATAGCAGATATAGCGAATGGAAATGATAATATTTACATTCATTGTGATATAGTAAATGGTGCTTATATAAATCACTTTCAATCTGATGTGATTTACTCATTTACAACCACAAATCCTCCAGGAAGTTTATATTCTAAAGAATTTGAGAAACCTATATTTTTTCCAGTTAAATCTGATTCAATACATAGAATTAGAATGAAAATTACAAATCATCGAGGTGAACTAATTGATTTAAATAGACAAGAAGTACAGTATAGATTTATAGCTAAATAAATGAATAAACACAGATTGTACAGAAAGAGTAAGAAAATAGAAGGAAGAGGTTTCTTTTCTGATTTAATAGAAAAAGCAAAACCTATTATAGAAGAAAAATCTAAAGATTTCATAATAGAAAATTAAATGAGATTTTATCAAAAAGAAAAAACATGGTGCAGGATTGAAAATTTTTATCCTAAATAAATGAACAAAATTTATGATTTGAGTGATACCAGTTATTATTATAATAACGAAATTGAAAGCTTTGAATATAGAGAAATTAAACATGAGAATAGAGATAAAAACAATCCATATGAAAATGCTACATATAATTTCTTTATAAATGATACAAATGCTAATATATTATATTCTGAAGGTTATCTGCAACAAGAAATTAAAATTGTAAAAGGTGATGGAAGCAATATAAATAATGAAAATATTACTTTTTGTAAATGGTGGTGGTTTAATTAATTCGAGCAGATTAACAATAGGAAATACTGAAATTGAATCTACTATTAATTATAAAGCAATCATGAATCAAGTTTTAGGATTGATAAATTTCACACCTGATTATTCAACATCGAAGCTACTAATATGTTTTTCTATATGGATACTTCTGAATATGCTGACAGAGATAATTTCAAATATAATGGAACTTTGGTTGATGCAACTAAAATTACTGATTTTTATAATAACTTCAAAATGAATGAAAAATTTAATGATGGATTTGCAAAGAGATGGAAATTCACTAAAGGTAGTCAAACTGTAAGAATATGGATACCGTTAAAATATATATTTGATTTTTTCAGAGAATATAGAAAAGTACTTACAGGATTTCAAATCAAAATAGAAATTCAAAGAAATGATAGTAAAAATATGTTATATACAGATATTCAAAATCCTGATTTCAAAGCAGTTGTTGAAGATCTATCTCTCTGGTTACCATATGTTAGATTCAAAAATTCAGCTGCTGTAAAATTCAATCAACTAAAATTATCTGATACTCCAATAGAAATAAATTGGGATCATTATAATATTATCAAATCAAATTTATTTAATAAAAATGCTAGTGGATCTTATAATATTCCTGCAACATCTGATGAAGTTTTAAGTTTATACGTCATCCCTCAATATGATGAAAGAAATGAAAATATGAACCAAAACAACATGATGTTTGATAACTTGGATATGACAGAATGCTGGTTAATGATTAATAACATAAAAGTTCCAACAGTAAGTTATTTCATGGATTTCAATAAAAAACATTATAATCGAATATATGCAGCTCTTTTAGAAGCAGGAATGAACAATATAAATGCAGAAACAGGTTGCATGATAGATTATTCAAATTTTAGTAAATATCCTATAATTTGTTTCAATCTAGAGAATCATGAAAATTACACAAACCTGAATAATTTAATGATCGAATTCAATTGGAGGTTGAAAAATAATACAACCAAAAATTACTTTTTTCTACTTCATTTTGAAAGAAAGGAACAAATGCTCCATGAATATGAAATCTGAAGAAATAACTATGATTAAAACATTGAAAGCATAATGAGTTTATTACATTAATACATGACAGCTTAATATCCATTGTTTGATGATGAAATAAAAGAAGGACCTCCAGGTCCTCCAGGTGTAGGATTTAAATTAACAAACGATGGAAATTACGATATAGAAA
This sequence comes from Latrodectus elegans, assembly GCA_030067965.1. NCBI lineage: Eukaryota > Metazoa > Arthropoda > Arachnida > Araneae > Theridiidae > Latrodectus > Latrodectus elegans. Next base: position 26,945,710 of record CM057813.1, read on the forward strand.
AAAAGAATTTAAGAAATGTAAATGAACCAAAATTATTGAATGATTCAGCTACAAAATCTTATGTGGATAGAATTCATGAACATTTTAAAAATGATGTTAGAAATTTATCAGATGCTTCTCTTATTCATTTACAAAATGAAAACTATAATGCGAAACATAAAAAGAATTTCAAATGTGTCCAGATCCAATAGATTTACATGATACAGCTAATATGAATTATGTGAATAAAATTGTAAAAAAGAATTAGAACAGAAAAGTTTAATACATTCAGCTCAAGGTAGTTTTGATGCTAAAGATAAAATAATTAGCAATATAAAAGATCCTATAAATGACAAAAATGTTGTTAATAAACGTTACTTTGAAAACAATGCTTTAGTTTTGAAAGAAAATGCTTTTGATGCTAATAACAAAATAATTAATATTCCAACTCCTACTGATAAATACGATGTGTGTAATAAATATTATGTAGACAGAAAAACACTCATCAATAATAAAAAGAGTGATAATATATTAATTAGAGATAATGATGGATTATATGTACCTTCTTTAATTAAAAATGGTGTGTATAATTTTGGAAATGTAAGACTTTCAAGCGTTGCAAATCCTGTTATAAATAAAGATGCCGCAACAAAAGAATATGTCGATTCTCAAAATTTCTATGCTACTATTAAAGAGAAATATGCAACGTATCATACAGGAGGTTTTAGACCTGTAGAATTCAATTTAATGAGCTCTAAACTACTAGAACCTGATTTAAAACTAGTAACTAATATGCATATGAAAATTACAATTTTTTTGAAATCTGAAAATCGTACACATAGTCCTTTAGTACAATTACAAATTGGAGAAGAATTTATATTTACTAGACCTTTAACAACTGATACCGAATCGGTTACATGTTTTGCATATGGTAAAAGAAACGATCGTGTTAAATTATCAATTGGTAGTGATGGACAATCAAATAAATTAAAACCTTTCTTGCATATAGAAAAAATAGATTATCTTTAAAAAAACACATGCAATGGCTTATATCTTCTTTTTTAAAAAAACTTACAAAAATATCACATTTCTTATTAAAAAACATAATTTCGTTTAAATTTTAGATATAAAAAAACTTCACTTTTATCAACTTTTTTATCATAAAACACTTAAAAAACGATAAAAAGACTGAATTTTATAGTAAAAAATCATCAATTTTTAATGAAAAATACTCTTTTTTTTTAATTTTAAAAATTTAAAAATGCTCTATTTTTGCATATTTTTATCAAAAAACAACTATATATCTTACAATATATGTCTTATTTTGCAAAAAATATTGCATTTTTTGAGTGTTCCATATACCCCCCTATATACTACTCATGAGCATCAACATACTAAAGCCCCAAGAGGATAACACTTTTATAGCTGTCTCAGGTGAACAGGCGGGACGTTTCTTACGTATTTGCATACTGCATTCAAAATGTTGGAATTGTTTTTAATACTTCCGTTCTTTCATTTTCGAAATAAAAGTGAAAAATTTAAGTACGAAAACGATTTTTGTTTTTTTAATTATACACACATACGATGTGCTACGTCACAGCACGAAACAATAAATGCGCGTTTTAACCGTTGTATTCTTCATATTCATGCCTACAAGATATCGTTTCGTACTAAATTGAGGATGCTCTACAACTTTGTAAATCACTTTTTCTCTCTATCTCGTTCTGTTTTCGAAAGAGGAATGCTAACTACGCTGTTTTCCACCAGATGGCGCTGTAGTCTGTTTTATTCAGTAGCGCATGGCTGCTTTACTATACCTAGACACCACTTTTATGAATATAGCAGCAGCCGTTCCGAAGTTAAGTGGGTGGCAAGGGACTTTAGTGGACACCCAGTATATATATATATATATATATATATATATATATATATATATATATATATATTCCAAAAACAGGCAATTTTCTGATAAAGAATACATATTTATGATTACTATAAAAATTATATTATTGTCTTAGGTATTTATAGAAATATTAAAATATGATTATAAAATGTTTGAAATTATATTTTTAATGTAAATGATATTGTTTTCCTTGTTACTATTTGCCAAAATATTTTCGAAAGTTTATATAATATTTCATATGAATCTTATCGAGTTTTTTTATTTTTAAAAATTTTATAATAGATTGTAGCAAAATGAGCGCACTTGTGATAAATTGCTTTTAAATTATTAACATGAATGAGTATTTAAAATAAAATGGATTTAAATTAATATTTACTTTTATAATAATGATATTATCTTTATATTTAATATAATGTAATTATTTCATCTGACTCTTCTATTCTCTTAGTTTGCTTCCATTTTCGGATGGGTGTTATCGTTTCTTCTTGCATTTACTATCTTATACGGAGTTTATGATTGGAATCAAGGTAATACACCCAGTCTGCTAATATCTACTCTGTATGCTTGCACAAACAAGCTAGTGTGGTCACTTGCACTAGCATGGGTTACCGTTGCGTGTATGACTGGAAACGGCGGTGAGTAAATACATCACATAAACAACCATTAATAGAAAGTTGTGCAAATTAGTACCATTGCAAAATACAGCAATTTTTAGGGATGAAATATATGTCGGTGATTATAAGAAGATATGAAATCAAACTTTAAACAAACATCAAACTTTAACTTTAATAAGATTGCAGTATAATTTTTTTCATGATATGCAAAAACACTCTTATTTACACAAAGCGTATATGAAATTTTAATGAATGAAAATTATTTTTCCCTTAGTGAATATTTAGGTAAAAACTGAAGATTATAAAGTTTCTTGAGAAAAATTGACGCATTTAGTTAAGCTTTTTCAACAAGATTAGTGAGTAATGTTACGATCTTTAATATAAATTTACGAAATCATCTTAATGCTCACAAAATACAAATGTATTGACAAATATATAGAATTTGTGATAAATAAGCAAATCATTTATTGAAGATATATTCAGCAATAAATTTATCATTAAGAGAGTAATTTGAACACATTAATACTTTTCAGTGCAGATTATCTTTTATCATAAGTTAATATTTGAACAGATTTTTTTCAGATTAATATTTCTTTGTTTCACTGCAGGTATAGTAGTATACTATTTTGTATGCTTATATTCTAAATGACAAAATTCATTTCTTTTCACTATTATATACCATGCTGATTTTAGGTATTGTCACAAGTTTATTGAGTTGGCAAGCTTTCGTGCCCTTTGGACGATTAACTTACATGGCCTACTTGATCCATCCATTAATTCAATTTGTTTACATTGGTACTACAAGGACATTAATAAGAACAGATCATCGAACTATGGTAAGTACTGTGTCATGTAAAAGTAATGTTTAGTATCTTCAGACACTCTTAGAAAATCATTCTGAAAATCTAAGAAAATTACTCTGAATATTAAAGCAGGCTTATATCATTCAATAGTTTATTTAGTATTATTTTCAGATAACATCCAATATATATATATATATTGATGAATAAGAATTATAGGAATCAACTCAATACAGAAATTGGAAAATCAAATGTAAAGAAATCCATGATATTTGTATTTCTAATTTAGATTTGACAGACAAGTTATTTTTTACTGTCATATTCTAATTTAGCCAACATTATTTCTTTATTTCATTTTTAAGTCTTTAAAATTCATTTATTCACATAATTGTTGTTAATTTTAGTAAATTCATTTATTTATAGTTTAAAATTTTAAAATTGATAGATTAGTAGGATTCTTTTTAAATACAATATAAAGTTGATTTGTATAAAGAAAGAAATTTTCAATACTTCACTTGAAAATTTTCAATTTCAATGAAAACCGGAAACACCCAGCTTTTTTTTATTTATAAAAATGCTAGAAAAATAGAAATTTTATATTATCATAAAAGTTATTTCAAATTAGTTAGATCACAAATAAAATTTATTTTGTGATGTCAAAACGATTCTTTGAGATATATTAATTATATTTTTTAAATTATATTTTAAATTAAAAGAATCTAACTATATACGAATATATTAAGAAAGATGTTTTTAAAATTGGTTGAGATATTTAATATTAAATTGCCTGACTAAGATCAGTTAGAAAATATTTATTTATATATGCATGGTATGACATTTATTTGTGAAAGTGATTTTTATATCCATTAAACATTAAATCTCTTGCCGGCCAACTTGTCTAGTGGTCAGCGTGCCTGACTACGGATAGGGAGGTCCTGGGTTCGAATCCAGGTTCAGGCTTGGATGTACGCTCTCTCTCTCTATCCTGTCTTTGTCCGTTCCTTATGGGAATGGTTGCCTACCCTATAAACGGGTTCCTATAGTATGTGAGTGTACTGAAGAAGTCGGGACTCAACACCAAATACGGTTTAGCTGGAAAAGTGGAAAAGCACACCCCAATTTGCCAGCCTACCTGGCACATGAGAACAACAACATTAAATCTCTTAAATACGGGTTCATTTTAAAGAAAAGATATTAATTATGAAATGTTTGGAGTCCTTCATTTAATAGAATACGTTAATATCCGTATTTCATATTACAATGAAGAAATATTACTGATTCTAACATCGAAAGAATAAAACTTTCAATATTTTAGTCAATTAATGTCATTTCATTGAAGATTACATCAAACTGAAATCTTAGTTTTGGCCTATCTTACAATCATCAAATTTTTCCAATCATGAAGAATAAAATAAATCATTTAATCATAAAAAATTTTGTAAAATGCCTTTTAGAAAATTTTTTATCAATTTTGTAAAAGGCATTTTCAAAAATTTTCTTTTACATATTTTTATAACTTATTTTTAACTTTTCGTTACACATAAAATAGAATATAGTTAATATAATGTTCATTCTATAGACATTTTATTCTTTTTATATGTATTTCAGGTATACATCTACTTGGCAAATGTTGTACTGTCTTTTATGCTTGCATTTGGTCTTAGTCTTTTGTTCGAGTCTCCTTTCATGGCTCTTGAGAAAGTGTTGTTTGAAGCTCTGCAAAGCAAAAAAACTCCTCACATAAACAAAGAAAATATTGAGATTGGAAAAAATGTAACTTGTGATAAAGCAATTCAGAATGAGAATAAAAATATATAGATTTTGTACTATCGAATTTCAATATTTAAGAATCATAAGTAAATACATTTTACATTTTTAAAAATAGTTATCACTTTTGCATTAAACTCCTTTGAATTATTTTAAATTATTCTATATTACTTCTAATGACTGTATAGATACAGTTTCAAGATATAAGAATGTTATCAAAGATTAAGTACTTTCATATGATTTCGCTAACGTGATATTTTATGAATTATTTAACAAATTAATCCTACTACATTATTTTTAACATAGTAAGTATTGAAAATTGTTTGGTATGAAGTTTTTATAAAATGTTTAGTTTTGACATACATTCCTCAACCTTATTAATTTATGACTTACATTTTTTATTTATTTTTGACATTTGGCATCTACGACTTATTAATTTATTATTTAAATTGATTAACTAAGCTATATTTTGTTTAAATTGCTGAAAAGGGATATGACCATGCCTTTCTATTTTATTTGTTTATGAATGGCCCATTTTCAAGCATGTAATTTAAACTAGTTGGAATTTTATTGTTATTCATTTTTAAAGCTTATATATAACTAGAACTTCGTAACAATGAATTGGTAATGTAAACTTTGATGGTTCGTACTGTATAAAATAACATCATTGTCCTACAGAAAGATTTTTCCATATATGCTTTCCAAGGAGATTTTCATAGATAGTGAATTCTACTCACATGTTTCTAAATAGAAAATCAGCAAAAGTTCCAATTATTCACCCGACAGCTATACATTCAATTAACAGAAATAAAATATCCAATTCAAGTTGATCGATTTGTGATGATAGAATTTGATATTTCCCACTCTCGAAGTATCACTAATGTACATGGTTTATCACTGAGTCGAGAATCTTAACGATGTACTAAGCCAAATGATATGTCAATAACGTTGGGTAGAATTTAATAGTATTTTTTAGCCAATATGGTGCCCTTTCACGAATATACCGTAAATATCGGAATTCTGGTAAAACATCATGTCTCCGACATCGTTGCGGATAGAAAAAAAAATTGTGCAAGAACGTGACTAATGACAGATGACGAGAAAAAGTAAATATGACATACGTGCAATTCTTTGAAAATTGCTGCAGATTTCAATCCTGGATCATCAACAACTGTCATCGCATTAGCGATGCATCATCGACACACGCTTTCGTTTCCGAAGGTCAATTCATATATCCTTAATGACTGCAAGATACAAAGCTTTGCGTCACATGGGCCCGTCAATCCCAATGTTGAACTGTCGTTGACTGGAAAGATGATGTACTGGTATGGAAGCCATCTCATGAATCCATAAATCTTACATATCAACAGAGAAGTGTTAAAACTGGTGGAAGCTCTATGATGTAATGAAGCGTGTGTAGTACGGATGGTAAGGGATTTCTGATATATTTAGTTACGAGTGTAGCTGTTGTTAGGTATGTAGGCATCTTTTCGGACCACCGGCATTCATTCATGTCCAATTTGCTTCTTGACGGACTTGGGGAATTCCAGAAGAACGACATCTCACACATCTAGAATGGATACATGAATACTCTTTTGACTTTAGACACTTCCGCAGGTCACTAAAATCCACAGACATGAATATCACAGAGCATATCTGGGATACTTTGAAACGTATTGCTCCGAAGCTCTGAAGAGATCGCTATCCTTCCTTATTCTTACATATTTATGGAAGGATCTGCAGGATTCATGTTGCCAATTACCGCCAGCAATACTTCAGACATAAAGTCGAGTCACTGTCATGTCGTGCTGCGGCACTTCTGCATGCTCACAAGGATCTTACATGATATTAGGCAGGTGTACCAATTTTTTTGTCTCTTTAGTGTAATGAGTCCCCCAAGAAAATATTTCACGCATTTTATAAGAAATATGGAAGATATTTTTCAGGAATATTTCAAAAATATTTTGTGAAATTTAAAAAACATTACCAATATTATTATCGGAAGATTAATTTTTTTTTATTATAAATATTTACAAAATAGTTTTTTGCTCAAATTGATGCAGCCAAATTGTCACCATTTAATGAAGATTTCACTTGCCATTCAAGCGTTTCTGAAAAAAAACTTAGACAAAAATTTTTTCAAATGCCATTTATACCTCAACTATTTGACTTGCTTCATTATGGCTTTTCTATTATTGTTGTCCTTCTGTTTGTCGTGTAATGGGAATTGCTATTAGACGAAGATATAACACTAAAAAATAACCAATCAAAGATTAATTTCATTTGGTATCATTTTGACTACTAAACGTAGGTGCGCACTGTAAGTATTCAGCGAATGTGTTTTATGCAGAAAATGTTGTTTTATGACGCAATTTCGAAATTATAAATAAGTGTATTAGTTCATTTTATTAATGAAAAAATGTTTGTTCTGCCATATATTTTCTAATATTTGTCATATTTTATGTATGAATTTAGTTTTGACGAGAAGTTTTGGTAAAATCAAATAATGTTCAATGTTTCTGTAATTATTGTTGATATGTTGCATTAAATCTTAACAAAAAGATTTTGCTGAATTTAATTAGATAATATAGTTTAAGAAAATTATATATCATACCTTGACGAAATAGCTAATGATGTATTATTTTTTTAACGTATATTTTTATAGAAAACAATTCAAGAAACGAATTTTATAAAATAGTTGAGATTTTGGCTTTATTTAATATTTTAATATGACATCAGAACTAAATATGCATAAAATACTGAAGCGAATTTTTATTTATCTCATAATCAATTTATATAGTTTCAAAAGTTTAAAAAAAGTAATGCTCATTATTGAAATAAAAACCATGACAAATAAAATTTTCTTTCAAGAAAGAATTATATTGTTTAAATGAAGATACTAATAGTAAACAACGAGGAGAAACATTTCCCTTTTTTTTTTACTTAAATTTTGAATAATATCTAATATCAGAAATTATTATTAATTATTTTCTGCAAACATAACATGACATTTTATTCTTTTGTCAATAAATTGCTTATAGAATGTTACTATTTCCAAATTTCGATTATATTTCTTGTTAGAATTTACATATGATTGAATTACCAACAAATTTGTCATCTAAATCAAACCGGAGGTAATAAAATTTGAGAATATTTAGCAATGTATGTATTTAAATGTGTTAATTTTTCACACTTTTTTTAAATAATATAAATATTTAGATAATATTTTGCGTAATGAAAACTACATTAAAATACATTTGTTTTATCTCTCTCTCTTTTTCCATGAAATAACTTAAATATCCTAACATTTCTTGAAATGATTCTTAAGTTCAATAAAAGAATCAAATTTTACGACTTCCCTGATTAAATAAATATATTACAGATCAGCTTAGACTTGTCAGCTCCGAATATTTTTATGCATTTTATTACACAAAATTTGTTCATTAACTCTCATTTTTTCCTACTATATGTGTTAGGGAAGAACATGTTTTTTTTTTAAATATCTTATTGAATATTAAGCTTTATTAGTATACATATATATATATATATACATATATATATATATATAATATATATATATATATATATATATATATATATATATATAATATATATATATATATATATATATATATACCATAATAGAGCAAAATTCTAAAAAGGTTTTTTTTTTTTTTTTTTTTTTACTTTTTTAAAATCGTATGAAAAAACAAAATTACAATTTTAGAAGCCTTTTTAAGTATTCAATATTATTATCGGATACAAGAAGGTTGCTATTGATTTATGACTCTAAAGTCAATTTCTTTTAATATAGGGTTTCTTGAATCAGGATTTAACAGTGATATACAAAGAAAAATATTTATACAAATTTCCCTCGAATAGTGAGGGATTTTAAACGTGAATACATAAATTAATTTACGCAAGTATTTGCTGCATAATGATTGATACATTACAATCTTTTCAATTATCTCATTTAATATCTTCATAAACTTTTCTTCTTTCCTAATAATTTTGAAAGATTTTAAATGTATATTTTTTATTCATTATTTATGTAAGGAACTAAAATTATATTTCATGAGACGAATTAAATTTATTCCTCGTATTAATAAAGCAAACTTTGTTTTAGTTTTTACTTAATTTGTCAGAAAAAAATGTCATGTAAAAATTGGTACCCCAAATATCTTTTTTTACTGACATTAAAAAAGTTGCTAATACTATTAAGGAAATGATATAATAGAACGTCAAAGTGTGAGTCCGTTATCCTTTGACCTCTTTTATAAGGTGATATTTTTCTGAACTTAGTTTACTCTTCATAGTAAGTAGATGCTTGAAATGAAAAATTTAATAAATTATAATTACCAGCTTAGGTGCAGAATATTCCCAAAAAAGGTAATTTGCATGGCGAATATTAAAAGAAAAAGTATCTGTTTCAAATATCTACATTAGAGAAAACTAGTTTTGGATGAAGAATTATTTGATAATATAAAAAATAGAGAGGTTAAAATATATATAAGTTAAATAAAATATATCACCTTACATATATAAGTGAAATAATAATATATATACAGAGAAGAATAAATAGCAGAGAAAATATGTACATAAACTTATGGCATTGTTTTCCATTTGGGTGCTGTTGGTAAGGGACATAAATTTACGTATACGTATATATAAATATAATTTACGTATATATATAAATATTACATATTACGTATAACAAATTAAAATAAAATACATGTTAAGGACTTTAACCTCAAGACATCTATGCTTGTGAAAATTTTCCAGTTAGTAGAAATCATTATATTCAATGGCTTGAATTTCAGAGTTATCAGTTGTTTATTGTTTATCACAACACTTGAATGCAAAATTTTTAATATATAGTTTGACTGTTTTATGTATTGTTTTACAGTCGGCACACAAAGATATCTACTGATGAAAATATTTCTGAAATAGGATTTGGCACCCTCATAAAATCCTATTCTGTAAACTCAAAGTGGTGTAAGGGTGTACACAGGTAGCGCTGGTGATATACGTCTGGAACCTAAACTTGGTTTAGTTTCCTGGTAGGGTCACCCATGGCGAGATGTCTGTGGTAATACACCTGGCTCTAATCCAGAAAGGTAACCCAATCGAAGGTATTAGGCTCCGTGCCGATGGATGAATGACACCAGGGTTGTCGTGTCGCTAACGGGCCCCTCGAGGAACTAGACAAAGCCTCGTTGTATGTTTGCCTTCCATCTGTACAGGGAGGTTATGCAGGTGGTGACTTTATATTTCCTCCCAGTTCCTAGGTCACTTATGGATGACGAAAACAAAAAAAAAATAATAATAAATAAATAAATAAAATAAAAATGATAAAAAAGGATTGGATACTCCTGGTATTATCCAATAAGCCAACGAAACGGTTCCTAAGGAACAGAATCCCGCCAAAAAAGGAGCACTGGCAATCTAGCTGCTGGAGGAAGTAGAGTTGATACAAAGATGAACAGGCACCACAGTTGGAGAAACAGGAGTTTTCACAAAAACACTAAGACGCGATCTAAGGCGTCGCAATAAAGCAATGTAGCAGGTAGAGACTGCTCAGAAGGTGAGTGGCACCAAAAGACTTACGTCTGAGGTGTCAACCTTTTCTCCCAGTAACACTGCCTCCAAAGAACCCAGGGACGATCATCAACCTGGGACTTTTGCTCAGGCTGTTTAAACCATTAAGCAGCTGTTGTGAAGGATGGTTTCCCAACAATAAAACTCAACAAGGAGGATGTTGATTCCATACAGCTGGAGATTCTGACCAGGACAGATGAGGTCCCCATAGGAAATCTTCTGCCTAGGGTTTGAGGCTTCAACTTAGTGTCTGTGACATTAATTCTCCTATGTGATGACCTTGAAACTGTGGAATGGATTAAAAAATCCTTCCATGGTAACAAGAGCCTGTTTGGTGGTGAGGGGCTCAGTTCTGGATCCCAGTAATCTACCTAAACCAGTAAAGGTGGCCTTTAAGACAAGGGACACTCATACCAAGGATCCTGACGCCTTTCTGGAACGGCTAAATAGACTCAACCCGGTGTCGAAGTCCTTAGAATGGCGTACTGTGCAGAAATCTGTAGAGACACATTCTATTAGATGGATCTTCGAGGTTCATATGGAAGCCTCAGAATCCATTAAGAAGGTAAATTATAGTGCCTATACTGGTTTAGATTGGGAAATCTTCAAACTTCTCCGGGACCCAAACCAGAAGGATGTACAGAGCTTTGAAGAGATGGAAGTTGTACAAGAAGGTGAAACTTCCTCTCAAGTAATTAAATCATCTCTTACTTCTAGTAAGGAATGTGAATAACACAACATTGAAGAACTGTATTTAGATTCTGGTTATGATATAACCCAGCAACCTAGCTCTCCTCTATCTGAGAATGGGATAGAAAAGGTTTTGCAGGAAACTCAAGTAAGTCCCCTACTTATGGAGACTTGGGAAGCAGTGTTTCTTCTTAGCTTCTTTGTGTGCCACAATGGTAAGTATCATCAAAGTAGCACAGATCAGCCTTCATCATAGTCTTTGAGCTTCATATATTCTTAGCAAGAAGATGACTAGAGGGGAGGTTGACATTGTTTTAATTAAGGAGCCATGGACTTGCAATGAAATGGGAAAGATAATTACTATGAAGCTAAATCTTTTACACCAATCAGCTTAGCATCTTTTCTTCTAAAGGCAATTGAAAAGCTTCTATTATATTAGAGAAGTCTACTGAGTGGAAAAACCACTTTTCGACTCTCAATATGCATATCAACCTGGTAGATACACCGATAGTGCGATCTACAATCCATCCTTCATTTTGGAGAAGAAATTTAAGGCTAAAGAACTTGCTTTAGCTGTTTTCTTAGATATTGAAGGTGTCTCTGATAAGGTACTCATTGAAACTATTTTACAATCTCTTGCTAGAAAGGGAATTAATGACACAATCTGTTCTTGGATAAAAAAAAATCTGCTCAATAACAGATTTGTCAGTGCCTCATTTTTAGGGGAAGACATGGTAATCCAAGCCAAAGCTGGTTGTCCACAGGAAGGGGTTCTTTCCCCCATCTTATGGTGCTGTGTTGTAGATTCCCTTTTAGAGGTGTTAAAAAACCAGGCATAACTACCATTGGATATGCAGATGATTTTGTTATAATCGTCAGAGGTAAGTTTGGTGAAACAATCTCTAGCATCATGTCCCACACCCTCAAACAAGATAAAAAAAGAAGGCCTTTCTGTAAATCCTCAAAAAATCACTATGGTAGCTTTCACAAAAAAAAAAAAAAAAAAAAAAAAGAATCTTAATCTGAAAAAGATAACTTTTTTGGTCAAGAATTAACTTTCTCCAAAGAAGTTAAATTCTTAGGAGTATTTTTTGACATGAACTTAAGTTGGAACAAGCACTTTGACTTTTGTATTGGAAGAGCAAAAAAGCTTTCTGTTCACGTAGAAATGCATTTGGAAGAACTTGGGGCTTAAATTCCAAAGTTATTCGTTGGATTTACACAATGATGATTTGTCCTATTACTACCTATGGCTCGGTGGTCTGGTAGTCTAAAATCAAAAATGAAACTGCTAAAGCAGAATTAACAAAATTTCAAAGGATGCTTTGTGTGACTATCTTTGGGTGTATTTGAACAACTCCCACATCTACATTGGAACTTCTGCTTGGTATGCATTATCTTTATATGCGAATTGAAGCAGAAGCAATACTTAGCATGAAGAGGCTTAAAAATACAGGTCAGTGGAAGGACTACTCTAGATTTTTATCCTGGAGAAACCTCAATGCTGACGTAACTAGTCATCATTTTATAAGTATGCTTACTGAATACTCGATTGTTAAGTATGCTTTTGATAAGCCTTATACAATCAAATATCCCTTGAGAGAAGACTGGAATGATGTTGACATCAGTGAAAATTGTATTTATTGGTATACTGATGGCTCAAAAATGAATTCCAAATTCCAACACTGGGGTTGGTATTTGTTGTCCAGCTGATAGCCCGAAGTTATCATTCCCTTTGGGTAAATATACAACTGTATTCCAAGCAAAGTCTTTGTCATTCTTATGTGCTGTAGAATATGCTTGGACAGAAGCTATTCTCGTAAAAGAATAATTATCTTCTCTGACAATCAAGCTGCATTATTCTGCAGAAGTCTACTGTAACTTCTGTTCTTGTCTGGGAATGTTACCTCACTCTATGTAAATTAGCTAATAATAGCCCCATCACTTTAATGCGGGTACCTGGGCACTCTGGTGTTCCTGGCAATAAATTAGCTGATGAGATGGCAAGGACTGGATCCACAACCGACTTTTTTGTTCCTGAACCATTGCTAGGTATTTCAAAAGAATTGATCAGAAAGAATGTCTTTGAGACGCAGCCACCTTAAAAGACATATCACCATAATGGGAGTTTCAAATTATCTCACTTGTAGAGGTTGTCATTATATGGAAAGAAACTTCAATACACATCTTATGTGAATGTGAAACCTTTTCTGCACATAGGTTTGAACACCTGGGTCAGCACTTAATTGAATCTTGGATGTTGCAGGAAATTCCTGTAAAATGTCTGCTGAATTTTGCTTCAGCCATTAGTATCTTCAAATAGGTCTTTCTAAGGAATATAGTACAATAGACCTATGGTCTCGGTGCTAGGTTCTTTTGGAACCACCCTATCTTAAATCTAATCTAATCTAAATAGGATTCGTCATCAGTGACAAGTCTCGGAATTTTATTTTGTTGGTTTCCTCTAGATATTTTCAATTTATTTCACATACACCGCCAAAAAGAACCGAAGTTTCTCTGTATACCACAAAATTTTGAGATTCGCTTTGAACTCTATTATAGTATTTACGAAAGAAAATTTCGAGTCACGTTTTCTTCATTATATATACGATGACACTGCTATTGATATAAGGAAAAGCTACGTTTCACTATTGGTTGCAGTACCTAAGACAGTAGACAAGTAGGACATATAACGAAGTCTCATAGTACGAATGTCTTCTCAATACGATGTCGTAGTGTGACGTATATGAAATGTTGTTATCTGAGGTCATGGATATCTTGAACCAATGAAAATTTAATGGAACCAGAATGCCAACCACTTGATCTTTAAATGGCTTTGGAAACAGGATGACTGTTACAATTTTTCAATAGTTTAGGAAGATCTTGAGTGGGCTACTAGAAATTTTATAGATTCTTGGATTATGTATATGTAATTTTTTGAGTATGATAATAGTAATTTAGTCTTCCCCTGGAGCTTTTCTACTTTTAATTTGGCTATGATAAATTTACCTTCTTTTAAGTTGCTTTCGAGATCGATTCCTGTGGGTGAATTTGAACTGAAGAATTTATTAAGTTCTTTGCGGGCTATTTCATCTTTATTATCATCATACACATTTCTTGGAGAAACTTGGAATTCCAGTGAGCCAAAGTAAGTGGCTTTTTCTTCTTTAATATAGATTAGTCCATTGGGGATGTGGATTGGTTCATTGGTGATGTTTCCTGTTCTAAGTGATTTAGCCATCCACCATACTGAGAGATCTGTGCTACAAAGTGAAACAACTTCATTTTTATGTGGTTGTCATTTGCTTTTAATTATTTTATTTAGTTCTTTCAGTTCTGTTTTCTAAATCTATCACTGTTGAGGGACTTAACTCTGATCATTTCCCCGTTATCGCATACTTAGGTAGAATTAATGCCTCAAAAAAATGGCCAACCAAAAACTAAAACTAATGGAATATATTTAGACATATTATCAATAATAGCATAACTTCAGATAAACTTGTAGACTCGGCCACATGCGATCAGATCGAAGTTTAAAGTTAACTTCATCACCGACACTATTAAATATTGAACTACCCACAGCAGTAGAGAAATTTCTCCCAGCAGTATTAAATATCTCCCAGATGATATTATTCACTTAATTAAACAGAGGAATAAACTTAGAAGGAAATACAACAGATATAAAATCCCCCAAAACAAAAGAGCAATAAACTCCCTTAGAAACAAAACCAAAAATGCAATTTATTTAAACAATAATAAAATTTGGAGCGCGCGTTAATATCTCAAAAAACTAAATGTCCAGGATGTGTCTTCAAAGCGGTTAATGTAATCAAGGTCACGAAGAAACCCCTTTTTTGCTAACAGATGGCGCCATAGTCACTATAATTAACCAGGCAGAAATTATTGCTATTATTAGGAATTATTAGGAAAAGGCAGAAATTATTGCTTCAAAATTAGTTGATCAATTTAAAATTAACAGCATAGGATTGCTCATCCAAGACACGAATATAATTGCACAAGTAAATAACTTTATTTCATTAGATAATCCAACTAATTACTACTATATTAGCCTAGTTAATGCTTCAGAAATTGAAGAAATAATTGTCAAACTTAAAAAGAAAAGATCCGGGCATGACTAAATTAACAATAAAATACTCAAGCAAATTCCGGTATCAGCGATTTGCTACATAACTACCCTTATTAATGATATTCTAAAATTAGGTCACTTTCCTCAACAGTAGAAGAAAGTTGTTGTTGTGCCAATACACAAACCAGGAAAGGCACTGTCTATGCCAAGTATCTATAGGCCTATATCACTGTATCTTCTTTAGCCAAAATCACTAAAAAAATCTTTCTGAATAAATTACAGGATTATGATGACAGGCACAAAATTCTTATACCACACCAGTTTGGCTTTAGAAAAGGGAAATCAACATGACACAAACTGGTGAAGGTGATTGAAAAAATCTCAGATTCATTTATAAACACACAATCAACAGATATTGAGAAAGCATTTAATAGAATATGGCTCTATGCCCTTCTCTATAAGCTGACAATGTACAAATTTCTCCAACCTTTGATCAAGCTCGTTAAAATCTACTTTAAAGTGACAGATACTTTGAGGTTAAAATCAAATATAAATTATCGACCGTCAAACAAATTGAAACCCCGGAGTTAGCTACTGGGATCTTTCCTGTTCAATATTTTTATAAGCGATTTCCCATAATTTAAATACAACATGTTGAGTCTATTTGATGATAACACAGCAATCTGAAAGCAGTTGCATATTGAGTATAGGAAACAAAGGTTTTAGTTTAAGGGCTGACACATAGTTATGACACATATTCTGGGATTGCTGACACATAGTTCCATAATCTCCTGGGAATAAATAAAATTTCAACATTTGGAAATGGTTTTGTGATATAGCTTTTTTCCCCAGGCTAAAGTGAAGTCTTCAGTATATGTCCAGTAAACACCATTACAGGTATAATTGAGATCTGATGTGTTTTTCTCAAAGAATAAACATTTAATGCCTTGTTTTAACTATATTTATAATCTATTATTATTCAAAAATTATTCTACCTTGAAATTTATCTTCAAACCTTAATTATATATAGATTAGTATTTGTCCTTAAATTTTAGTCTATAATATAATCTTGATTTCCTTTTACATATTTACACTACTGGCCATTAAAATTGCTACACCAGGAAGAAATGCAGATAAAAAAATGATATTTATTGGACAAATATATTATACTAGAAATAACAAGTGATTAAATTTTTAAAAAATTTGGATGGATATATATATATATATAAATCCTGAGAAATTAGTACCCAGAACAACCACCTCTGGCAGTAATAACAGCAGTTATACGCCTGGGCATTGAGTCAAACAGAGATTGGATTGCATGTACAGGTACAGATGCCCATGCAGCTTCAACACTATTCCACAGTTCATCAATCGTAGTGACTAGCGTTTTGTGACGAGACAGTCGCTCGGCAACCATTGACCAGACGTTTTCTATTGGTGAGAGATCTGGAGAACGTGCTGACCAGGGCAACAGCCGAACATGTTCCGTATCAAGGAAGGTCCGTACAATACCGGCAACATGTAGTCGGGCATTATCCTGCTGAAACGTAGGGTTTCGCAGGGCTCGAATAAAGGGTAGAGCCACGGGTAGTAACACACCAGAAATATAACGTGCACTGTTCAAAGCACCGTCAATGCGAACAAGAGATGACCGAGACGTGTATCCAATGGCACCCCATACCATCACGCCAGGTGATGGGCCATCATGACGATAAGGAATGCACGCTGCCAGTGTGCGTTCACCACGATGCCGCCAAACACGGATCCGACCATCATAATGCTGTGCACAGAACCTGGATTCATCTGAAAAGATGACGTTTCGCCATTCGTGCGCCCAGGTTCGTCGTTGATCACACCATTGAAGGCGCTCTTGTCTATGACGCAGCGTCAAGGGAAGCCACAGCCATGGTCTCTGATCTGAGAGTCCATGCTGCTGCAAATGTCTTCGAACTGTTTGTGCAGATACTTGTTGTCTTCCAAACGACCCCGTCTCTTGACTCACGGCTCGTGACGTGGTTCCACGATCCATTACGGCCATGCGGGTAATATGCTTGTCTTCTCGGCTGCTAGTAATAGGTGGCCGTTGAGATCCCGCATGGCTTTCCGTATTAACGTCCTGAACCCATCGATTCCATATTCTGCTAATAGTCATTGGATATCGACCGATGCGAGCAGCAATACTGCGATAAGATAAACCGCAATCCCGGTACGCTACAATTCGACCTTTATCAAAGTCAGAAACGTGCTGGTACGCATTTCTCCTTCTTACACGAGGCATCACAACAACTTTTCACCAGGCAACAACGTTCAAATGCAATTTGTGTATGAGGAACCGGCTGAACAAATTCCTCATTTAAACACAATATAGGTATCGCTACTGTTGTCTGCTTTGTGTGAATGCGCTGAAAAGCTAATCATTTGCATATCACAGAACCTTCTTCCTTTCGTATAAATTTCACGTCTGTAGAATGTCGTCTTCTTGGTGTAGCAATTTTAATGGCCAGTAGTGTATTTTGCTTATTCTTACGACATTAAATCCAAATAAATTAATGTTTATTTAAATGATATTAATACTTAATTTCTTCACGTGTACCTCAAGTCTGTAATACGCTCCGCTTCAGGTCGATCGGTGGATTAAAGGAGAACAATTTTCTAAATGGCATGTGTTACAGCCTACTTGACACACAAGGCCGTCCTTCATCTCATACTCTTTCACTTGGTCCAATTTTCTTCTTTGTTGTTGCTGTCGTGTGCCAGCTATGCTAGCAATATGGGATACGCTGCTCTTTTTTTTTTCAACTGAACCATATTTTGGTGTGGAGTCCGACTTCCTCAGTATACACATGCCATAGGGACCTGTTTATAGGGTAGGCAACCATTTATAACACATTCATTCAAAGAAAGGACAAAGACAGGATAGATAGTACATCCATGCTCGAACTGAGACTCGAACCCAGGACGACCGTACTCGTAGTCAGGCACTCTGAGTACTAGACAGGGTGGGTGGTAATTTTCTTCGTATTAAATGTTAATGACATCCCAATATTCAAAGCTAATAAACTGGCTGTTTTGCAGATGACAAAGCAATATTAACACGAGGTATACACTAAGTAACATTTTAATAGAAAATCTTAGCAAATACTTAAATCTAAATGGTTTCAAAGATGAAAATCAATTTAAACATTGACAAATTACAAACAATCATCTTTTCTCTCGCAAACAAACTTCTCGTAAAATTAATTCTTCAAAATAAAACAATAAAATGGCAACTAAGTTTAACTACCTGAATAGACAGGACACTTGTATGGATCCCCGAAATTAAAAAAAAAAAAAATTACAAATAAATTCAACGTGATAAAGGAAAATCCCTTCCCATTAATTGGGAGAAATTCTGCATCACACTTCGTTAAAGGAATAAATAACTTTATTTAAAGGAAATAAAAAATGAGAAATTAATACACAACCATTCTTTGACCAATAATTATGTTCCTTACACCAATTTACGGCACCACAGCCAATTCTACTTTTCAAAAACCTTATTCTCCTGGAGAGTGTGCTCATTTTCTCATCAGTTTCTGAATTCTTGTAGATAACTTTTAAATTTTTAGCTGATGTTTCAATACAATACTTATATTTTTCGATATTATTTTGATATAATTTTATGCTTCCATTTGATTTCAGATGGAGAGGGGTTGCACTTGATTTTTCAATTGTTTATAAGCATTTGTAATTATTTTTTAATTAATTTTTCTTGCGGAATGTTTCTTCTGTTTGATTTCTTAATTTTGTCTATATTGTTGGTAAAGGGGTGTTTCCATTTGCTTGGTTGAAAGTCCCAGCTCGAATGCTCCACCCTCAATCATAGATTTTGTAGAAGTAAGAAAACCCAAATATATTTGTCTCATTGAAGATAGAATATGAAATATTTGGTCCCTTTACATCAGTCATGCATGAAAAAGTTTCATTTGTTTAAATGAAAAAGAATTAAATACGTTTTCGTTATAGTGATCCATAGAATTTGATAAAAATGTATAGGTATATCTCTTTAGGGTCGAGGAGTACATTCGTCGTTCCTTTTTTTTCAGTGTTGGCTTTAAATACTCGTTTGTTAAGTGAATAAATACATATTTTCAATTTTACGAATAAGATGGATAATATCCACAATTTGAATTTATAATTTACAAATTTCTGTAATATGATTTTGTGCTTGAATAAGCACACACATTTAATGAAAAGTTATAAACAGCATTTCAAGTACTTTATAAATTACACTGTACATTTGATTCTAATTCATAACTCAGCTATTTAATTGTAACAATTTAATTTCAAATATTTATTTATGTCACTCAGAAAAATATTTAAAATGATAAAAATAAAAGACATAAAATACAATAAGGTTTCAGGAAATAAGCATTCGTATTTAAGCTCTCTCAAATGCATTTACAATTTTTGTAAAGTCACAATAACATTTATTATTTCTTTTTTATACAGTATTCTATCTTGGTATATGAAAACTATTCAATCATATTATAAATTTTTTTCTCTAAAAATATTCATTCAAAGTTTTTATTTTCAATTGAAAATATTTAAAATGTGATTGAGAAGGCAATATTAATTTCAGAAATATATTTGATTCATGAGTCATCACGAAAAGTCCCATTATAGAGGAATTGAATATAATTTCTCACTTTTTCACAGAAGCTCTCAAATGTTTCTTAAACGTTATATGAACCAGAATATTTTTATAAAATACCTTTAATATTCGCATTTAAAAATTCTCTATGACGAAAAAATTAAAATATTTAAGAAAACCAACTTTGAATATGTATGTAAAAAAATTAATATATTATAAAGAATGAGATATAAAAAAAAAATGTATCACTATATAAAATATCGTTTTTTTTTTTCAAGTTAGATTCAAGTAAACAGCAGTTTATAACTTTTTCTCTCCCAATATTTGAAATGTAATAACTTAGAAAGAAGGATGGGCTCCACGATTATAAGTTCCGCCTTTTATACGACAACAACTTCATGCATGCGCACTGACTTCTTGTTTTAAAGCAGTGTGATTTTACATAAGATGATGATAAAGTGTATGTACGATGGAGAATTCTTATTTTTATAAATAAACCTCCGAAGAGGTTTCCAAAAATTGCCTATGCCCACGGTATTTCACGTGGACATGGCGGGGTATTGGGAAAAGTTTTCAACTAGCAATAGTCACGCCTCGGTAGAACCTCATTGGCTATGACACTGCCTCTGCGCAAAGCTAATGTTGAAAAGTTTCTTTATTTTATATATCAATTTGAGAAATTTAAATAACGGTAGCTTAAATCCTCTTTACTTATATTGCGTTTATTATTTTTTCTTTGGGCTTCTTTTATACCAATATTACTAATCAGGAACACTTTTTAAAATTACATTTCCTGATATTCACTCGATATGCTTTTGCCTATTTTTTAAATTAACTGATAATTAGCTTTAAATCAGGGATGCTTTCTTTATGTTTCCATTTTAATTTTGGAAGTCTAACAGGGAATAATTATCATATATTTATGTTTTTCTTCTTCGAAACAGGAAATATAGAGTAGTAAACTATTCATCACATATCCCTGCTTTTGTCATCTGAGTAACACCAATTAATTTTGTAATGGGCTAATTATTATTATTTTGTTTTGACTTTAGGATATACAACCACAAATATTCCTCCAATACTGCAATTATCTGTTAGTTAAAAAAAAAAAAAAAAAAGACCTAAGAGGTTAAAAATGAAGAAATAAAAAAATTATTGTTTTTTTTTTTTGATAAAAATGTAGCGTGCAAGCGTGCAGTATAGAAAGATGATAAATTATAAATTAAGAAAATATACTAGAGTGTAAATACTAAGCTTCTGAACAAATTTCTTCAGAAAAATATTAATTGAAATAAAAGAATATGTTTTGGCATTTTGTATTTTCCCAAATAATGAGAAAATAAAAATTGAACAAAAAACCTTTTTTTAAAAAAAAAATACAAAATATTCAAATTTTAAAAATCAGCAATTATGTTTAAATAGCCAGATAAATTTGAATCATAAATAAAATGTATATGACTTACATAAAATAATAGAATAATGATGTTTTTCTAGAAGTCAAGCAAAGCCTTAAAACAATTACCGCAGTATTTCTTTTACTAAAAAAGAAATATGATCTAAAGTGACAACAAGGCAAATTTTTTGTGCTTAAAATTGTATTAAGACGAACGATTATCTATCAGGAATAGCCTTAAATTTAGATTCTAGAACATGTTGCTTTAGAATAAAATCGTTAGGAAGACACGAAGCGTGATAGAAACTAGTCAGTTATTTAACTATGTATTGTTACATTCGGTTCATGATGTAGCAAAGAAATACATAACAAATTGAAGCCTAGCTATGTACGCATTACTCAAGTACCAGCCACAGAGTAGCTTTTGCTTGGCATCAAGTTTATGAGAAAGAATGGTGTAGAAACTCTTCCAGAGTGAGTTAAAATGCTTCAACAGTAGGAGAGTTGTGAGAAAAAAAGACATGGAAAGGAACAAAAAAGCTAATGACAACTCCATATAAATATGTAAAACTTGAACTTGAGAATGCAACCTGAGTGCCAACCCAGAGGTTTCTTCTCATTCAACATGTAGTAGTGAAGATGGCCTTGAGAGAAAAACGATGTAATTTAAAGAGAGGGGGAGATAAGAAGAAAAATGAGGACTATTTCATCGAGAGTGTAAGAGTAGGAAGCTACTGGTAAAAATTTTGAGTCCTTGATGTAGTTTTCGAATCTGAAGTTTTCATTGAAATTAGCTTTAGAATATTTTAAGGCTGGTTGATAATGCTTATGATTCATAATTGCAATATATTGGTTAAGCGGCTTGAGATTTAGATCATGATGAATGGTTTTATTTCTCACGTAACATGGAGAATTTGTAATACGTCGTAATATTTTATTTTGAAATCTTGAAAGTTTCTTTAGAGTTGTAGGTGATATGGTATTCCAGGCAGGAGAAACATAGGATATAATGGGTCTGGTGATAGAAGTATATATGAGTTTTTTGGTTTTGATGTTGGCTTTGAGGACTGCGGCCCAGTTATTGGTTTTAATTTATTTAGGATAGAATTTGCTTGTGCTATGACATTTTCTATGTGATTTTACTGGGTAAGTTTATTGTTGATGATAAGTCCAAGATATTTTGCTTTTTTAACTATTGTTATTTCTGTGTCGAAAAGTATGAGATTATTTGTAATTTTTGTTTCCTTTTATATTTAATGATTAGTAGATGTGATTTTTGAGCGTTAATTCCAATTTTCATTTCTGGCACCAGTTTCCTATTGTTTCCATTTTATTTTGAAGTCTCATTATGACATAATTAACATCCATAGACTGTGATGATGCCGGTGTCATTAGCGTAAAAAGCTGATAAGCAGTTGGAGTTATCATGATGGACTGGAAAATCATATGTATGTATAAGATAGAGGATTGGTCCCAGTATGCATCCAAGTGGAACACCTGCTTGAGTTGATCTTGTGGTGGAGTAGTGCCCGTTGTGATGTACTTGAAAAGTTCTATTGCGAAGATAGTTTTTCAGGATTTTGATTAAATTGTAAGCTATTTACATTCTATGAGTTTGTACAGGAAGCCTGTGTGCCAAACTTTATTGAAGGCCTTGAAGATATCGAGCATGAGGAAAGCAACCGCAAGTTTGTTTCTTTTAGCTTTTCCGATATAGTCTAAAACTCTGATGAGTTGTTTGGTTGTGTCAAGGTAGTAACGGAATTTATATTGTTCGATAGGGTAATTTTCAAGGTATTCTTGTAGTCTATTGCAGATGATGTGTTGGAAGATTTTACTGATTGTGCTTAAAAGGCTAATTGGTCTATAATGTTGAGGCATTAAGTCTTTAAGAGGTTTGGGAAAAAGTATGATGGAAGATTTTTTTCCTTTGTTGGGGGAAGTATTGTAAGGTAAGGCAGCTATTGTAGATGTTATTAAGTTGCATGATGTACTTATCAGGGGTAAGTTTTTAATCATGACATTACTAATATTATCAATGCCAGGAACTTTTCTATTTTTAAGTTTATCTATGATTTTATTTATTTTTTACATATTTGTAGGAGTGATAGGTTCTTCTTTATGAAAAAAGTGATTGACTATTTTGCGAATGTGATCCTCAAAGTCAGCATCAGTATCTATTTCATTGGTAGTGAATTGATCTTCAAGGGTATCTGCAAATACTTCTGCTTTCTCCGCAGTACTGTAGACAAGAGCTCGTTTGCCATGAAATGGTCGATTTAAATGTCTCTTTTGAGTGTTTTTGAAATTTTCCAGAGTGAACTGTCTTCAGCACAGAGGTTTTCAATTTTTTCATTCCAGGTATTTTGTTGATGTTTTTGGCATGAACAAAATACCTGGAATGAAAAAATGAGTCTATTTAGGAAATTCATTTCAGTTTTGAAGTTAGGATCACTAGTTTTTTTTTGCCATTTTTTTTCGAATACAGTTTCTTTGTTTGATGAGTAATTTAATATATCTTTGGGTAGAATGTAATAATTTGGTATGGGATCCTTAAGGGTAGAAGCTTTGATAAGTGCTGAAGGAAGACATTCATTGAAAGTATCAATGTTATTAGCAATTTCTTCAATGATTGCTGTTATTAGTGGGTTTTCTTTTCAGGAGGCTTTGAAGAATTATCCAGTCAACGCTTTTTATTTTTGTTTGGGTTTCAGTTGGTGTGTTACCTATTATTGCTATGATGGGGAGGTGATCTGAGGAAAGGTTATTTATAACCTAAGTATATAGCTATTGGGATATGAGAGAATTGCTGATAAAAAAATTAAGAATGGGCGATATCTGGGTGAGTAATAAGTTGAATGTGAGTTGGAGCTGTTACTTTTAGTTGAAGTTTATTTATGCTTTTAATAAGATCAATTCCATTTTTGTTATTGTTACGACAGTCCCAGCTGATATTTTTACTATTGAAGTCTCTTCTACAATTATTAGAATTTTTTCGAGAAAAAGATTTTTAATGTTATTATAAGTTAATTTTTGATGAGGTGGGTTATATAATGCTGTGATTTTAATGGATGTATAGTTTAGTGTTTTAATAAGAACAGAAATTTTTTCGAATCCTTCGGTATTATTCTTGCTGAATTGCTCCAAGTAATCTTTTTGCTACAATGGCTACTCCACCGCCTCTGTAGACGAGTCTATTGCATAGAAAGGTTTTGTAGATAGATATTTTGAGTGAGTTTTGTTTATTAAATTAGGTTTCTTTAATAAGGCAAATATCAATATTTTGTTCTGTTAATAAAGTGTTTAAGTTCTGCTATTTTTTTGAGTCAGGCCATCAGCGTTCCGTTCTGCTGTTTTTTGAGTCAAGCCATCGGCGTCCCAAGCTGCAATGATGAAAAGCTGTGATTGAGATTGGACAATTTCTGGCTAGCAGCTGTTGAAAGCGTCTTGACAACTAGTATGATTCCTGAGTCTTTTATACAGTCCACAAGGTTTTTAAGTTTGGTAGCAATTTGTTGTGCTTCATTGATAGTATTTTTCGTTCATTCAGTGTCTATTGTGATTTTTTCTGTTCTAACTTCTGCAGCATAGCTTTTACCAATGAAAGTTCTATGTTGGTAGACTATTAATGGTTGTGCTGATTTCGATGTAGGTTTTTGTTTCGACTTTCTGATATTTAGGACATCCTTTATGATTTGATGGGTGTTCGTCTCCACAGTTGGCATAGGTTGCGGGAATTTCTTTTGATTTTATCATTGGCAACTGAGATGTTAGTCGGCATATTTTAAGCATGATGATTGCACATGATGAAAGTTCTGGCATCTGTATTATTGCGTGGCACAACGTTTTCCTCTATATGCTTCTATTTTACAGTCATATTTTGAATATATTTCCTTTCGTAAATGTTTTTAGAGTAATTAGTTGGAAGTAAAGTAATTAGAAATAATGGCATTTTGTGTAGCATTCCATTGCATCTCTTGGTAAATTGCGTTATATTAAGGACAGTATAACCATCTTGTAAATCTTCAATTATGTCAGGTATTTCTATATCTTCAGGAAGACTTCTTATCACTACTTTAATATTTTTATCAGTGGGTAATATGAAAGTGTGAAAATTTATTTTAAGTTCATCAAACTTAGCGATGACAGCTCTGTGTGCTTGGGAGTCTGGAACTTTAATATTGATAGTCGCCTGATATTTTTCCTGTATAAAATATAATTTTGAGGTACTCTATTAATTTTTTCAATTGTTTCCAGTTGTATTTTGGATATTAAATAATTATAGGAGACATTCCGAATTTTTGCAGGTGTGCTAATTGAAAATTATTTGCATTTTCATTTTCATTAGTGTTGATTTCAATATTTTCCATTTCTACATTGTTATTTGTAATTTTATTATATTTTTGGCAAATTTCCTGGATGATAGGTTGTACATCTGAAGTTTCATTTGAAGTGGGCGTATCCGTTTCTTTGGTATTGATGCCTGGTTCAGAAATGTTTTCCGTAATACTGTTTAAGTAGGCGTGGTTAGTAGTTTGGTTTTTAAATTTTTAAGTTGATTATAGGCGGGGCTTAAGTGGGAGTTTTCTTTCTTATTTTTTACTATAATGACTTTATTTGGTTTATTTTGTGTTTCTTCGTTATTATTCCCATTAGTAACTTTATTAAGAAACCTTTTTTCTTTGGTTTTAAAGGTGTTTTCTGCAGGAGAATGAAGAAAAGCATCATTTTGTTACTGAATAAAATAATTCTTTGTCTGTATCCTAGCACCATCTATTGACTCGAATGGGAGTTCAAAATAGTCATTGTTCTGTGAAAATAATTTTAGGTTTTGATTCTTTTGTTGTTTTAAGCTTTTTCTTTGCATTTTTGGATATTTTTGGGGTTTTTAAATTGATTTGCGAAGGACATGAAGATTATTGAGAGTTCATTTCGTTCTTTTTCATCAAATTCAGAGATATTTTGCAAGTCATGTTTCATATTTCCTAGTTCTTCGATTTTAATCTTAAAACATCCTACGAAAGATTTAGCAAGGCTCTTTAGAGTTGTAAAACCGTCACCAGTCTGGAAATCTCCCTGCTGCGACTTTCTTTCTGAATTATTACATGATGATCTTGCTCTATATCCATTTCCATAGTCGTCTTCATGTTTTCCTCATTGTTTGTGTTGTTTGCTTGTTTTGCCAATCCATGTTGTCCAGAATTGTGCTGATGGACAAGGCAGCCAAATCCTTGGGTTCTAAAACACGATCTAAAAAGAGCGTACCAGCAGGGACGATTGTCTCTGTGTTTTATTAATTACTTTCGCCTTTTCTTGTGGGAAAGAAAGAGATAACTCAAGGGTATCTCTCAGAGTAGCTAAAGAAGTTACGGAACAGATATGCAATACACCTTTCCCCAACGGAAACAGCTCGATGAAAAATTCTTTTGATGTTGAATAATATGGAAAACAAAATTTGAATAGAATTATATACAGAATATTTACAATTCTCGCAAGGGGCGGGGCAAAGCTAGGCTTAGAATTAACGACCAATCCGGTGCAAGCGGTGGGAAGAAAGGTACGTTAACTACTAGGCAGCACAATATCAATCCAAACATTTAGAAATGTTCTGAAAAAACATTTACAACAAATCCGAATAACATGAAAATGCGGGACACAAAATACAAAAACACGGGCGCAGGAAATATTTACAACACACAATATGACAACTGAGAGGGTTAAGTAACTGCGGATGAGACGATCTGGTGAAGTCACACTATTTAGAGACAAATTGGAACGCTGGGTTAACAATGATTCCGTACAAAACAATGTAGGGAAAATTCACACTATAAATAGGGGTTAGTATTATACAACGCGGAGAGTGCGGGAAGGTAAAGCGCAGAGCAAGTCAAGCCCTAAATCAAGCCATAAGATCTAAAACCGATTAATGCTTATATGGCAATTAGAGGCAATAGTTAAGTTGGAGATCAGTAGCCAATACTTTCTACACGAAAGAGAAGTTTGAGAGGTAATCAGGAGGTTGACAGAAGTAGAACAACTGTCAAAGAATTTTTTGGAATGTTATTCGATAAACTCTCAAATTTTAATATCACGATGAATGGTCAGGCTGGAAACATACCAAAAAACTCTAACAATTCTCCTGAGGAATTTATTTTGCAGTATTTGAATCGAGTTTAGGTGAAAATTGGCCGCTTGGCCCTAGACACGACATCTATAGAGCAGTTTTGGCAACACAATCTGCTTGTAAATTAGTAGCTTATTACTCAGCGAAAGTGAATTGCGGAAAATCAATAACCTCAAGACGAAAATCGCAACATTAAATTTATTAGTGATGTATTTCCGATGTTGCTTAAAGGTGACTTTTGAATCGATAATGATCCCAAGATATTTATTTTGCGAGACCCATTTAAGTTCTTCATCTAATAAAGTCAGGTTACGGAGGTAGTTTTTAATTTTCCCTTTTGAGAAAATAATCGCTGAGGTCTTGTCCACATTGATTGCAATTTTCCAGTTTGTTAACCAACTTTCAAGGGTGTATAAATAATTTTACAAGCGAGCCCTAACCAGTTGGTTGTTCTCCTATTGCGCTGGTATTGCCGTGTCATCAAACAGACAGACCATGATGTTTTTGGCTTTCGGTAGGTATGAGATGTATGTAGAATAAAGAAGGGGACCTAAGACACTTCCTTTGGGGACGTCAACATTCACCTCCCGTGGGGTAGAATATCAATTATCTACTTTGACCATGAATTTCCTTTCCAATAAGTAGTGTTTGATAAATGTGGATGAGGTAGGATGGAAAATTTAGTGTGATTAACTTAAGAAATAGTTCTTTAAACCAAAGCTTATCGAAAGATCTTTGAACGTCAAGAAAAAATCCAGTGGTCTTTACATCGGTGTTAAAGCCCTCGACAACAGTGTTAATGCACGTAAGAATTGATGTATGGTCGAGTGTTTTTTTCTTCGAAACCCAAATTGCTCATCTGGTACCAAGTTGTTTATGTTGCAGAGATCGAGCAGCCTGCTATGTATGATTTTTTTCGAAAATTTTAGATATTGAATTAAGTATCGAAATGGGTCGGTAATTTTGGAGAAATTTCTTATTTTTGCTTGGTTTAGGAATGAAGATAATATAATGAAGGTTTTCCAAGCTAAAGGAAAATAACACAATATCAAGCATCTATTGTAAATTTGTATTAAATATATAACTCCCTTAAATGGCAGATTCTTTAAAATAGTATTGTTAATTTTTTTAATGCCGAATAATATTTTCTTTTTCTGTTTAGCAATGGGTTCTATTGCCTTGTCGAATGATGTTAGTGGTGGGTGTGGCCTATCACTGTTTTAGCAGAACTCGTTCTCCTGTTTGTTTACAATTGAAATTTGCCGGTTATTGTAAATTTCATGATTCACTTGAAGTGTGTCAAAGAGCGTATACGCAAATACTGAAGTTTTATCGGCAGGTCAGAATAAACCATGCCCCTAGGGCTGCTAATTGGGGGACTGGTATATTCAGTGTTTTTGATTTTTCTAACGATGTCAAAAGGTGAATTGTCCTCCAATAGGACTTCGATTGGTTATTTTTATAGTGGAATAATTGCTTTTGTAGTTGTAGGTTATTGAGACACCTTTTAACGCTCGGCTTACCAGACAACTGCCACATTTTACGAATTCTATTTTTCTCACTAATCAACTGCTTGATTTCATTGAGGATCACAAAATGTTTTTGCGTCACAGTTTTTACTGTGTTGGACATGTTAACTACGTTTTGAATAATGTTAATGAGGCTATTGATGAAATCCTCAATATCGTTGAAGGTGGTAATTTTAGGGTCAAAGTTGATATTTCAACTAAGTCAGCGCCTGAAATCGATCCAATTTGTAAGGGAGAATTTGTCTGAGACTTGTTGGAACTGAGTTGTTATGCTCAATATAACGGGGCTGTGGTCACTGCTGAGCTCCGGTACTGATCTCGCCTGGAATAAAGTGTTTCCTTTTGAAACGGCAATGTCAAGGACTGTTTCATTCCCTCTATGGTTATGGTAAAAAGTTGGCTTGTCTGGAGAAAATAGGTCATAGTTCGTGCTTGTAATGAACTCATCAAGAGTTCTGCCATGCTTATTGGCATGCCTATTTGGGGTCTACTTAGGATGGATACAGTTGAAGTCACCTGCTACAAAGACAGTTTTGTCTCTAGACATGATATTATTTAATTCCAGCCAGTTAAAAACTGAATTTGGTGATTTGTAAATGCTTGAAATGTATAGATGGTTATTATGAGGAGTTCTTATTGCAACGGACATGCCTTCAAATGACGAGAAATTGTCCTGTAAGATGTCAAATTATATACAGTGTTTAATGTACAATGCGTTTCTCCCTCTGTGTGTTCG
Source organism: Latrodectus elegans (assembly GCA_030067965.1). Classification (NCBI taxonomy): domain Eukaryota; kingdom Metazoa; phylum Arthropoda; class Arachnida; order Araneae; family Theridiidae; genus Latrodectus; species Latrodectus elegans. The sequence continues at coordinate 26,975,566 of CM057813.1, forward strand.
CCTGTCATTTTTGAGGTAACTATAGTTAGGAATTCTAAAGCGTTCGCTTGGTTGGAGTCTTGTCTCCTGAATTCCGATGATATCGGGATCCCAATCATTATTGATAAAATCTAACAGTTCATTTAATATGGAACTTAGTCCACAAACATTCCAGCACAGAATTCTCAAGATTGAGGGTCCAGGCATGTTGTGGAACAGTAGTGCAGGCATTATTCACCGTATTTTAAAATCGCATAAATTTGTTTAAAACGTTATTTATTGTTGTCTATTAAACTTGGCAAAACATGGTTAAAGTTATCATATTGCTGGCTATTGATATTACAGTTTGCTTTTAAATTAGCATTCAGCATAGGTTGGGGTGAGTAGACTGGGGGTTGTTCCTGGCCTGTGATTGGACGTTGAGGTTGTGCCGATTGATCTTTTCGCTTTTCCCAATTATTCTCAAATGGGGGATATATACTGATCATATAGATATATAAATAATTTTGGAAAAGGTTAGTGAGTTTGGATTTTTCTATCTCTTTCCGTCTTTCCTTCAATGCGAATATTCCTTCGGGTGCCGCTTTGTTGGATTTTCTCTATTTGTCAAACGACTTCTCACACCTAGTCAACATAGTTCTGGGTCCCTGACGACAATTTCTGGTTATCTTAAGTTTCTTTTTATTCCAGATCAGTAACTTACACCCTGTTTTATTTAGAGTCACTGTGTGGTCGACCTCGCTCTTTGTTCTCCCCTGGCTAGGAGAAATATTCTCTTACTTTTCTCTTTCTGATTTGGCTTAATTGTGGATAAGGAAAAAACTAATTCTGGACAGGATGCTCATAGGGCTATCCAAAATCTTATGTTGGAAAAGCTGTTTGCCAGGCTAGATGTAACCTGGGATATGTTCAATGATATTACCAGCTGTAATGAATTCTCCTCTGAAGATAAGGAAGTAGTCAGGGGAAAACGTAGCACTTTCGCTAAGCAACGAATCGGTCATGAAAATACAAAAATCAAATAGTGTCGAAGCATCTATTAAAAACACTATTGAAATGACTGAAGTTAATGAAGTTATAAATCAAGAAACCTCCACGGGAAATAGATTTGAAGTTCTTAACCATCAGGAGAACATGGACATAACTAACAATCTTTCTAGTGTCAAAAGGTCTAGGAAATCCAATGAAGGTCAACATGATTTCACTATCCTTTAAGTGTTTTAAGCAGAGTATTAATTTAAAGAGCTTCTTTTTACTCATTTTTGCTTTTTACTCATAGAAAAATAATCATATTCGTTAAAATTTTTTTTAGGTGAGCTACAACTGGCATAAAGATTATAACAGATTATGTGCTTACAATATATTTAATATATTGTAAGCACATAATCTGTTAATTTGGAATAGTGTAAACATATATTAAGGCTATTATTCAAATATCAAATATTATATGTATTAGAGTTATAAAATAATATATGTACGAGAAATTTCTTACTCAGTGCTTCATTATTCATATTCAGGTAAGTGTGAATTAAGAGCAACCACAAATTAGTGATGACCTTGATTCTATGGAATATTTTTATAGAATCACGTGACTCACCTTTCTTCAAGGGGCGTGCATGTTTGTGTAAAAAGAGAAACATAGAAGGCATTTGATTGGTACATCTGTAAATTATATATTCTAATTTTTTAGTTTTTTTTTTTTAAATCTGTATCAAGCAAATCAAAATAATATAAAAATATACATTTCAAAGAAGGAAATGAAAATGCTCTGAGTAGTTTAATGTAAAAAAATTTATGACTAACATATCTTGACATTGGTTGCCTAAGCTTTAATATTATTCGATTATATTTTAATATTATTCCGTATATTATATATTCGCTTTAATATTATTCCGTATATATTTGTTTTTAATGATAAAGGATAATTTCAATAAGAGTCATTTGCGAAACTTTTTTTAAAATAAAGGTGTAATCTCTGCTCTATTTTGCTTTTTTATATCTTGACTTATTTTAATACCTCCCATTAATATGGTAAAGATTTCAACACTTCATATTCCAAGATTTGGGATTGCTTTTAAGTAAGTAGTAAAGTGGTCTTTTTAGAGATTTCTATCTTTTCTTTTATTTCTACATGAAAACATAAGTCATTACCTACAAAAATATATTTAATTATTCGAAAATAATAACGATGTAAGAATTTTGGCAGTGTCGATGTTTCTAAAATTTGTAATGAGGATACTAAGCCTCTATTTATTATTTTTGGCACTTAATATTTGCGCAGATGCGTTATTATTTAAATAGCTTTTCTTAGACATTGTGCTAATCTCACTTTGGGATTTCCGGATTACGATATTTTGAATAGATTTTAATTCTGTTCACAACAGCTTGAACCTCTAGCCAACGAAATCTTTCGATGTGGGAAAATTGCATTGTTATTTATACTAATAAATTCAATAAAGGCTTAATTAATTAATTTATGAAATCTATTCTGTTTGAAGGATATAAATATTATGAAATGGCAAACATATAAATTTTCCAAAATATTTCTGTAACTTAAAATGCCATTTACTATTATCAACAAAACTATTGGCTTTTATTTTATTATTTTCAATAAATTATGTGTACATCATTTGAAAAATTTATTTTAAATTAAAAAAACAATTAGAGCCTTCACAATTAAGCGATATGCAATATCCTAAAAGTTAAGAATCGATTTAAAAATCCGTGTATAATTAAATCATTCTTTTTTTTATTATTTTTATAAAAAAGTAATATTTTAAAGCAAATGGAAAGAAACACTAGAATGTTTTACCCTTACTTATATAATGCTTATAATAATATATTTTAATATTTAATATATTTTTAAGCCACAAAAAGAAATATCACAAATGTAAATCATACTTAATGCAGATTTACTTTCTTTATTTTTCACATTCATAAATAAATCTAATATGGTTGCAATTATCACCGTTACAAACAATGATAGCAAGATAATTCTGAACGATAAAAAGAATACCCGATACATACATACATGCATGTATATATATATATATATATATATATATATATATATATATATATATATATATATATATATATATATATATATATATATATATATATACATGTAGATATATATATATATATTTCGGTATAAAATTTTAAAATTTATAATTAAATACATTCCTAAAGAATAGTTTCATAAATTAAATTATGATAATAGAAATTTATTTAATTATATTTATTTAAATGCAGGATGCATAAACACAAAATAAAAATGTAACATTAGTTTACAGCGTCTTTTGAAAGCATGAAATACTTTTGATTTCGAACATCAATGAAATTCCAATTCTGTATAATAAATTTATTATTTGTTTAATTTTAACAAATAAATAAATAAATAAATAAACTTATCATCACGTTTACTTGTTTGAATTAAAAATGAAATCAACTTTTTGATCAGATTTCGGAGTGAAATTTATTCTGAGGTAAAATCTGGTCACCTATGAACAATCACAAGTGCTGTTAGTTTGCTTAATTATACTGGCATAGGCTTGTAATAAATAACATATTGATATAGTATACTGTACTTGAAAGGAGTAATAATACAATGTTGAAAAGCTTTATACTGCTCTGATTTTCAATGCTGCGTATATTTTGAGTAATTTTATTCAGGAATTATATAAAAACATTCGAATTGTAATAAAATTTATTAGAGCGAGTACATGAAGTTCATGGATGAATCTTCATTATTAAGTGTTTGTAATGTGATGTTATTAGCTAAAATATATTGTTGTTGTTGCTTATGAACTTGGCAAGCTCGCTATGCATTGGCTATGCGAATTTAAGTCAATAGCGAGCGTCTTTCGTTTTAAGCAGAGCACCACAAAAGTAAAAGTATGTCATTGTGATCTTTTTTTTTAAAACGATTCTCCGACAGATGGCATCACCAGAGAATTCACGCCCTCAAATTTTGACATTGATCTGAAGGGGGAGGAAATGGACGACATTAGTCGTGACGTCATGCACTAGTAATTTTTTTTCCAAGCAATTGTTGCTAAAGTTGCCGCAACATGGGAATTCCCATAGCCAATTTAGTTGTTCCACTCGTTTACTATTTTCTCATGGAAATTAGAAAAAAGTAACAAAAAAATCAGCTAGAGGTAAATACTTGACTATTCAAAATAATTCTTAAATGAAAAGTTTTTGGAATTTTGAGCTAAAATTTTCGAAAACCAACTGAAACGATACGTTACTAGAGTGAGGGGTTTCTAAGCAATGTGGTTGCTATGTTTGGAAGACATTTCTGAAACAAACACTTCCTAACGAAGTAGCTTTAGAGCTCTAAAATGGTTATGTGCTTTGTTCCTGATTGAAAACATTATAGTGAACGAGATAGGTATAAATTTGTAAGATTTCCGAAGGAGGAAAAGTCGCGGAAATTATGGATTAAAAATATCAGGTAATTATTAAATTATTTTGTCTTAAAATTTTGACATGCATGTGTATACTTTGACATGCACGTTATAACTTGTAAATAATTAAAGTTTCTCCATAATGGAATCATTGAAATTATTATGAAAAAATATTAATTCCTTCTTTATTTCTTATAAAAAATACTAAGCTTCTTAATGTATTTTGCATTTAGTAGTTATTGAGTTACTTAACACATGGATTTTTGCAAGAATTTAATCATGTGTAGTGAAGATGATATAATATATATATATGTATGTACATATATATATGTATATGCATACACACACACACACACACACACACACACACACACACACACACACACACACACATATATATATATATATATATATATGTATACTGTATTTAGATATATACATTTTCCAAACTAAAAAAAAATGTTACCAAGGTTGTAAGGAAAAAATGCTTCCTCACGTGTTAAACAATAACTTTACATATGTATATTTATACCAATACATGTTATCCTTAGTTATTTGTAAATTGTTTTATTTTGATAATTTTTGTGGAAAAGTAATAAAATTTGGTGATTAACTTTGGTTGAAAGAGAGCACAAAGTAATTTGACAGGCTAATCCATATCAGAATATCAATGTACATAAACATATACTATCTTTATACTATCAAGATATACTATAACATATAGTCATATTTTCCTAATTAATTAAGTTACATATATTTATTAATACAGCTTACATATATATATATTTGTTGGAATAATTAAATTATTTATGCTATATATTATAAGGCAAGACAAGGAGCCAACTGCCTACTCTTTGATTTGCATGTGTCATTTTAAAGATGGATTAAAAGAAAATGGACCATACATTTTCCCTAGAAATGACAAAAAGATCATGATGTATGAACAGGAAAAAGAACCACCAGAAAAAAGACAAAGAAAAGGGTGAAATACTTTTACACATTTTTCCTATTAATCTATTATTTATTAATCCTCTTTTTTCATAAGCATTAATGTAAATAGATTTCAATGTGAATTTTTAAGCTAATTTATTATTATTATTATATATGTATTGATTTAGTGCTATTTCAAGTACAAGAGAAGGTTCCAGTTCTACATCTGATCCACCCATTAAAAGTCTTGAAACATGTTATTTTAGAGAAAACAGTTGAAAATTTAAAAAGTAAAAATGAGAAACTAAAAAAGCGGCCATTTGAATTTCATTCGGTAAAAGATAAAAAAAGATTTAATTTCATATTACACTGGCTTACCTAATGAAAGAATATTTATTTTGATATTGTTTTTATGTACGAGACAGGAATTTAATTATTATAATGGGTAAATTGTTGTTATAAAAAAAACAATAAATGTATTTGTTTTGCTAAAGATATCAATAACTATAAAGGATATACAAACATTTTTATATCTGCATTTTGATACATACTTCTTCCAAACTATAAAAAATTTGTTACCAAGGTTATGAAAGAAAGTCAATAAAGATGAAATGTTCCCTCACATGTGAAAACACTAATTTTACATATGCATTTTTTAAAACAATTCAATTTAACTCTATGCATTTTTAAACCAATACACGTTATCTTAGTTATATATAAATTGTTTTATTTTGATTCTTTTTGTGAAAAAAAATATGGTGATTTACTTTGATTGAAAAATAGTGCAAAGTAATTTCACAGGCTGATACATATGTACTGTATATTAAAAAGTCTTGAAGTATATGTCCATTTGTAATTCATTCAATAAAAGAGAAAAATTTATTTAGTTTCATATTGTACTTGTTAACCAAATAAAATTTTTTTAATTGGATATTGTTTTTGTGTGCAAGACAGGGATTTAATTATTGTAATGGGTGGACTGATGAGGTTATCGGAAAAGAAAATCAATTATTGTTAGTTTTGATGAAGCTGAAACTGAATTACAAAGTGTTTGTTTATTCATTAATGAAGCTACCGTTACAAATATTATTTGAATTTCATAAACTGAAAGTATTTTTGTAACAAATAATTTATTTAATAAAAGTTTATTCGATATTAAGACAATGTTAAGTAAAGTTTTAATTTTTAAATTTATATTAATGTAGAAATTAATGTTTAAATAAATTTATTTTTTAACATAGAACCATTTTATGTTGTAACGTTCAAATTGAAAAAATCTAAATACAAAAATAATAAGTTTTTTTTTTTTGCAGTCTATGGTGTAGTATGGCGGTTGGCGAAATCTCAACCTTATGGAGACAATGATTCAATGAAATTATCACTTAAGTGATGTGGAAATATCCCAACAGTCATTACCATTTTTATCGTGATTATTGTAGGTAGATATATATATATATCCTATGCAGCCCTGGTGTGGTGATTGGTAAATTAATAGTTAAAGTTTTAATTATAAACATAATGTGACACCAAAATGGTCCATTATGACAACTGATGAGACAAATTTTATACTAACTCAAAATTTAGATTTTTTCAATAAACAGTTTTGAAGCCTGGTAAATTCCACATTAGGTAGCTGTAAATTATATTGAAAGCTATTTATGTGGTATTTTTCCTGGCAAATTAACATTTTATAAAATATGGGTTTTTTTCAATATTTACTACAATTGTTTTGAATTTATAATGATAATATGTAAATTATGAGGATAAATTAAAGGAATCAATTTAAGGATGAAATTTATTGGCTTCTAATGTTTTACATTATAATTTGAATATATATTTACATAACTTAATGCACAAGTTTTTAAATGTATATTATGTGAAAACTTTTAATTTTGTTTTAAAATGCTTAAAAAGTTTTTTAAATTAGTGTGACAGAATCAATGTTAAACTTATCATTATTAATTAGTATATTGAAATGAGAATAATCTTTTTTTCATAAGCTTCCATCAAGAATATATTATTTCTAGTGTATACATACTCATCTGTTAAAATAAATGGTTATTAACTTTTTTTTTTTATCTCATCTGCTTGCCATTAATAACAAAAAATTAAAAGATTTACCTTAAAAAAAAACAAAAAAACTTACAGACTAAATGGAATTCTTAAACTTCATGTTTATTACAAGACACAATCACAAGACAAAGCCGAAAGGCGTAGTTATGCCCTCACAGAAAACACCACCATAACATGTGCCAGTTCTGAGGATGTCCTTTGTAAGGGGTCTTTAAGGAAAAGTGGACTATATTCATGTGCAGCTAAAGGAAAACCTAAGACCCTCTAGCACTCATCCCGAGCAGGCTTGCAATTCTACTGGTTACTTTCAAAGGTCATCTGCAAACAAAAAATTAATACTCTGAATTCTTATTAAAATATTGTACATCAATATAGCAAATTTCATAACCATATTTTCCTACATATAATCTGCAGTAATATATAATCCATGGCAATTTTTTTGCCAAATAATCTAGAATATATATACTGCTGATGTGTAGGGACATAAAATATGTGATATTGTCCAAAAGAAATGAAAGTTCTCAGCATCATCTGTTATATATTGCACAAAATATAATAGCAAATATAATAGGATTTTTTTTTTGTTGTTTTATAAATGAAAATTTTTTGTACACAAAATCTAATTTTATTGGAACCAAATCTTTCATGTAGGTCTAAAACCATTATAAAATTTTAAACTCAAGATGATTCAAATTTAAAAGCTATTTAACTAAAGGCTAATGATTAAATAGAGATTTAAAATGTATGTTGGACAATACAAATATATTCATTATTAAAACTAAAAGCATAATTAACTAGTTCATGTATAGGTAAAACATGAAAGAATTATATAACTAGTTCATGTATAGGTAAAACATGAAAGAATTATATACATATTGATATGTCACATATTATAAATAAATATATTACAAATTTGTATCATCAAATCATAACACTGCATTATTTAAACTAAATTTAGTTTGTTGAAGAACACCGAGGAGGGTTAGAAAGTATTCATACTTTAAATTGGATACTCAACCAATGCTGCTTAAGATGAAAAACTGCTGTGAGAATTGTGACTGCTATGAAGTTTGTGAAGTAAATCAAAAAATAAAAGCTGCTGACTTTTAATAAGATTTTATAGTTTGCTTTTGGAATTATTTTTAATGCGCTACTTTCACAAATACTGGAAATTTCATAATAATAACTTATTAAAATTTTGCTTTATTTATTGTGTTTATCGCAATGTTTATATTGAATTTTCAATAATACACTCATAAATTAAAAAATAAAAACTATAAAACTACTATAAAATATCACAAATCAATTTTAATACATTATTTCAACCACAATCTTATTTAATTATATGATTTGAATTAGAATTTCATAATAACACATTTTACAATTTAAAAAATAAACTATTCAGTTTTATTTTTTAATAGAAACTTAAATAAATCTAACAGTGGAAATTAATTATAATTAAAAAGTAAATAGCAATGTAATCCTGTTAAAATTTAGATTAACAAAGCTCTTCACCATTTGGTTTTATTTACACAAAAACATACACACAAAATAAGTAAAATATATTATTTTTGAAAGCATACATATGAAAATTATCTGCCATTATTATTAACATAAACTTAAATAATGTAAAATTTAAGAAAATCAAAGTAATCATAAATGAAATTAAGAAATATTGTTAACAAAATACATTATTTACAAAAATATTAGAAATTAGCATTGTTAAAAAAAGAAAATTATTTTCAAAAGAATTTCTATAAAAAAATAATATACGAGAACAAGAAGGTTTTAGATCTATTAAAAATTTCTCTTTATTTTAAAGAATATTTGGATCAATCTAATTTAACAGAACGTTAATGTAATGAGTTGAAAATAGGCAATCTTAAGAGAAGTAATACTTTAATTACAAATAAAATTTAACATATATTAAGAAAAAGATAATGTAAGTAATAATAAATTAAAAAAATGGAAAATAATATAAGTACAAACAAAGACATCTTAATTCATACAGCGGTTGAGTACAAATCACAATCATTTTCATATTTACAGTTAAAAAATAATTTATATTTATCCTTGAATAAATGCATATTCAGGATTAATATGTCACATTTTCTAAAATTATATACAAATCAAAAGATTTATGATAAAATTTAAAGATTTACATGCACGATAATTACTAAGCCTAACGCATGCATAATGTTTAGAAAACAACCCAAAATCAAAAGAATGAAAAAATACCTTAATAAAATACTTTTTACAAAAAAACTTACTGCAGTATATTTCTGGAATATCCCTAATAAGCTGTATCAAATACGTTATCCTGAAATATAATTTTAAATAAGAGAAATAACGACTTAAAATTTATCACTCAAGTCAATGAGGTTTCATTGATAACAACCACCGCTTAGAAACAGTTGCTCGTTTTGACGTCTTATTTACACAGCCCTGTTTAGAAACAACGACTGTTTAGAAACAGTTGCTAGGGGCTTGACGTCAGACTAATGTCGTCAATTTTCTTCAGACCATTGATCTCAATTGTAACTACTCAATGAGCAACCACAGGACTTCCCCCCGGATATAAAGAGCACGTGTATTGCATGTACTCGGTGGGTCTTAGGCGGGCATTGGGAATCGAATGAAAGACCGATGATCTAACCACAAGACTACCACGGCCTAAAATGTCATAATAATATGGATTAATAGTTCTCTATTTTTCTGTATTATGTAAATTATCCTCGTTTGAATTAAATGAGGATAATTGTTGAGTAAAACTTGGCTCCCTTTAAAATTTCAGTTTAATTTTTCCCATTAACTTTTTATGGTATGTACGTGATACATGCAAAGCTTATTTCCATAATAAAGAGGAGAATAGCAGTTGCGTTAAAATAATCGTATTTTACAGCAAATATGTATAATGCATACGTCAGAAGGCAACAGTTACGCGACTGACATTTAAATTATTAAATTTTATATGATTCAGGTAATTTTTATAATACCGACATTCGTTGATAATAAAATTCAGGTGTAATAGTGTGTTATTTTTCCTATTTGAAAACAGCAAACGCATTTTCTGCTGAAAAAAGTAAGCATATATTTTTTTTTATCTTACATGAATTAATAAATTAAGACAACCTTTTTAAAAGTATTCACCAGTATGTATCTGAAAATTGGTTTCAAAGATATATGTTTCAGTAGACCCCACGGTTTGAATGGGATCTATGGTAATATGAGTGACAAATATTTCGTGTTAATAATACACATTTTACCACTTTTTGGAATAAATTTTATCCCTTTTGTTATCCCTTAAATGAAAAGAATATATATTATCACTTTTCGGAACGTTGAAGAAGCATCGTAACAAGTATTAGAAAAATTCACACAGCACTTCAGTTTGAAAACAAAAATAAGCGAATGAATCGAACCGATTTCTGACCAGCATATCCTACAAATTCAGGAATAAAGTTTTTCAGGTGTTGATTTACTTATTGTCTCCGCCAAAATAACTTATTTATTACTAACTAGTATATCCTTAAAAAAAGTCACTACATTGGTGCATCAGGAATTTATGTTTTAGTCAAAAAGTCAGGGATTTCCAAAACTAAGGATCATAACTAACAGTGAGTTTGTTTTCTTAGAGATGTCTAAAGTATGTAACAAGGTTTGAAAAGAAATTTTTATAAGTAAACTACAATGAAATTTTTGAATTTAATGAAAATCTTCCAGTAACTTGTTAACATTTGAAAAGAAGAGCATTAAAGTGAAGTTTAAGAAGAAGTGATTTCTCTGAGAAAGAAAGCTTTAGAATGAGTCTGCATATTCTCCAAAAAATTTTTAGCCCTATTTAGTTCACTCTTTCCCTTACTATAATTAAGGTGAGACTACTGATGGGCCGAGTGTTGGTAGTATTCTTTGAAGAAGAAAATGTAAGAAAAAAATTTCAATATTTGTTTAATATAAAGTCATAAACTTTTCAAATGAAAATATATTATAGTTTGAAATTCATCGCGGATATAATTGGTCACTTCCATTTCTGACTATTAGGATCTAAATTACTGAAAAACATTTTTAAATTATAGTAAAATATAATACAATTGTCTCTTATAATACTCAAATATTATTACAATAATAAAGTATATTTCATAATTTAATTAAAAAAATTACTTCTTACATTATATTTGTTTGAGTATTACTTAATACTGTAGTACTGTAATTAATACCATTATGAACTAATGGTATTAATTATAACTGATAAAGAATCATGTTAAACAATGAAATGTATACTGAGATAAATTTAATAAAGGATTCAGCATTTTTCCCAAAATAATTAACATTAATTGTCTTATATATTTTACAGTAAAATTCATGAGATTTTTTTTAACCTTTCTATTACGATAAGATTAATTTTGAGATACATATATTTCCTTTCAAAATTTTTATTCAGCTATTTTTTTAATCAATGGAATCTGCAGTATTTGAAGCAATAATAAACCCTTCATAAGTTTTACATAAAATGTCACTGATATCAGTTGATGAATCAAGTTTTCATCGATAAGAATAATAATTTCAGATGTTGAATGAATTGATTAATATCAGTCCAAATGTAAAGAATTAATCTAATTTTATTTTCAACAATTCGATTTGATTTGTAAAGTCCTAAGTTTTATGTCATACACAAAATTTCAATTTAGTTAAGCAAAGTAGCCGTTTACAGCTACAAAATTGTGGGTAAATGGCTACTTTGCTTCTACCGACTTTACTTACGTCTGTTTTTTGAGAGACATCTCTACCAATTGCAACTTCGAAATTTCTTTCTTGTATTGTCATTGGTAGAAATGTGTCCCACAACGTCACTCGAATATTTAACGCTTCTAAAAAAAGCATTTACTCTTAAAATGTGTTGAAAACAAAATTATTGCTAATTCATATTGAATATATACGAACAATATTTTCAGGTGCTTTTATAAAATGTTAAGAACATAATTTACGTTTTTATTAAAAATATGTACATCACGGTGTAATTCTAAGTAACAAAAAAAAAATCTTGGAAAAAAATTATATAAAAGCATAGCATTTATATGAGTAAATTCACGAAATAAGAAATTAAACAGATACAGGAATACAATTTTTCCAGGAAGTGAGTGAGTTCTGTGAAGTGAGTTGATATTTTTAAGTTTCAAACTAATTGATGCACAAAAATTCAAAGAGATTTTAAAAATCGTAATAGAGATTTTTAAAATCAACATTTTTAGTTGTTTTAAATGAAATACATTTTGTTTTATATCTCTTAATGGTATAAAATTATATTAAAAGTACACTTTATATGACTCAGAAAATTGATTTTCATATAATTACTTTAATTTTACAACAATTTGGAGATACAAATGAAATATACTTACATGCTTTGTAAAAGTTATCAGAATTAAAAGTTTATTTCTAAATGAAATATGAAATTATTGCACAGCACATAAATTCAATCTTACTTAAATTAACGGAATTATTAATTAAAAATCAGATTGAGACATATTATTATCTTCAGACGTATCAATGAAGTTATCGATTTTTACCTAGTAAAACTCTCCATGAAAGAAAATTAAATATAAAAAAAAAATCTCTTTTAATCAATAAACATTAAAATTACCAGCAATGAGTATCTGATATTATCTGATTGTCACCGCCCATTACAAAATTGGACCAACTGCTGCAGCGTACAATCTCAAAATGGGTTTTAGGACTTCATCTCGATACCGGACAGCCGTCCCAGAGCCCCGTTTAAAGATGTGCAGGTTGGTGCGATATCCTAATGAAATCCCTGCCCACACACAATAATGCTTCCGCTCGGAATGCGTGATGTTCGGTGATCTTTTGGGGCTGATTGCGAGTTCCTTGTTCACCCCATATCCTTATACACTTGTCATCTGGCTTCAGAGCAAATCTTGACTCATTAGTTAGCATGATATTGACTCACTCAGATACAATCTAATTGACATATTATCAGCACACTTTAATCATACCTTTTTTGATTTAACGGATAGACAAGCACAAACTCGAGGTACCTGGGTGTACATTCCACTCATATGTGATCTTCGGCCTACAGTAACTGCAGATATCATCTTACCAATGGACGCTGTGACCATAGATGTCACAGGTGTGGAGGTCGCTCTGCGATTCCGCTTGGCCAAAATCGCAATATATCAATTTTCCGAGGGGTTTGTAACCCTTGGGCGACTGGCTACGAGCCTTCGGACAACTGTCTGTGTGTTTTGAAATTGTTTCCGTAAACGTGAAATTACAGAATGATGAACGCCGAAGAAAAGAGAAACATCTAAGTTCGACTGTCCTGCTTTAATGCGCCCCACAGCACGCTAGCGCTCAGAATCTTTCATTCGTCTTCTGGAAGTCATAGAAACACGTATGTCTTGAAAACAAATTGTACGAAAGTTTTAAACACCTTCTATCAGCACTTACAATCAACTTCTGTAACCCTTTATAAATCTGGTATCTTATAAGACTGATCGCTTTGGATATTTCTTGACATGAAAGTGCGATTGGCTGTTACCTAACATATTTGCATACTTCCATCTATCATTGCAATGATTTGCATCCTTTTCAGTTCTGATTGGTTTCCAGAAATTAACATTTTCTTCTCCGAGCTTAACATTTGGAAGTCAGTGTCATATTATTTGCTAAAAATATAAGTTTGCGAGAGCTAATCTAGTCATATTTGGGAAGTAATGATATTTTAAGCATGTAAACATTATCAGGAAGTAGGAAACTATGAATTTTCCTAGAATTTGGAGGTAATTACTTTTCGAATCCCACAGTTGCTTTACCTTTCAATTCGTGGAAACCTTTCGATTCGTGCATTACCTTTCGATTCTGTTGCCTACCTTGGAAGTTTCAGTCCTTTTTAGAGGAAAAATTTTCCCCTTTTTTGCAGTCCGATGTTAGACATAAGTATTTTGACAGAGGAAAGCTTACGTTTCAGCATGAATTTTCTCACAGATATATTGCGACATTAGATTAAGGTAAACAAAGAGCTTATGGTAAAAACAGACTTTGTTTACTTTGGGGCGATGTACAACAATTTCTCAGCGAAGAGTTTGATTAAGTCTCAATGCCAACTTATCTTTCAGCTACACTTCTTCACATTCTTTTTTTTATGATACTATCCACGCATTTAAATGATTTTTAGGAAATGAAAGTGGCAAATATTTATATTTTTAAGTAATTTGATCAGTTTAGCCATGCATCCTTTCCTTATAGTCCATTTTGTCGTATTTCTTCGCTATTTGATTGGGAAAAGTCCCAAACATAATTAATTCAAATGAACAAGTTAAAATAAATTAAAGTCGAAATCACATTAGAATATTTGATGCAACACTATTTAATCTTTAAAAATGAAGATTTAAAAAGATATAACTCACTGTCACCCAAATTTATATTCTCTGGAGTCCAAAGTTATCCAATAAAATTATATATTTAAATATCCATTTTTTAGGATTATAGTGAATAGGTACTGTAAATAGTTAAATAGGTTAATAATCTAGGTGCTTCGTAAAGAGGTAAATCTTAATGTATAGTATTTATTTAACAAAATTCACTATACTCTAATTTCTTTCACAAATATTTGTGTTGTCTAATAAAAATTTCATGCAGTTAAATATATTTCTTATGCATGTATATAAGTGAATTATTAAGAAGTGGGAAATGGAGCCGAGCTGGCAGCCGAATGGTTACGCTCTTGCCTTCGGATCAACAGCTCGTGGTTTCGAATCCCACCTTGGGCATGGATATTTGTTGTGGTTTGGAATCAACTTTAAACCGTTGGTCTCGGTCAAATCAGCCCTCGTGTGCAAAAAAATGACCGTTGAGCGACAAACCAAACTAGTGGGAAGTGGAATACTTTCCCTTTTCTTAATAAGGTGCTTTCATTAATTTTATTCGAAACGTAATTTTTTGCAGGTTTTATACCTTTCCTATAGATTATTAAAAATGTAAATTTTAAGCACCTCTACATTTTTTAAAATTTTTTATTTAATTATATTTGGACAAGTTTACATGAATAAAATTTAAATTTATGAAATTTCCTTTGATGGGCAGAAGTGTGATTATTATAACTTTATTTCAGCCGAAATGAGAAAAAAAAATTCACATGTTTTATTTTTAAAAGAAACAGTAAAACATTAACAAAATATTTTTTGTTAAAATGCTTTATTCTTTTGAAGAAAATAACCATTATGTCAATTAATACAGCAGAACATAAAAACCTCTACAAAATATTTTTAATTAGAATTTCTATATATAAGTGGCAACATCCAGGGATTTCATAATGACGTATTTGTCAGCTGATGCGATATTAACTGGGTATTATATTGTTTACTTTGAGTGAAAAAAAAGATTTCTTTGCTTAGTCAATCGTATAAATTCTCAAGGTTATGTAACTTGATTTGGACAACCTGCATAAAAATTAGGACTCATAAAGAACATAATGAAACTGGTTGCACTTTCTAAGTAAAAATAGTCACGATTTTAACTTTTGAAATCTCCATGGATTATTGATCCATACATCAAAAGATAGTAACACCAACATAAGCTATTTCGTAAATAATTTAAAAGAAAAATGAAGAAAATTTCAAATGCATAAAAAGGGAACAGACTGATATAATATACATTTTATAAATTTCATCTGAAAAAATTCAAGGTATTTCCGCCTTTTACACACATACAATATTTGTATTACAAAATAGTGATATATAAACACAAATCTTGAATAAAGTATAAAAACCTCGAAAAAAATGCTAATCGAAAACACAGTTAAGAAACACAACATAATTTTTAATACGAACCAAAATATGTAAAATTATTAATATGGAAATATGAAAGAACGAAGATTTTTTCATTCTCTGCACTCTCCTCAACATGACAATAATAATTAAACTTAAAATGTATTTCCCCACCTAAAATTAACATTTAGATCAAATAAAAATTGACTGTATTTTTTTAAAAAAATTGTTTGTTTTATCTGCTGTTTAGTGATTTTCTCCAAACTGCGCCTAAGGCATGATAGACCCCTTGCTACCTCCCCTTCGTTAAGCTACGTGAATGTCAACTGTTTTGTCCTGAAAATATTTATATTCATATATCGTCGTGTCGAAGCGAAAGCGTCTAAGTTACAAGCTAAATTTTCAACAAATTACAAGCTAAATTTATAGAGAAAGCAATCAATAAATAGTGACAAACATATTAATGTAAGATGAACACAAAACATGTGCAATGTAAATGAAAAAAATAATAAATTTTTTTTTCTAAAATAATTAATTTTTTTTTCTTTTAAATATTAACATAAAAATATTTTTTATATTTAAATATGCATGGCTTTGCTTTTAATGTTATTAAAAATTAAGAATGGGATATTTTTTACAAAGAATCTTTACGGTGATTTAATTCTTGTTCAATCACAGGTTGTTTCAACTACATCTTTAGAATTTTCCTTGCTTATTTAGATATTATTTCAAATAATGCGGAAGTTGTCGATATTTGGTAGATAATATGATACTTTGATTTCAGTGATGTTTGAGGAGGTAATATACATCCTAATTTACTGCACTTATTGTACATAGAATTTTCTAAATCTGCTTATTAAGATAGGACATACATCAATTTAATCGAGATGATCAGCAGGTATTTTATATCGTGAATGAAAATACCACATAAGATAAGGTAAACAAGAGAGTTCTTGCTGTTTTTAAGTTGTTATTAAATGAAGTCAGAGTTAGTTAGTAAATTAGTGTATGACATGGCTGAAACAACGGTCAGTCAAGAATAAGAATGTCAGTCACTATAAAATTGGGATCACCACGCAAATTCATCAATACTAACTCATAGGTAGAAGAGAAACGGATGTGGCGAATGAGTTCGTTTGGTGTTGTTTACTTCACAGATTCAGGGTCGGGAGATTTGTCCCTCTGAGATGAAGCTTGCTGTGTACGACTACAGGCCTAGGACAAGTTAACATTGTTGGAAGTCAATATCCTAGAGAGACAAACAATGCTCCTCAAACATTGTTTATCTCTCTAGGATACTGTCCCGCACAGCACAAGATTATGCTTTGTGTCTGATTCACAACTTCAAAGTGGGTATATCAGCTGCTGAATCAAGTCACCGAACAAGTTAAGCACTTGGGAATAGTGTTGTCAATGAATGTTTGGCAAGGCATTAGTTTCACAAATTCAGGTCGGGAGATTTGTCCCTCTGTGATGAAGATTACTGTGTACGACTATAGGCCTTGGATGACAAAGTCCTTCAGGTGGCCATTCAGGAAGACAGTAGACAAACGTTTGGGTGAACTTGTCAGATAATTTAAAGTTATAGATAAAACGGCTACTCTTCACCTGCACTGCTTAGGTACTTACATGCCGCGGAAGTGGATTTTTCAAACATTGTTGGAAGCCAATATGCAACAACTAATAACAGTCTTCTCTTTCTCGTTATCATAGCAAATTTATTTTCAATCGAGTGCTGACCAGTGACGAAAATTAAATAAGCAATCATCTCTAATAAAGCAGATATGAGACAATTACTCACGGATTTCTTTGTGTCCCCCCCCCCGAGTTTTATCGCAAGGGGATTGCTTGATTAAAGATACATTGATAAAAGACGCTGGATATCGATGAGTATTGTTTCGAAGACTTACAATAGGATACATTTGCTGTAGGTCATGTTCTTTTGGTTCATTAAAAATGGTAAAATCGTTCATGTTTATTTTGTTGTTTGTTATTGGCTATTAGTATAACACATTATTTTTATCAAAGAAATTGTTACGAAACATTTTAAAGGGAAATTTGATAATTTATCTTTTATTGTTTAATGGAATTTTATTTTTAATATCAGATGGTAGTCTTTTTTATTTTCATTACCATTTATTATGTAAGAAATTTCAGCTTTAATTGCTGTGTTTCTTACATAATAAATGGTAATGAAGGCACAAAGGCACAAATTTGTATCTAATGTATTTTTTTGGGGTCGAATTTGTGTTTAATTGTGGCAAAATATTCTGTGAATAGAAGCATTAGTTTTCAATTTGATGATCAGTTTGAATTTATAACTATCAGAGGAATTTCCACTGTGAAACAATTATATTTTTAGTAGCAAATATTTTTAAAAATAAATTAGGAACAATGAATTCGATAAAATTTTGGAATAATTCATTACCCTGCCAAACATTATTTCAATGACATGATATTTATAGATTTCGATGGTTGAATAATTTATCCGCGCGCGCGTTATCATTAAACAGGCTGGGATATTGTTCCGATCAAATTCTTGATCTAGTTACGAAATTATTCAATAAAAATGATTTTATTGAAACTGTCTATATGGAAATTACTATATGCAGATATTTTAAACATTGGATCAAATGATCACTGCATGCAGAGATAATTTTCAAGGAATTTTAAATCTTCAAAACATACGGAAAAACATGATAGCTCCATAAGCATTGAGTATAATATTCAATAAAATTCACTTGAAGTAAGTTTGATTCTAAAAGATGCGTGATTTGTTTGATCTAGGCATAAATCTTGAAACAATTCTAAATATTTGTAAAGTCAGTATTATTTGATCTACTTCACTTTCACCGTCAACTACTAGAAATGTAAGTAAGATTTAAATTGATTTAAAAAGAAAGATTTAGAAATTTGAACATTGTTTACTATTCTGTCTCTTTTTTGAAAATAGATATTATTATTTCACACTCGCTTAGTAATCCAAACATAAGTGGAAAATATAATCAATCTCTGATATGCCAAGACGTGGTGAGTTCCTAGTGTTTGCAATTTTAGTAACTATTTTACCATATTCAAGCATTTTAACCTTTCAACCATTTTTCTTATTCAAAACAAAAGTTCATTTTTTAGTTTTTAAGAATTCTCGAAGTTTTAATCAGTTAAATAGTTTATTTTCCTCACTTTTTGCTCGAATATTATATGAAATTATTTTAAGATGACATTGTTTTTGTTAGAAACTATAACTTCTTGAATATTTTTAGTTTTATTATTTTAATCCATATCGTATGAATTCTCATTTTGAAATTGAAATCTACCTTCTCCTTCTTTAATTATTTTTATTATAATAAAAATAAAAAGAAATACTATAATAATTAAAAATAATAATAAAAATATTAAAGCAGTATTCTGCTTAAATATATCTGGAACCGTATATGAAATTTTTGAACCAGTGAGTTTCTTATATCTGACTAAAACATTGTGAAAATTTAATGTTACCGAAATTATTCACACCAATTAAAAAATATGCGTTTAAAGACTACTAAATGTTGTTAAATTCGATAAATAAAATTTTGAATTTTCAAAATTAAAACCTTGCTCAAGAACCAACTTAAAATATTTGTATTTTTTTGATTTTTATATTAATATAAAATTTTTCTGCACATATGTTTTTCGAGTATAAAATTACCTACATTTTTAAGATATTTAATGATTCACATACACTTAGATAAATTTTTAAATTGTTTATTGGAATTTTAATAATAAATGGATCAAATATTTTTCTAGATATGAAATTCATATTTATTTTGATAATTTAACTAATTCAGTGAAATATAAACTATTTCGACAACAAAATATTAAACATTTTGAATAACTAATTATTAAATTAGGCTCATGATGAATTGACGTGCAAATAACATGATATAACTATGGGATTTGAGTGAAGAAAATTTTTGGTTTTGACATTTGAAACTTTCGAAAAAGATGAGTGATTTGATATTCTCAGAGCATAAGGGATTAAATAAGTTATGTGATAACTTATTTGAAAAATATTTTAAAGTATAAATATTTTTTCGAATGTGTATATGCTAAATAAAACTATTTATCGTTCAATATCATAATTCAAAAGAATTTTTAACAAAAAAGTAATAATTTGCAAAGAAGAGAAAAATAAAAAAAATATTTTATCAAACAAGTGCAACACTTTTTTTTTTACGGTTTACTAGAGTTTATTATACATAAATATATGCAAAATTTTTTATTACTTTTTGTTAGCGTTTATTATACATAAATATAAGCTTGTTTATTTTTGTATTTTTAATCAATCATGGTAAAGTTCATCCTTAATTATTATCATTTTGAACAATTGTCTCGTAATTCATCGTTTCAATTTCAAGGCTTTTTGGTCTCCTGAGTAGAATATTTTCGTTGTAAGTATTCTAGAAACAATTTATCAAGAGCCGAGAACGGAGACTCAAACAAAAGACTAAGAGCAAATGCACCAATATAAGTCATTAAAACATTAGCAAAGTACATGTGAATCTGAAATAAAAAGCAAGAAATAAGCATAGGTTAATGATAGCAATGTAGTATTAAATACATTTTATTTTATCTCATTAACAAGCATAAAAAAAAAATTAATAAAATATTCTTAGTAAAAATTCTAAAGAGAAAATTATTTTTTATACCAAATATATTGAAGTATTTTGTTTCATCTCATTCAAATTTTTAAAAATTGAATTCTTTTATTTTGTAATATACAGTGTTTCCTGCTCAAATTTTTAAATTCAGTATGCATTTATTTTGTGATTATGAGTAGCCTTATGCGAATAGTTATAATAGTATGGGATTTATATGTTTACAAAATTATTTATTAGTATAACAAATTATTTTTAATTTCGAAATAATTCTTTATTATGTAAAATGAAAAGTATTTTATTTAATGTCAATACAAAATATGAATTTTTATTTACTGCAGAAAACAAGCACAGATATTTATAGTGTATATGAGTTTATTACGAGGGTCACTCTGAAATTTTTGAGATACAACTAGGTTTTTAAAGTTATACTTACAAAATTTTAGGTGTATTCAATGTAGTCTCCTCCAACATCAATGCACTTTTGTAGACGAATTTTCCACATATTAAATGCCTCATGCCATTCATCTCATGGAATAGATGAAAAAATGCATTTATAGTGACATCAATCTCTTCTTCTGAATGAAAACGACGTCCACGTAAGTACTTTTTTAGATTAAAGAATAACCAAAAGTCGCACGTAGCTAGATCAGGTGAATACGGCGGATGTTCGATCACTTCAATTTGTTTTTGTTTAAGAAACTCAACTGTTAACCCGTCAGTATGTGAAGATGCATTGTCATTGTGAAGCATTAATCCCTTAACATTCAGTTCTTGTAGAATTTCTGGAAGACATTTAGTGGTATACCAGTTTGCTGTTACTGTCTTCTGTTCTTCCAACTTGATGGCTTTGACCAATCCCGTACTTCTTAAGAAAACGGCATACATCACTTTTTTCAGTGAGCGTTGTTTTTTCACCATTGTCGGCGTGGGATCATTTTCAAAGACCCATATTTTATTTTCTTGACGTGTTGGAACGTCAAAAAACGGTATGTACGTTTCATCACCTGTTACAATTTTAGAAATGATGCGGTGGCCACCCTCGGTTAGCAATTTAAGAGTTTCTTTAATAATTCTGACATACTCCTCTTTTTGGTGCTCAGTTAGATTATCGGGAACCCAACGGCAAACTACTTTTTTCATATGTAATTCTTCATGAATGATTTTGTGTATGGCTGCGGATCCAATGTTAAATTCCTTCTGTATTATTTGATAGGTAAAGCGATTATCATCCATGAACATTTTTCGTATGGCAGACACATTATCTGGGATTACTGCCGACGGCGGCCTTCCTGTGTGTTCTTCATCCTGAAGAAAATTGCGACCTCTTCTAGATTCTCTAAACCATCTGAATACAGTAGCACGAGCTGGAGATTCATCCCAAATGCTAATTGGAACCGTTGAACGCATTCTTCTTGATTTATTCCTGCTTTAAAATCGTAGAAAATCATAGCGCGAAAATATTCTCCCGTCAACTCCATTTTCTCTTCTGTTTAAAATTTATTCTATGCTAAACAAGTTGAAGTAAGTAAATAAAAATTCGTCTGCTGCGTTAAAATACTTTGTATTTTAAAATTAAACATTTATTTTATTTCGTAAATTCGCGCCTGTGTGTATCTCAATAATTTCAGAGTAACCCTCGTACTAGTCATTTATAGATTTGTGTGTTTCTCTCTTTCCCTCTCTCTCATACTTCGCGCAGTAATGGCGTAAGTCATGTTATTCATTTCAGTTTAAATGGCTATAGGCTATTGTATTAGAATACTTTGCTAAGCTTAAGCAAAGAAACATTTCATGGGGTAATTTTAAACCTCATCGTACCTTTAATAACACGAGATACGTGTACAGGTAAATAAATATTTTACAATGAGATTTTAATAAAACTTTTCAAGCTCAACCAAGCACTCTTTTAAACGTCTCTTTTCAAGCTCAAATTTTTTAAATTTGATTATAGCTTTTATTTGGGTATTTTTTTAAACTTATTTAACTCGTAGTAACTTCCAAAACTATTTTATGCGTTGTAATAACTTTGAAAAATGCTTATAATAATTTATTAGGGCATATTTATTATATTAATATACATGTAAATATAATATTGAAAGAAACAATTAATATCATATTAATATATTTTGCAGCATACAAATTATATTAAATTGTTTTCAATTTCGAAATATTGAAGACAAGCTTATAAAATTAATTCTTATGTAGTGAACAAGAAAAGAAAATTAAAATATGATTTTTTAAAGAATGCAGTTATGGACTAATCTTGATTTTCCAAATTTGTTTTTATTGCAAATGACATTATCATAAAAATGACGATTAAGAAAAATAGTATAACTTATTGAATCCTATGATTCGGAAAACTTTCAGACGCGACAAATTTAATGAAATCGTTTTCAAATCTATCTGCAATAAAATATTATTTTTCTATTGTTTTATTTATTTATTCATTTACTACAAATTCTGTTGTTAATAATATCAAAACATGAATTAAAAGAAATGTGCAGGCAAAAATTTAATTGTGATATCTTGTTCTTTAAATTAAATTAATAATGATCAATTTCACAATGTCAATTATTGTACAATGCACTGCACTTCTTGATTTATGATGTAAATCTTTATAATAATCATCTTTAAAATTTACTATTAATTAGTATATACATATTTAAGCATTTGAGACATATATGACAGAAAATATTTGTTTGACATAATATTTCAAACTTGATTAGTCTTTTGGATTAGTGAATTAAAATAAGTTGGATTAATATTTCTTTACCTATATAATTAGTTAAAGTGAAACATTTTTTTTCAATATTTTTGTAGCAGAAATGCATGAAAATTATTTTTGCTAACAAATTTTCTTAATTATGTATGATATTTTTTAAGCAGTCTATTCCTGCATTAAATATTTTTACTTGATTCACATTTTTAAGAAATTTGTAGAATGGCAGTGTGAATTTAAAATTAGAAAACTTTAGGATTTTTCACTCCCTTAACAAAAACATGCTAGTTTTTTTTATTTTTTTTATTTTAATTTTTTTTATGAAAAATGTAGTATTAATGAATAAGAAAATCTAAAACTTTCTTTATAGGCTTAAAGAAAAGTTAATATATTGATGAATTATTTTTATGCCTTCCTTTCTTTTTGATTTAACCAAGGCAATCCTTTCTCAATTTGTTAACTACATTTAAAATTTATTTCGGTTTTCATATAGCTTAACATTTCAATTTTAAAGTAGTATTTTTTCAATTAATTTTTTTAAATTAATTGTAAGTATAATTTATTTAAATATAAAAATTTTCACGAGATAAATATGTCAGCTATTTTTATTTAGGACCATCTTCTTCTCCAGCTAAGATCATAATGATCCAATTTATACTTTTTCTGCGAATCACTATTATTACATCTATCAACTGTATATACAAATAATAATTTTTTAAAATATAGTGAAGAAGAAAATAACATCGCCGGCTATACAGATATAATTAAATAATTAGGAATACATAAAACACAGATATTTTCGCATATTTAAAAACTGTAGTCATAGACAAGAAAGGAGCATCTAAAACACGAGTATTTAACATTGTATAAATCTGTTCTTAGATAATGCCATGTAATAATTCAACAACAAAATATTCGATTTGTTATTGATGAATTAAATCGCTCACAGCTATGATTATGTTATGTTAAAACCTTTTATCCATAAAAAATATACCAAGCTCATGCACATATTCAAATATTTGGCATTAATTTTTAAATAATTTGTTTAGCAAAATACCATTTTGAGCAAATAAAAGGTAAAACTAATATAAAGATAACTTCTTTACGTGGAAAATCCTGTCCTTGCACAAGTTTTAATCAATTGGATGATTTAAGATGTTTTAACTTACTATAAAAGAGTATAATACTGTCAAATTACTTTTTGATTTTTATTTATAAATTTTTTATGTTTTTAGACGTAAAGCAGAAATTTCTTACGTTTATCTTTTAGTGTAAAATGTCATATATATATATATATATATATATATATATATATATATATATATATATATATATATATATATATATATATATATATATATATATATATATCTCACTTATAATAGTAAATGATAATTTATATTTAATAATACAAAATTTTGACTCATAGCATCATAGCTTCTTAAAATAGTTTTCCAAGAGATTACAAGGCTTTTAAAAAAAGCACCATTTTTTGAAAGATAGTACTTACTGCAGTTCGATGTTCTACTCGTATCATTGTCCTACTGCTAGCAATATAACCTCCTAGAACCAAAGGATGGATCAAGTATGCCATATAAGTTAATCGTGAAAGATGTACAAAAGGTTCCCAACTCAAGAAAGTTCTTATAAAACCTAAAAAAAAGTGAAAATATTGTACAAAAATTATGAGTTCTGATGCAAAAAAGAAAAAAAAACTTTGAAATAAATGAATTTACAGTAAAAATGTTTTATCATTTCGTTTTAATAAGATTTAACACATTAAATATTAAAAAACTGTACACAATCTACACATAATTTTCATTAATATTACCAGTTGTAAGTTATCCACCAATGTTCATGCAAACGCTTTCTTAAAAATTAATTTAAATTTTCGTTTATCTTGCTTTTATATATGAAGTAAAACATAAAATTAAACAAAATTTAAAATATATATTGCATCCCTCTTGTAAAATTGTTTATTTTATTTCTTATTTGCAAATTTTAGTGAAATTTTAACAAAACGTCTAACATTCGACAGAAAATTGTAATGCTATAATATTATTTTTATTTGGGCATAAGGTTTATTGGACAGTATTTTTTGAAGTGAAGAAAAATATAGAAAAATAAGGAAGGATAAAAATATGGTTAAAAATACACAGCAATATGGATATTTTAAGAAACTTTACAAAACATATCTCTCCTTTAAAAATAGAGGTAAATTAAAAAGTTCTTCACATGTGTATTTAAAATTTTGCTTCATTTCATAGGTAATAATGGTTACAGCATGTAGGCAAAGTTTCAAAGAAATTTTTTTCTTATTATTTGATGTGTTTGATTACGATTTGGAGTTTGTGAAAATAGTTTTGAGAAAGTCGCCTTTAAGATGATAGTTACGGAATTTAAATTATGATATTGACACTTCTTTCCAAATTTATAAGACAAATAATGGCCTCAATCAACACATGCTAAAGGTATCAAGCAAAAAATTATAGGTAAACATAAACTAAAAATGAATTATGTACCTCTTTTCCTTGAAATTTCGGATTTAATCCTGTATTGTTTCCAAAATACGACATATTTTATAATTCCTATAACTCAGTTATTATTTGACATACAAAAAACGAAAAACGCTCTCTGTTTTGGAAAATGGATAATCATCTGAGTATAATCGCAGATAAAAATGATAATTTCAGTCAAAAATCATCCTTTCAACTTATTATTTTACCATTAGTAATTTGAATATTTATGGATAACTTTTATATTCATTTTGGTGTTCGCATTTTCTATAATGAATTTTTATTTATAGATAAACTCAAATTAGTATAAGTGGTTTGCATACACACCATTTTATGAACTATATTTTATATTACAGAGTACTATTTACATATATATTTATTAACAAAATATATTTCAGGGGCAGATCGAAATTTTACATATCAAAAAAATATTTATTTAGAATAAATATGACTATTGCTAAAAATTAAGATGAAATTCATTAAAAACATAACATTGGTATTTTGCTTAAATAAATTTTTAAAATACAAAAAATTAATATTATGTAAAAAGTAATAATACATTTTCGTTACTTGTTTATTTTAAGTTCAAACTTCAGGAAAATTTAATATTGTAATTCATAATAAACTCATTTGTCTAGTAACTCACCCCCATTTCCTGTCATACATGCTATAGTAACCCATGCTAGAGCCAGTGACCAGATAACTTTGCTCGTGCAAGCATACAGTGTAGATACGAACAGATTGGGGGTGTTACCTTGATTCCAATCATGAACTCCATAAATAACGACAAGTCCCAGAACAAAAGACAATATCCATCCGCTAATAACAGTGAACTGGAATACAATAACAGTGAACAGTGAAGAATAAAAGACACAAGAAAAATTAAGTAAACTAGTTAATTTTTCAATTATTAGAATACGTTTATATTTAGACGATCAACTATAGATAACATAAAATTATCTATTTTTACGATTGTTTATTGTTTAAAAATCCCATCTAAATTTTTGTCAAATTTAAAATATTACATTGTTTCTGAAAATATTATTAATAATACAAATAAATTTGCTTGGTAAAACACTTAATAACTGGAAAGATTTTATGATTGTATTTTCATACGTACTTTATGAAAATGATATTATAAATTGTCAGTGGATATGTATTTTACACGATCAGTTTTAAAACACAAAGAATATGAAATTGAAATACATGATTTTTTATTGCATTACATACATTTTTTCTCTTCTAAAAACCTTTACAGAAGAAAGAGAGTTGCTTAAGTTAATATTTAATATGTATATAGGAAATTTACACAGTATGCCCTTTTCAGCTGACAAAAGTAGAATATTCATGTCATTAATTATAAGAATATCTTTGTCTTACGTCCTGTACCAATCTGTTCGTCTTTTTGGAATAAATACTTGTTTACCTACAAGCATGTAAAATATGATGAAATTTTTCAAATAACTTCGTTCATGATATTCCTCAACTATCATTCTATCTAACACTATTGCCCTTTTGAATTTCAAAGTGTTATAATCCAGAAATCTAACATCAATTTTCAAAAGAATTAAGATCTATTGACTTTGTAGGCCCGTGATAAGTGTCAATGCTTAGTGGTAATTCAGTGACATTCAAATTTAGAAGAATTTGACATCATCCGTGTAGTAAATAGCAGCAACGTCATGTATACTTAGAGATAACAATCTTATGACAACAAAATATAAAAACGTTTTCTTAATATGCTAATGTTGTACAATAAATGGAATCTACAACATGTTAAGAGGAGATATAGTCTCTTGAAATACTGAGATTAGTGGTAACAAAGCTTTGTAATGCAAATACTAATACGCTTACAAGCTCCGTACTTACTTGTTGTTTGTTCCAGAGATTAATGCAGATTTACAGCTATAAACTAGGAATGAAAATTTTTTTATAAACCATGAATAATTTGTAGTTGAAATTATATGCAAAGCACAACTCTAGAATAAAAGTGGAATGCATAAAATTTAAAAGATGATAATGAGCTTATAATCAGCCCATTCTAAAGGATAACATGTGCAAAAAAAGCTCGAGATAATATGGTGTAGACAATATCACGCCCAAGAGGTGTTGATACATTCTAAAATACGTTATTACGCATTTGATGGGAGTTAAGGGAATTATATAACGAAATAACTTATAAAATTAAATTTCATTATTTTGATTTTTTTTCTTATTAATTTTCCGTTATTCTGAATGATGAAACATATAATTGAAACAATATTATTTTATTGAATTCAAAACTTGAAATTAATTTTTTGGTATATCGCAAAAATAATTTCGATACATTACCAAATGCAGTCGTATTCTTCTTTTAGTGGCTAAGAAAGAACCAACATACAATCCTATGCAGTAAGTAGAAATGTAAACATATGTTCTAAAATATCCATTATCAGCAAAATAATTGACATCCCTAAAATTAACATAATATTAAATGATAGGATTAAGGCATACTTTATATATATATTTTTTGCATAAATTTAAAAATAACATTCATGAAATTAATTTAATTCCATTAGAGTTAATTTTCTATTTGAAATGCAAATACAAACATTTGATTAAAACTATTGAAGTTGCTTAAAACTATTGAAGTTACCATTTTAAAACTTATTTTAAATTAAAAAGTGAGGGAATAGGTATTAAAAGAGAGTCAAAAAAGAGGGGGAAAAAGAGTTTATAAATTTAAGATTAAAAAAAAAAATTATGTTTTTAACGCAAGATTGATTAATCAGATACAGAAAGAGAATCATGATCCTAAATAATTGATAGTTTGCGATTGTGGTTTTATGAAGGGATAAATAATAAAGATAAATTCGTTAGTAGTTATATATATATATATATATTCACACAATGAACTGAGAGATGCCAATCCACTGAGATTAAAGAGATTACTAATTTATGTATTGGATTTTGCAGGCAATATTTCGTAGTAGAATCTAAAAATTAAATTTGGTTCTAATTATTTGGTGGAAGAGGTGGTTATAAATAAATCATTGTTATCTTGTAAGGAGGAAAAGTAAAAGTTTAATAGATATGTGTTGAATTTTATTTTACAAGTGAAAATAATTAATGAGTCAGAATTATAACTGTATTCCAAGTTTCAACTTATGTCGCAATAATCAAATTGTTTCTCAAATCTTGAACAGATATTAAAACATTAATCAAAAACCATTTGTATTACAAAAAAGGGAAAATATCTTAGTGCCAACAGTTACAAAAACGCATGATGTTCAGAAAAGAAACGAACTAGATAATGAAATTCACAGGAATCGTTCATAAGACCATTAAATTCTCACGCTTTTGAATATAACTAAAACAGTATGATTAGCCAGCAACTTTAAGGCAATGACGAAATTAAACTGGTTGTAATGAATAAGTATGGAAAAATGAAAAGAGATTTCTATTTTAATACAATGGATATTATTTTGTCTGGCGTAAAAAATGCTTACATTGAGAACTACTATTGAGTACCATTGAGCGACAAGCAAATCTAACTTCTTTTTTTGGCGCATTCTCAACATCAAGATAAAATCTAGAATATTTCTTATAATTTATATCTCACATCATTAAATATTCCAAAAAAGTTTTTAGTACAGATTTCTTAACAAAGAAGCATATTTTCGAAAAAAATTTAGCTTCAGGGAAATATTTGACATTTTATTTAAAATTAAAAAGTATCCGTCTTCGAAAGGTTTATGGTTATAATTATATGAAAATAACTATAATTATCAAGTTTTTGAAATAGTTCTTAGATCAGTTTTTTATCCTTTTTATCAGTGTAAGATTTTACTGACTATTGTTGTTAAAATAAAGAATAACTTTTTCTTATTACTAAAAATTATTAGTCGATTTTTAAATGCCATCATATTAGTAAAGTAATACCTGATTCAATAGAAAGGAAGTTTATAACGTAAGAAGCTCAGTGAAAAGTAAAATATCCAAAAAAATATTACTTGTCATTATCCTATTTCAGATTTGAAAATTCCACAATGATAACAAGATTCGTAGTGAACGTATTAATGAAATTCTTTATATACCTGTCAGTAATCTGTATTAGAAAAATACTGATCTCCAACTTCAATTTTAGAATTCTTTATTTCTACATTTTATATGAAGGAACTGTAAGGTATTCATGAATACTAGAGAATTTTGATAAGGAAAATCATTTCGGTTAACATCAATTTTGTGTCAACAAAAGAATTTTCATTTATTTCAGTTTTGGTTTATTTTATAAAACTGATAATTATAAAAAAATTACAAACTAACAGCTTCCTTGATCAATATACAATATATTTTTTGAACGGCGGCCACTTAGGTGACGAACTCTATGCCACAACAAGACCAGAAACTGCTACCGATTTGACGCTACCCGTTGGGTAGCGTCAAAGTCCAGAGGCGTGTAGCGTTGCCCGCGTCATACCACAACAAACCCGTTTATAGGGTGGGCCACATTCATACATCATCACAGAAGAAAGGACAGTGAAACACAGAGAAAATAGAGAAAGAAAGTAGCACCCATACCCGAACCAGAATTTGAATCCGGGAACCACAGCTCAGGACAATATACAATATAATAACCGTAATAAAACTATACTTTCATTTCAACCTAGAAACATTTTAACTGTAACGAAAAAGAATATTCCATCCATTGAGATTACAACCTTTAGGTGAATATTCTTAATTTTCATATTTTATTAGAAAAGGTTAAATAATGAAATATTCTCTTATTCCATGATAATTTTAAATTTAATTAAAAAAAAAAGTTGGCCAAATTTTGCTTTTCTTTTTTATGAAAACGAAACATTTTGTTTTTATATTTATCTAAAGCTTTTACTTTCATATCTGTTAGCAGGTGTGTGTGAGAATCAATATAAAAATTTACAATAAGGAATAAACAAATATTTTATTAGATATTGACCAAAGAAACTTAAAAATTACTTAAAAAAAAAAAAAAACAGCAGGATACGGAACTAATCATTTAAAGGTATGGTTCTTATGAAACGAGATACTGTGCTGTAATTCAGAAAATAATCATAAATGTGACGGTTGCCTTTAAATTTTTAAAAAAAGTAGGAAGAAAAATAATAGTTTGGGAACAAATTGTTTCATTGCTTTTCAAATTATTTCCCTTTAAGTTTTATACTCTTTTCCACTCTGAAGTTAATATCACAGAAAGGCAGTTTTAGAAAACATCAACAACTTCTTGATGCGATGAGAATCATTGCTCACGAAATATTTGCTTGATATAAGGGAGCAACAAAAATCATTAGGAGACAAATCAAGAAAATGTAGGCAATGTGACACTGATTCGATATTTTAACCTTCAAATAGTCAATTGTTTCATAGGCTGCGTAGTTTCCTATTTTCTTGTTAATGACATTTGGCAAAATTTTTTTTATACCATTTAGTGTTAACTATTTTCTGATCCCCTAAATGTATGTTTGCAATATGTCCTATAAGCTTTAAAAAACAAGCAATCATATTCATGGAAATACGTCGTGAACAAAAAACGTTTGTAGGATGTTTCATCTGGAAATACTCAAACACTGGATTGTTGTTTCGCTTAAAGCTCATACGAATGTATCCAAGTTTCGACATCTGTAACAATGTTATATAATGAGTTTACAGTTCAAACTTTGAACTTTTTTATAAGATTTTCTTTATAAGATAAATTTGAAAGGAACCTTTTTTTGAGCTTTTGCAAATTGTGTGGAATCCACCTGGAACAAATCTTTTTGGCAGCTAAATGTTCACACAAATTCTAATGTATTGCATTCTGTGAAATATGCCAAAGAATGCTTCTATATTATGACTTTTGACATTA
Source organism: Latrodectus elegans (assembly GCA_030067965.1). Taxonomy (NCBI): domain Eukaryota; kingdom Metazoa; phylum Arthropoda; class Arachnida; order Araneae; family Theridiidae; genus Latrodectus; species Latrodectus elegans. The sequence continues at coordinate 27,007,484 of CM057813.1, forward strand.
ATATCGATGCTGTTCTTGCGCACAGCATCGATATTGTTTTAACTGACTACGAATTTTGGTTGTCCTGCACAAGTGAAATCATTCACAGACACACGATCATGGTGAAATTCTGCAAGCCAAATGTTAGCAGTCTCTTCTGATGGTGTTTCTTTAACAAAGTTTCACGAAATGATACTAAGGATTCTTGTCGAGAAAGGTTTTTCTAAATATGATAAAAAAAAGTCATTCAACGGAAAAATTCACGAGTTATTTCCATTTTTCCCTCCCTTGTTTCTTTATACCATTCTCTGCAAAGGAAATACGCTAACGATTTTCTAAGAAGCTACAGACTCCAAGATAAAAATAATGAATTTTACAAATACCCATAAGACAAATTTCAATAGAGTATTTATTTTCAATTTTGTAAAAACTTAAAACCCAACCTATCCATATTCTTTAGAAAGTACATACAAGAATGTGAGAATAATGTAATAGAATAATATTAATGATTTGATTACAGCACCTGAAGTTATTCTCAACTCAATTTTTTATTAACTACAATTTACTATTTTTTCATCCACACATGATGTGTTTTTGAAACCAAATTTCTTATAATTAGTAACATATATCGATTACTGTATAAATATGTTAACGTCATTAAAAATGAATAAAATAATGAATAACTTACTCAGGATGAATGTAAACAAAAATTGCTGTAGGAGGAAGCTTGTAATAGACATTCGAAATAGCTGTTATTACAATTCCCAAGACTAAAACAATTCCATTGAGAGTAAAGGCAAAACGTGGATTTCTATTAAAATGGAAAATATATTTCATTATTAAACTCGTAAAAATCAATCTCTCTCATTTAATCTATACTATTTATCATAACATAAAAATTAATTTTAAATGCGCATGTTATAAAAGGAAGAAGTACATATAACTTTTATTTGGAAAAAAAAAACTTGCAATCAACAAAGTAAGGTGTTTTAATAGAGAGATATTTATTTTTAAAAATATTATTTTTATTTATTTTAACATATTTGATAAATTTTAGATAAAAGTATTGCTTACTTTTTTAGAGGAATCAGTACAATCAGACTAAGAAGGTATAAATGAGTGTCTACTGCAAGGTACCAATACCAATCTAGACACTAAAAAATATACAAATTCAATGTATGAACTAAAAATGTCAATATATATGAATGTAGGAAAGCACTAAATTTGTTTTCACTAATACATAAAAAGATAAAATGCACTGTTCGTGGATTTAACTTATTATATATATATATATATATATACAGTCGACCGACTAAACATTTATTGAATAATTTATAATTTAATGTCAATATTCAACAATACTTAGAGAGGATTCTCAAATAACAAGGTAAAAAGTTAATAAATTTTGGAAATCGGAATATATAATTATAAGTTCCAAATTTTACATCCCTTCTCAGTTTTCGTAACAAATGTTTTCCCTGAATTAACCCTGAAGGAAGCATGTAAATAATATGAAATTTACAACATTCATTAGCGCAGGTGAGATATGCAAATGATTTAGAATTTCTGAGCAGACACACATCACGGGAACCAGAAGCGAAACTTCAAAGCGCTATTTAAGGCTTAGAGATTTTGACCAGTGCAAATTCGGCAATTGTGTTTTTTTTTTAATTACAAAAATCCAATTAATCATGCCTTGTAGAAAACCACGATCATTTTTTTGGATCAAATATCCAAATTTGATAAAGGAAGATTAGTGGCCTACCGAGATAGTGAAATCAGTAGTCAGATTGAACGAAAACAAACAAGTGTAATCCATGTATGCGATCATTGAATGCAGGAGGTTATGCACAGACACGTTTGATCTCATCCACCTCAGTGCACCACTTCACGTGATGACAGGCAAATTGTGAGCATGGCAGTGATGGATAACTCAGCCACATCATGAACCATAGCACAGCACATCCAGTCTGTGATGCATCATCCAGTGTTTGCGCTTACTATTCGATGCCGCTTACAGCAGAGTGGTCAGTCCGTAGGACGTCAATTGCTTCGTCTACACAGACGTCTCCACCACCAATAATGCAATGAAAGAAGGATGTGGACAGAAGAATGGAATAAAATTGTTTTTACTGACAAGTCAACCAGCTTCTTATCGGTAACGGAGTCTTTGGCACCTATCACAGCAGATTCCACGAGCAATCAGATGTCTGCCCACATGACGGTGATGTACAAGATCCGGAACACCATATCCTCCACTGTAGCCGCTACTCCAACATTCGGGAAAAGTCCTTTCCCAAGAACCACCACGAACTACACTTCAAGCTGCTCTTCCTTCTTAAAGAATTCAGGAATGACGCCAAGGAAATTCTGCAGGCTGAACTCCTCCTTCAATTCTCTGACTAACCTCCACCTCCTCCTTCCTTTGTACATATGTAAATACCCTCTGTAAATTTGCCTTTATCTGTATATATATGTTTTTTACAATATCTTGCTCAATTAAGGCTATCCGGCTGTCTTGAAGCCACAGTGAGTCCCTACAAAACGTCCTTTTGTCCCCTCGGGTGGTTTGGACAGTCCACCACTTAAGGAGTTCTTCTCACCCACCCTGGCCAAGTGCTGAGCCTGAGTTCCCTCCAGATTACTATCAGATGACGTTCTTCACCGTAAGCCTTCGGGTGGGACGGTGATCTTTGGTAATGTTATTATCAAAGCTATTATTACTGACGAGTCACGATTCTGTCGGCAACACCACGGTGATTGCATTCCAGTCTGGAGATACCGAAGAGAGAGGATGCTGAAATGGTGCGTTTATGCACAGCCACATTGATTCTGCACCGGGTATTATGGTATGGGGCGGTATTGGATATCACTCTCGCACTCCTCTAGTGCATCTCTGAAGTAATTGAGCCAATTGTACTTTCTTACCTTCAGGGTTGGCCCACAACCATATTTAAACTAGATAATGCGCGACCACACGTGAAACGCATTGTCGAAAGGTTTTTCATCAATTACTAGATTGATTTGATTGACTTTGTATGTAATTGACCAGTTCGCTCTCCGGATCTTTCGCCGATAGAAAACATTTGGTCCATGGTTTCTCAACGATTGACCCAAATTGCATCCCCAGCTGCCACACCAGATCAACTTTGACAACGGGTTGAAACTGCTTGGTCTGTCGTGCCCGAAGAACACATCCAAAGTCTTAGAATCAATGCCGAGGTGTGTGGCAGTGGTGATCTCCAACAATGGCGGCTATTTTGGCTACTGATTTAGGCAGGAACCATACTTCACATATGTATATAAATTTAATCATTTCATACTTAGTCAACATGTTATCGACAAAATAAATTTTGTTGTAATACCTCTCGCCTTTTTTGATGTTGATATTTGGGTGGCCAACAGTGCATATTTGTATAAATCTGGTTTAGCTTTTGCGCTGAGAGGATTTCTAATCTAATTTTATATATTTATTGATATTGCTTTTTACATGTATATTAAGCAAAATTAAATAATTATATATATATATATATATATATATATATATATATATATATATATATATATATATATATATATATATATATATATATATATATATAATGTATTACAATGTCTATAATGTCTAGAGACAGGTGAGAAGTTATAACACCCCTGTTAAGCCTTGCTAGAATAGACAAATGGTGATTATCTGCAGTCATCGTTGCTCGTGGGGGACCTTGTCCAATATCTCTCAATATATGCGGTTTCCTGAGCTGTTTCCTTAAATTGCCCACGACGCTGGGTGTTAAATTGAACTATACATAAATCTGGACTTGATTTTGGCCTGTCTCCGCACAATTCACCACCTCATTCTCTCATCTTAAACAGTGGTGATAACTCATTGTTACTAATTGAATTCAATCATTTGTTACTCAAAATTACCCACAAATATGAATGAAAAACGTGTTTTGAAATACGCGTGTACTAAGTTTAATCGTCTACTGATGTCTCCGTCTTCAAATACGTGTACGCTTACGTATTTGATGTTTTATGATTTGAATAATTTGTCTCGAAGTAGCAGTTTGGTATTACATTAAGTTGTTTTCAAGAAATTCGAAACAATATGTAAAATCTTTTATATATACTTTTAAACACATTCGTAGCAATATTTAAAAATACATTCATAAGTCTTAAAAAGTACATGATGACTTTTAAGTGATGAAAATGCATCAAGGTTTACCATGTCCTTAGCTGATATGAAGTTGTTTACATATAGTATATTTGTCCACCAGTAGGTTTTACACCTCTCAGTTATGTGAAGTACCACAGTCTCTCTCCAGATGGGTCCCGTTCCAAAAAAAGGTAAAAGAAATGCGCAAGCCATAACCAGTGAAGCAGGTGGTGTCAACCTAAAATTGAGGTCAGCTGAGGTAACTTCAGGGTGGGTTAACTTTTAAAAATATAAGTTTGCACTTAATTATGTGTGATGGTGCAACATTATTTATTTATTTGTTTTGAAAAAAACATTTCCAAGAAGAAACAAATATTTTTACAAATAAAGAATTAAATATCAATAAAGTTTGTAAAAATATATCAATAATCTGAAAAAATAACTTTCAATGTGATTTCACTGCAACGAAATTTTCTGTGTCATTTTGTGATAAAATGTTAAAGTTTAAGGTTATATAATTATTTTTATAGTAAGTTTATAAGCTTGGAGGAAATTAATTTGAAATTTCATTGTATGAGCTGCATAGTCTGTTCTACTAAGTGCTCATAATGTTTGAATGTGTAATTAAAAACTTGTCGACAGAAAATACATTTAGAATTACACGCAAATCCTGGCACATATGAAGAACTTTTCTAATGACTTTACAAATGAAAAATTTATTTGAATTCTATGCGGTGACAAATTACAAAAATATAAAATATTCTAGCAATTTAAGAAGAAAATTTCAATTGAATTTAATATCTAAATACATTCAGAATCCACCAGTTAACATTTGCACAAATAAATTTATCTTCATTATATAAATTTACATTCCTTGCAAATACGCATTATTTTGTTTTAACAAATAAGCTAGAAATAAATTAATAATTCTTCAAGGATAGATTATTTATTGCTATAATTTATGCACAAGGTTACTGCAAAAGAATCATCGGTTTTCCGATGTGTTTATTTTGGCACATAACTGGATTACAACAACAAGTTATATACGAAATAAACCGAAAGTACTTAAGACTGGCACCTATACAATATTGACATCTGTCAAAGAGGATTTATTCAATATATCCTCTTTGAGTGATACAGCATATGTGAAGGTGATATTTCAGTTCTCTTTTTTATATTAGTCAGTTTGATTGTGCTTTTTTTCCCTTTAACATAACAATCTGGTTATAATGTCTGCAGCAACTTCATATAAAATGGCTTAAATCGAAATGTTTTTTCGAAGTTTTTCACGAAAGTTCGCGGCTAGCTCGGTTTGTTGATTCCTTGGGAATACGGATATAAATGCGCTCATTTTTTCAACAATAACGCATGGCCAAAACTTTTACATAAACAACCGGTTTCTTTTAACTGTCCATATCAGTGCAGAATGCTTTGTTGGAAAGAGACTTTGCATATGTATGCTCGCCGAGGAATGCTCTCTTTAAAGTTATGAATGAATCACAGTTTGAAAATTCTAGCACACAAATCTCTTCTTGTGGTTTTGTAGCCAATAAGAATTTGACGTTCGCTCAGCAACCATGGTAACCACAGGCATATTGACCATACGGAGCCTGAAACTGTAGTTAAGCCCTTTTGTTTGTGTTTTCATGGAAACAAACGTTTCCAAGTCTCGATGTAGTAGTGTATCAAAACCCGATAATTCATTTGTAATAACCATATACTATATTTTAATGATAAAATTTTTGTTCTAATTACGTTAATTTTAATTGAGTTTAAAATCTTTTTATTTATAAAAGAATGGAAATAATATTATTTAAGAGAAAGTAAATAAAATTGGACACAACACTTTAAATATTTATTGTTAAATAAAAATATATTAAATGCGATATTTATGTATTTAGTTACAAGCTAAAAATATTTTATTCAATGATACAATCTAATCTTGGTCATTTAATGAGATATATTAAGAAAAATAAGCAAAAAATTGCTTAGTTTAATCTAATTTGTTACAACATGGCTATTTTATGCACAAATTTTCTACTTTTTGCAAATTTAATTATTCGGTTTACTTAAAAATAGGAATAGAATTGTGGATATTACATACCTCCATAACCTTCGAAAGATGTAAAGAGGAATATTAATTCTATTTTGTTTGGATTTCAGTACTCCGTAAGCAAGTACAGTCGCGCTATAATAATACATTTAATTATTATAATAACATATTGAAATATGAATATGATATGTTAAAAAACCCAGAAAAATATTCAAAAAAAATTATCTACGAAAAAATGGTTACATCTTTTCTATTACAGCTCATCACTTCATATTAATCTTATTCTATAGCAACCTTGCATATCTCAACTTAGATTATGCTTCTATATTTTTTGATAAGTAAAAAAAAAATCATTTTAATTGCTGCATGCAATTAAAATTTGCTTATAATTTATAAGCATTTTAAAAACGTAACACAATAAAACATTTCTAATATTGACATCATTATATTGCAATTAAATTGTTTCTTAAAAACAATAAAAACACAGAAGTTTAAGAGGAATTTAACAGTTTGAAATTAAGGATAATGTAAATTCGTACGGGACAAATTATTTTAAATTTTATGAAACATCATTTAGTACATAAATATTTTGAGGGAAGTTTTCTTTTAATTTACAAGTTATATATAAATAGAATGAAACTGATATGAATTTAGAATTAGAGAAGACATGTTTTTTAAAAATAATTACTATCCTTATCAAGAATATAACATGCCACATTACTTCAGTCATTAAAAACACATGATTCTCGTGGCCATTAAGGCGTGGATTAATTGCCACTAATAACTGCATATCCTTTTCCGAAAAATATTAGTTAAATTCCGTTGAATAATTACGTAAAAAAATTGTGTGTGTGCATACAAGATAAAAATTTCATATTTAAACGAAATCAGACACTTTATTGTCAAAACTTTATTGATAATAAGGTATCTGATACGAAAAAGTTTCTTTATCAAAATAGTTAATACTTTTAATTAATTCAATATATATATTAAACATTTAATTTACCAATTATGTGTTGAACTACTTTTAAATAAGGATCTTATTATATTGAGAAAGTTTTATATACAATAAGAAAATACCACTTATGTTATAGCCCGCTTTGCTGCTTTGCCTAATCGGGATATTCTTATCTTGAATGTAATAGCCTCGTGATTTGATTTCATTAAAATAAAAAAAAAAATTGTTTGTCATTTCGTAAGGTTTTAAATTCTTTTCTACATGAGACTTTTTTTTTTATGTTGTTCTTATTCACCACATAAAAATACTTTTTTTAATTGTGTTGCGAAAACTACAAGTATACTTTATAGCTGCATTCAGGAAGTTTTGTGAGATATTTCGTATGCATTTACAAAGGTGGTTCCCTTCCACCGCACTAGAACAGGTTTAATTGTACATTGAAAATGTTAGCTTCTATTAATTGAAAAAAGCTAATATGTAAGAATTCAATCATGCTTTTTATTATTGAAAGGGAAATTAAAAATTGTGGATTTTAATTTCCTTACAACTGTTTAGGATAAAAAAAAGAATAATTTTAATTTATTCTGCAATTGAATACACACGCATAATATTTTTAAGTGAAATATCTAGGCTTGAATATCAATCGGCATATTTTTACTCATCTGCATGAGTACTGATCAGTTTGAAAAGGGTCTTGGTATTTCTTAGAATTGTTTAATGAATTCTTAATGCATACGCTCAGTGCATGTTTGTATGAATAGAAAATATTTAATCTGTTTCATAGTTCTGCATCTTTCCTTAAATATTTATGCTTCAGGATTCTGAATTCATGACGAATATCACATTTTACCTAGTAATTCCAAATCTTTATAAATCCTTTTGCATACAAATAGTACTTTTTAAAGTTTCTTATAAAAATGAAATAACTGTATCTTGTAGGAAAAATCATTATCTTAAAATGTTTAATATTTTTATCATAATAAGAGTTTGAAATACTTCAGCTAAGTCATTAATAATTGGGATAACATAAAAGCTTTGTCAATTCTTAAAAATTAGAATTGCATACTGCAAGATTCAATTTTCATTTATTTGATAAATTAATGATTTCATTTATATGGTTTTATATCTGATATTATATGATATTATGGTCATTTATCTAATAATGTATCTGATTTTATTTCATTTATCTGATAACATCCCAAAATCAAGCAGCAATCTAAATTTAAGCAACACGCACGCACGCACACACACACATGCACGCACGCACACACACACATGCACGCACGCACACACACACATGCACGCACGCACACACACACATGCACGCACGCACACACACACATGCACGCACGCACACACACACATGCACGCACGCACGCACGCACGCAAGCACGCACGCACGCACGCACGCACGCACGCACGCACGCACGCACGCACGCACGCACGCACGCACGCACGCACGCACGCACGCACGCACGCACGCACGCACGCACGCACGCACGCACGCACGCACGCACGCACGCACGCACGCACGCACGCACGCACGCACGCACGCACGCACGCACGCACGCACGCACGCACGCACACATGCACGCACGCACGCACACATGCACGCACGCACGCACACATGCACGCACGCACGCACGCACGCGCACACACACACATCAGTAAGAAGTTTGTTGTTTTTTTAATAAAATATGACGGTAAGAGTAACAGATAATCATGCAAAACATGCGCAGTTATTGAGTAATTTGTAAAATAACCGAATAAATTTCTTTTATCAATTTTACTACCAAATGAATTAAAATGGCAAAATATTAGGAAACAATATATAAACAAAAAAAACCTTAAATAGAACTAGATAAGTAAAACACGATAAGAATGAGCTCATAGTTACGTTTACAGTAAAAAGATTAAAATTTTTACAACTAGAGGTATCATTTACAGAACATCTTGAGGAAGACATCAGTTTTATGAAAAACTTTATAAAGCAGACTGAGAAGAAGGTGTATTTATTCAATCATGCTATCTAATTAGCAAAATAAAAAAAAACATGAACACTTACTCTGAAACTCTGAAGTTAATTGATAAAGCTGTTTTGCGTTTGCTAGCCGAAATTATTAAAGCTTTATCAATTTTAGTAACAAGCTAGCCCATAATCCTCTGTAACAAATATGCGAATGATGAAAACTTGAAAATAATAGACGCATCAGCAATTGAACTCTATTTGAGAGACCACCAGTTTTAGTCGAAGATATTCAGTTAATGTATTCAAATATCGCGATTAATCGCATAGCAATAATTGTTGCTCAAAGGGTGTGTTTACCAAAAATGTCTGTTATCTGTTGTAGGCGTATTTGCTCATCGATTTCAGTGCATCCAAATATTATGTTTCAGAGGAAAGCAAATGTTTGCGATTTGTAAATGTTTTTCTCATCAGATATGATGAAAATTACAAAGGAACAGTGGGAAAGGATAAGACACGTCACTTAAACATGAAACGTTAACACAAAGCAGTTTCACAGGCTTACTTACAGACTGCCCTGTATCTTCTGGCACATGTGCCGTATAATCCATGACGCCGAATTCCGAGATTGGTGATTTTTTGGCAGATTTTCTTATGTATTTGGAAGCCTCGTTTTTAGTCATACATATGGAGACCAATAAGAATTATGCAGAAAATTCTATTTTGATAACCCTAGTATTTACGTCATTGCGTACGTCACGATACGTCACCTTGACAGCATTTCTCCATCGCCGAAAAAACCCAGAATTTGGAGTCATGAATTATACGGCACCTGTTCCAATCTTCCGAGACATTATTATTTCAAATTTAAAATCTTGCTCTGCCTCACCTATTGGAATGAAAACATAATTTGACACTTCGTGGACTGTATGACGGTCTAAGATTGCTGTGAAACATTTTAACATCCTACGCATAACTTCTTTCGTGGAAGACTTTTCATATGTATGGGGAAGTATTTACATGTCACAGGGCAGACAACATGGCAGCACCTATCTCGACAGATGTGCATACAGGATACTGAAACTCAACATTCATCTATCATTGTTCAATAGTGCCCCAATCCTTTCGCTCCGAAAACAGGTGTTCTACTACTAAGAGACGGTGATTCCAAGAATTATTGTTGCAGAATTACGGTATTCTTGAATTGCATATACGAAATGTTATTAACGATTTCTTATCGATGTAAGTCAGGGCTCCAACATATGTCACCCATGTGTCCGATAAATGCTACAGTAACACTTTGGTGACGGACTCCTTTCCCTTAACTTTGCAGTTTCCTGATATGTCAGATCCCTCTGTATCATTTCTATGGATTTCTGGTTTTGTGGTTATCCATAAGATGAGTTACGATTGAATGAGGGCATAAAACGTCAAACCATGGATATTCTCCACCAATTATGTTACTTTCGACATTTTTGCAAGTAATTCTCCCCAAATATGTTTTTTAATATTTATATGTTTGTAACTATTCATTTAACCCCTTGACTGACTTTGACGAGTCTGACTCGTCATTGATTTCCTGGGCCATCACAGACTTTGACGAGTCAGACTCGTCAAGCGCTTCTTTCGGCGGACGCCGTGCAAGTTACAATTAGATTACATAGTTGCTTCACTCGTTCGACGATTCTCATTTAAAAAAGCACACTGAAAGTAAGAGTTCAGTTTAGCAGAAGTCTCGCACGGTGAATGTTATACTAGCCAATATTTGAGTTTAGTAAAGATTATAAATAATCCCCGTAACATGTATAAGCCGGATGCATTATATGAAAGTGGGGATGATGGTGTAAATTGATGGTGTAGTTCAATTAAGCGAAATTAAATAGTTTTTTTTTGTCGCATCAAATTCCATTTAATTCGTCAGTCAAGGGGTTAATATATATTTATAACTATATGAAAAGTAATTAAAATATAATGAATATTTAAAGCATTTTCCATTAATTATATGCAACTAAATTCTATATCCATTTATATTTTATATATCTGGAAAATATGAAATATTTTAATCACATTTAATTTAAACAATATATATAAAAAGCTTTTATAGAGGATCATAATCTTGTGTGTAACTTAAAACAAAAAATAAATATGAAAATGACAATACTAAAGAAGTTTCACAGAACTGTAATTTTCTTTTATATAATTAAAATAAAACTCTATATAGTCATATTTGCCAGGATATTAAAAATTCAAATCAAAATAAAATATATAATACAGATATATGAAAATGACAATTATACTAACCTTATGAAAAAAAATGTTACCACGCTAAAAAACCCATTCAGGACAACTTCAAATAAAATGCTTCTCCCCATTTCTCTACTTTCAAATATGTGACCTGTAAGTAGAAATTTTAGAAAAGGATATATAATTTGGCAAAATGATATAGATATCTATATATAAAATAAAGTACATAAAAATTATATATATATATATATATATATATATATATATATATATATATATATATATATATATATATATATATATATATATATATATATATATATATATATATATATATATATATATATATTATATATATATTATATATATATATATATATTATATATATATATAAAATTTGTTGTGTATTTTATTTTATCACATGATTTTTCATTTGTTACAAAAATGGAGAGCAAAATTTTCTATGCTTCTTTGGAAGTAGGAAAACTGCTTATCGTAATTATAAGTGTGTGTATGAATTGTGTTTTTGAAATGTTGTGTAATCTTCTTACTTATATTTTTCTATTCAAATAAAGGCCCCTGAGTAAAATAGAAGTTTATGTAGTCTCGATACAGTATTGAAAATAACTTGTAGCTCAAATAGAATGTATAATTCTACAGTTTCAAAGACACAATTAATAATATTTATTCGTTAAATTATGCTTTATAAATGAATAATTTCAGAAAATATACCTTAAATATTAAAAAAAATTTTGAACTATAAATTGATATTGCAAGATTTTTTTCTTTCATTCCTTTGAACTATAAGGAAATGAGCAAAAAAAAAAAAAAAAAACTGTTACATGTATATCTCAATAAATGTAATCCATATTCTGAAATGAACATTTTTTTAATGTTCGGAAAAAATGATATTATATTTGAAAATAAAGAATTTATAAGTGTATATATATATATATATATATATATATACATACATATATATATATATATATATATATATATATATATATATATATATATATATATATATATATATATATATATATATATATATATATATATATATATATATATATATATATATATATATATATATATATATATAAGTGTTATATAATAAATAGGCAATTTATACTTTAATTGTGTAAAGAATATTAAGTATTTGTTAAAATATAGATATATTGCTGCTATAAAGTGATAAAAACCCATTAAAATTGTTGCCAAAACCGTAGTTATTTTAAAATAAATATCTCGAGATTTAAAATATAGGGGAAAAAGACTTTTAAGTTTGATATCAGTTGAATGATTAAAACACGCTTTGAGTTTCAATAAAATATACTTAGGTTTCATTACTATTTTGGTTTCGTTATTTATAATGATTTGAAATTACTTTTAAATAATAAGTTCCGACTGAATTCACGTTTGTAAGCTATAAATGATTCTAGACATGAAGAATAACGACGTGGAGTGGAATTTTTGAGAACTGTACTAGATTTTCATGCTTATATTTATAAACATCTATAATAATTTGGGTGATGTCCCTCTAATATATTCCATTGTCCATACTGCAAGAGAAATTTGTCAATTCATATATTTTGAAAAAAAAAAAAAAAATGGAAAAATATGTAATGATTTAAGAATGTAAGATATCGGGTAAGTCCAATTTTCTATTATGTTGAATTCTCTTGTGGAATAGGAGTAGAAAACTATAGGGTACTCATAATCCTCACTTCAAGAAAGGTTGGCAAGGGCTTGATCAATAACCGACTTTTTTGGTCCTGAACAAGTGCTAGGTATTTCAAAAGAATTGATCAGAAAGAACGTCTTTGATCTCTTCAGAAAACAACAGTTTATGAACTAGCACAATGCCAGGAATCAAAGACAAGCAAGGGTACTTAATAGTACATGCCCTAGTAAAAAGCAAAAAGAATTATTAAAGCTCAATAGAAGCAGTCTAAGAAAAGCAGTGGGACTTCTTACAGGACACTACCACCTTAAAAGGCATCTCACCATAATGGGAGTATCAGATGATCCAACTTGGATGTTGTCATTATATGGAAGAAGCTTCAATACACATCTTATGTGAATGTGAAACTATTTCTGCACATAGATATGAACACTTGGGTCAGCACTTAATTAAACCTTGGATTCTGCTGGAAATTCATGTAAAATGTCTGCTGAATTTTGCTTCAGCCACTGGTCTCTTCTAATAGGGCTTTCTGAGGGGTATAGTACAACAGACGTATGGTCGTGGTGCTAGGTTCCTTTGGAACCACCTTATCTTAAATATAATCTAATCCTCATTTAAGAAATTCTTCAACAAACTACTTAAACTCATCCTCCTTTTTAAAATTTTTCATCAAAGTTGAAATATAAATATTGCATTTAAATTTTCAAAGTTGTTAAGTGTGTTTAAATATAATTAATTTAAAGAAAAGATCTTAACATTTTAACTCTCTTGGAAAATAATCATATTATTATAGTTTTTTCAAGTAACATATAATATAAAGATCATATAGAAAGTAAAATGTCGATTAATTGTAGATACATAATCTATTTATTAATTAAGAAATAGTTTAAATGTATGTCATGATTATAATTCAAACAACACAAATGAATCAAATTTGCATTCGTGAAAGGATTTAAGTACTAAAACTTACTCAATGTTTGAGGATTTTGCATCAAGTAAGTGTGACTTAAGATCACCCACAAATTAGTGATGACCTTCATTCCATGGAATATTTTGATGGAGTCTGGAGAATCATCTTTCTTCAAGAGTCGGCGCACATTCGTATAAAATGAAAAACATAAGAGGCATTTGACTGGTACACCTATAAATGTTGCATTCTAGTAAGACAATTTTTTTTCAAACTATATGAAATATAAATCAAAATGGAAGTATCATAAAAATGCATATTTCATAGAGAGAAACAAAAACATTACGAATAATTTAACATCGACAAATATTATTGAAATATCATTGGCAGATTAAACTCTGACTTTAGTTTTTTATTTAATTTGATAAATGATTATTTCAGTAAGAATCATTAATTTTTTTTGCAATATTTTCCCACTATCTTAAAACTTACCTACTAGGCTGAAAGACATACATATTTAATTTAAAATGTATCAGAAAATTTTATTCAAAAATATTATCTACTGGGTAATTCGAAATTCAAATTCGTGCACTCTGATAAAAATAATTTTTGAAAAAATTAAAGAAAATAAATGGAACAATGTAGAATCTTGTACATCCTTATTAAAAAAGGAAATATAATAAGTACAAGAAAAATAGCCTCTGGATTCAGGGTATTTTTACGATTATATTAATAAATTCAATATAACTTTTTTTACGAAATGAAGCACTAATTACTGACCGCAGTGAAACATGCTTATAACAAAGAATAGTTGGTTTCCCTTTTCAAGGATGTTATTCATATAAATTCTTCAATTTTGTGAGAAAAGAGTAGCTATGGTAACTTGAGTGAAGTAGTTGACTGCGGTGGCTTCAGTGGTTGCAATATTAATAAAACGGTAATATTGTTTAGATGCTCAAAATAAGATAATAAACTCATTAACTGATATGATAAATGTGTTCTCCCTATAATACATGGAAGGTTGTGTTAAAAACTAGAGAAGAATTTTACAATAACTTAAAAATAAGTTTTTAGGTGAGTATTCATAATCAAATATAAATTGGTATGATTTTATATCATAAACATCTCAATGTTACCGTACATTATAATGTCGTGCGCAAAAAATATCCTTCTATAATTGTATATAGTATGCCAAGTCATTAAACATTGTTTACAAAAGAGTTCCAATATATTAATTAATGGTTGATATTTTGGTATAATCCGTTGGTGTCAGCGCTTTAAGTGTTGGCTATTTTTTCCTTACGCCAAATGTACCAACAACCACAAAGGCAGTGGAATAAAAAGCCCTCTATTGTAGCTCGTACGTCCACTCGTTAATCTTCGCTAGCTTGTTTGAAAGCAGGTTTAACCCCAATTGTTAAATGCTAAATAAAACTTAACTTTAAATCGCATGGAATTATTCTAAAAACATTACACATCTTTTAGATAATTCAATGGTGTTAATCATTTTGCAAATTCGGTTAAATTATTTTAATCAATAATTTAGTAGAATTTATAAAATACACTCTCATTCATTCAGTTCTGGATTAGGGCTTACAAAATGGGACAATTCAAGAACTGGGTCAACAGGCTTTTTGTACTCGACTTCATGAAGCTCAACGGTCTTATGGCTCTTGTCAGACTTCATCTAATGTATAGAATAATTAAGAACACTAAGAAAACGTAAGTTTGAAAAAAAAACAAAATATCGTCTTTAATATTCGGTCGAGCTCCTAAGTTAAGAATTATATGGTATGCATTAATACATTTCTCTTACAAAGTGCAAAAACCAGTGACAATAGTTTTCAGTGGAGTTATTTAGTATCAATTCGTAAAATAAATGTACAGTAGCTGTCATATATTGCCCTGTACACCAGGGTTTATTTGATCTAATTCAATTAAAATGATAGATATTTCAATAATTTACAGTCCAATATTGGATATTACATTAAAGTAAGTGGTTGGGTAGAAGTCTTATAGCATTTCGGGTCAATCTTCATTGTAGCATGAAAATACAATCCATTATCTATGAAAATGCCTTTATTGAAGGCAAAGTATTTGAAATAGGGAATCTTTCTATAAGGTTTCAATTATTAAATTGCTTAATAGATGGTCCACATTGATAAATTAGGTTTGGAATTGTCAAACTCAGATATTTTCACGTGTTTCCTTATAATATATAAAACTAAATAGAGTTTAGAATACAGCTGTGGCGAGAGTAATATATTTTTTATTTGACAGGTGCTGTTGGCGTATCCTCTTTAAAAATCTGACATTTGTCAGATCATTTCCATTTAATTATTGACAGTTAAAAAGTTAATGACTAGCAAGGGATCAGAACGTAAATCCTCCCGGGAAAGTCAGACGCAATTCAGAATATTTTTCAGTGAGGCTGGATAGACACAGTACATTTTTTACAAGTGGGATAAATTTTTGTGCCTCGTTCAAACGATAAATATTTTAGATGCCCACTTGAGAATCTGACCAAGGCAGTCTGAGATTTTCGGTCATATTTTATTTCCAGAAGAGTTCCAGGAGATGTTCCAGAGTACAGGTATCTCTATGCAGCAATTTAAAACACATACAATTTTGAAATATTTCTCTGCGTTTTACATAGGTTGCCCTTTTATCGATCTTTGGTAAACGACCAGAAACTTCAAGTGTTACAGGTATAATTATAACATATTTAGAAATATACGAGGGTTACTCTGAAATTTTTGAGATGAACTTAAAAAAAAATAATAATAATGGTTTAATTTTAAGATACAAAGTATTTTAACACTGAAGACGATTCTTTACTGACTTACTTCAGCTTGTTTAGGGTAGAGTAAATTTTAAACAAAAGAGAAAATAGAGTTGACGCGAGAACTTTTTCGCGCTATGATTTTCTACGATTTTAAAGCAGGATTAAATCAAGAAGAATGCATTCAACGGTTGCAATTAGCATTTGGTGATGAATCTCTAGCTCGTGCTACTGTATTCAGATGATTTAGAGAATTTAGAAGAGGTCGCAATTTTTTTCAAGATGAAGAACTCGCAGGAAGGCCGCCGTCGGCAGTAATCCCAGATAATGAGTCTGCCATACGAAAAATGTTAATGGATGATAATCACTGTACCTATCAAATGATACAGAAGGAATTTATAACATTGAGTTCGCAGCCATACACAAAATTATTCTCATGAAGAATTACATATAAAAAAGTAGTTTGCCGTTGGGTTCCCCATAATCTAACTGAGCACCAAAAAGAGGAGCGTGTAATAATCAGTAAAGAAACTCTTAAATTGCTAAATGATGGTGGCCACCGCATCATTTCTAAAATTGTAACAGGTGATGAAACGTACATAACCGTTTTTTGACGTTCCAAGACGTCAAGAAAGCAAAGTTTGGGAGTTTGAAGATGATTTCACGTCGACAATGGTGAAAAAACAACGTGCACTGAAAAAAGTGATGTATGTTGTTTTATTCAGAAGTACGGGATTGGTCAAAGCCATCAAGCTGGTAGGACCGAAGACAGTAACAGCAAACTGGTATACCACCAAATGTCTTCCAGAAATTCTAAAAGAACTGAATATTTGGGGACTAATACTTCACAATGACAATACATCTTCACATACAGCCGGATTAACAGTTGAGTTTCTTAAACAAAAACAAATTAAATTGATCTAACATCCACCGTATTCACCAAATTTAGCTACGTGTGACTTTTGGTTATTCATTAATCTTAAAAAGAACTTACGTGGACGTCATTTTCATTCAGAAGAAGAGATTGATGTGGCTATAAATACATTTTTTTCAGCTATTCCAAGAAATGAATGGCTTGAGGCATTTAATCTGTGGAAAATTCGTCTACAAAAGTGCATTGATTCTGGAAGAGACTACTTTGAACACACCTAATATTTTGTAAGTATAACTTTAAAAACCTAGTTGTATCTCAAAAATTTCAGAGTGACCCTCATTTTAACGAATGTAAACGCTTATGAATTCTAGATATAAGAGGATATAAAGAGTATAAATAAAATTTAAGCGTACAAAATTTATAATAGAATTTTATAAAATATTTAAAAACTCGAGCAGAGAGTGGTCTATTGAAACTATTCTTTGAAAAGTTTTGAAAATCTCTAATCTAAAATATACATATTTAATTAAGAGAAAGAATGATAGTTTTTGCTGTTTCATTTTGGATTTTTTAAATTACAAGGGAAGAAAAGGTTGATAAATTGTACCTCTTATTAAAGACGATAAAACAGAGTAAAACATTTCGTTATTACTCTTAAGTCACATTGCATCAGATACATTTTTATTTAGTATCCAAAACTAAGTATTTTTTATGTTTCTAGCATATTGCACAAAAGGAGCACTGATTGTATACCCAAAGAAAATGAAAAGAAACAAACTTACTTCATTCTAAGATAGATTTGATTTGACTTTGTTTAGAGCTCAATGGTCATTTCTTAGCTCACCAGCTAATTAGACTACCGGGATTTACAGTTTAGAGTGGATTCGGAAAACGTAAAATATACGGCATGTATGCCTATAGTGGGAATGGAACCCATTACTCAATGAACCAAATGCCAAAGCACTAAAAATTCGGCTGTCAGTCAGCCATTCTAATTATAGAACATGGATAATAGTTCGATTGATGAAAAGTTACTGGAAATTATCAGGAAATTTCAATGACAGTAATAAGAAACTTTGAAAAAGATAGGAAAAATAACTTATTTTGAAGCCTAATCTCAGAAGAAAAAAATGTCAGTTTAGTATATTATTTTAATTTTCCGAAATTTCGTATTAAATGATCGAATGATACAGTTTTCACTGATATTAAAATAAGACTGTGGATTTGCAATTCTAACATTATCGGAACAAGTATAGATATGAATTCTAGATACATTTTCCTACGATTTTCATCTCTTGTTAGAATAGAGAATATAGAATAGAATATTGAAATTTAAGAAAAATATTTTAGTTTCTCGCTATGGTAGGCAACTTATGGGATTTCAAGTATTTTATATACATATAGTGCGAAATCAGACCATCTGTTTCAGTTTTAATTAGTAAGTAAAAGCACGAAAATTTTATATAATGGCAGTGGGAGTATAACATTTATCATATATTTTTATCCATGTAAAAGCTATAACATGCTTAAGGTTCTCTGTGTCGTTAACATTAACATTTTCTTGGCCAGTGTCATTCCAAATATTCAAAAATCTATTTTAAATTATTCGGAAATAATATCGAGATCTATTGTAAACATTTCAATATTCTAATTTCTGCAATGACAGTGTTTCTAAAAAATCATTTGTAATGAAGAAAATAAACCGATATTTATAAATCTTGACACTTAACGGTTGGGCAGATGCACCGTTCTTTAAATAAAATCTTCCTGACATCATATCCTGATCTTACTTAGGGATTTTCCGATAACAATATTCTCAAAGGATTAATTCTATTGAGAAGGATTTGACTAAAGAAAATCTTGTGCAAAGGAATTATTGTTTTATAATAATGGTTAAATTAATGAAAGTTTAATATTTTAATTAATAAAACCTATTGGAGGACAGAAAGATTATTAAGCGGCAGACTTACATAACTACTCCAAGTTACTTTACTATATTTATTAAGTAATATATATCTAATATTAAGTTCTTGTTGCATAAATTTTATAAAATTAGGATCGATATTAAATAATAAGTAATGTCTTGAAGCTAGAAATTCGATTTCAAAATCCAGGTATTCTTAAACACGTTTCTTGTTTATTATCTTATAAAAGTGTAACACAATTTTAAGCAAATTGAAACAACTTTTAGAATGTTATAGAAAAAATATATTTCAGTGGTAAGCAAATGTTTTAATCAAAAAGAAATATTAGAAACAGGAATGCTTACTTAATGTAGATTTGCTTTCGTAATTATTTTTTAAATTCATGAATATATCTAATGTCGTTCCAAGTATCCCCGCTATAAGCAATGTTAAAAAGAGAAGTCTGAAAGATGAAAATAATACACGATTATGTATACGATTACAAGGATTTAGTAAAAAATTAGACTTCCGTCAGAGTAAAGGCATCTGAAAGTTTAGTTAAAAATTAAACCTATCAAAATTTTCTCACTTGAAATATACGACAGATATATAAATACATTGAAATGAGAACATATATAATATATAAATAAATTACAAATAAAATAAATTCTTTTAATAGTAGGAATGCATGTATTAGACATGCAAAAATAAAAAGGGTTTATTTAATTTATACTTCAGTGTGATGTTTTCTTCTTAATGTTTATACTTCTATTGTACATTTTAAGTGTGAAAATTTTGATTTGTGTGTGTGTATATATATATATATATATATATACTACTGTGGTCATTAAAATTGCTACACCAGGAAGAAATGCAGATAAAAAAATGATATTTATTGTACAAATATATTACACTAGAAATAACAAGTGATTAAATTTTCAAAACATTTGGCTGGATAGATCCTGAGAAATCGGTACCCAGAACAACCACCTCTGGCGGTAATAACAGCAGTTATATGCTTGGGCATTGAGTCAAACAGAGATTGGATTGCATGTACAGGTACAGATGCCCATGCAGCTTCAAAACGATGCCACAGTTCATCAACCGTAGTGACTGGCGTTTGGTGACGAGTCAGTCAATCGGCAACCATTGACCAGACGTTTTCTATTGGTGAAAGATCTGGAGAACGTGCTGGACAGGGCAACAGCCGAACATGTTCCGTATCAAGGAAGGTCTGTACAATACCGGCAACATGAGGTCGAGCATTATCCTGCTGAAACGTAGGGTTTCGCAGGGCTCGAATAAAGGGTAGAGCCACGGGTCGTAACACACCAGAAATGTAACGTTCACTGTTCAAAGCACCGTCAATGTGAACAAGAGGTGACCAAGACATGTATCCAATGGCACCCCATAACATCACGCCAGATGATGGGCTGATATGACGATGACGAATGCACGCTGCCAGTGTGCGTTCACCACGATGCCGCCAAACACGGATGCGACCATCATGATGCTGTACACAGAACCTGGATTCATCTGAAAAGATGACGTCTCGCCATTGGTGCGCCCAGGTTTGTCATTGATCACACCATTGAAAGCGCTCTCTTCTATGACGCAGCGTCAAGGGAAGCCGCATCCATGGTATCCGAGCTGAGAGTCCATGCTGCTGCAAACGTCGTCGAACTGTTCGTGCAGACACTTGTTGTCTTCCAAACGACCCCGTTTCTTGACTCACAACTCGTGACGTGGTTGCGCGATCCATTACGGCCATGCGGATAATATGGCTCTCTTCTCGGCTACTAGTGATAGGTGGCCGTTGAGATCCCGCTTGGCGTTTCGTATTATCGTCCTGAACCCATAGATTCCCTATTCTGCTAACAGTCATTGGATCTCAACCGACGCGAGCAGCAATACTACGATAAGATAAACCGCAATTCCGGTACGCTACAATTCGACCTATATCGAAGTCAGAAACGTGCTAGTACGCATTTCTCCTTCTTACACGAATCATCACAACAACTTTTCACCAAACAACAACGTTCAAATGCAATTTGTGTATGAGGAACCGGCTGAACAATTTCCTCATTTAAACACAATGTAGGTGTCGCTACTGGCGCCTGCTTTGTCTGAAGGCGCTGAAAAGCTAATCATTTGCATATCACAGCACCTTCTTTCTTTCGTATAAATTTCACGTCTGTAGCATGTCACCTTCTTGGTGTGGTAATTTTAATGTAGTGTATATATATATATATATATATATATATATATATATATATATATATATATATATATATATATATATATATATATATATATATATATATATATATATATATATATATATATATATATATATATATATATATATATATACGATCAACGGCCACCTATCACTAGTAGCCGAGAAGACAGGCATATTATCCGCATGGCCGTAATGGATCGTGCAACCACGTCACGAGCTGTGAGTCACGGAACGGGGTCGTTTGGAAGACAACAAGTGTCTGCACGAACAGTTCGACGACGTTTGCAGCAGCATGGACTCTCAGCTCGGAGACCACGGCTGCGGCTTCCCTTGACGCTGCGTCATAGACAAGAGCGCCTTCAATGGTGTGATCAACGACGAACCTGGGCGCACGAATGGCGAGACGTCATCTTTTCAGATGAATCCAGATTCTGTGTACAGCATCATGATGGTCGCATCCGTGTTTGGCGGCATCGTGGTGAACGCACACTGGCAGCGTGCATTCGTCATCGTCATATTAGCCCATCATCTGGCGTGATAGTATGGGGTGCCATTGGATACACGTCTCAGTCACCTCTTGTTCGCATTGACGGTGCTTTGAACAGCGCACGTTACATTTCTGGTGTGTTACGACCCTTGGTCTACCCTTTATTCGAGCCCTGCGAAACCATACGTTTCAGCAGGATAATGCCCGACCGCATGTTGCCGGTATTGTACGGACCTTCCTTGATACGGAACATGTTCGGCTGTTGCCCTGGTGAGCACGTTCTCCAGATCTTTCACCAATATAAAACGTCTGGTCAATGGTTGCCGAGCGACTGATTCGTCACCAAACGCCAGTCACTACGGTTGATCAACTGTGGCATCGTGTTGAAGTTGCATAGGCATCTGTACCTGTACATGCAATCCAATCTCTGTTTGACTCAATGCCCAGGCGTATAACTGCTGTTGGTATTGCCAGAGGTGGTTGTTATGGGTACTGATTTCTCAGGATCTGTGTGTATAGCCAAACTTTTTGAAAATTTAATCACTTGTTATTTCTAGTATAATATATTTGTCCAATAAATATCATTTTGTTATCTGCATTTCTTCCTGGTGTAGCAATTTTAATGGCCAGTACTGTATATATTGATTATGTATATTAAAAATCAACGTAGTAAATTACAATTTGAAATAAAAAATTAATTTGTTTAACTTTAATAGAAAATTTATTGTACACTCTCTCATTAGTTGATTATATGAAGAACTCAATTAACTGTTTGAAGAGGATTCTAAATAAGTAGTGAATTCTGTTTGCTAAAATAGCTTTCAATAATAAAACAAATAGGATTCTGTTCAAATAAAAATACGAATAGGATTTTAGGATTCTGAAAAAAAATTTATCCCTCTTTAAAATGTATAGTCATTTGTGTACCATTACGGCTTACATAATCATTATCGCATATGCGCTTGTATCGCACTTTTCTAATTTAATGTCGAGTACTTAAAAGTAATAAATGCAAAATACAAAAGAATTATATCAGATACTTTACTGCTCTACTTTTTGATTTTGTGTATGGTTTGAATTATTCTATTCTGGAATTACATAAATGCATATTAAGCCTGGATTGTAACTTATTTATTACTAATTTAAGATGCATTTAATAAAATGTAAGGGCACAGATGCCGTATAATCCAGGATTCCAAATTTTCAATTTTTTTGGCGATGAAGAAATGTTGCTAAGATGACATATCATGACACGCGTGTTGGCGCAGATACTAGGGTCACAAAAATAGAATTTTCTGTATAATTTTTATAGGTCTCCATATGTATAACGTAATAAAATCGAGGTTGTCAGATACATAAAAAAATCCACCAAAAAAAATGGCAAATCCAGAATTTTTCATTTTGGATTATACGGTTATCTGTGCCATATATTTCACTATTTAATTACAAATTACTACTTACGTTATAGCTATTTGAGTCTTATTAAAAATAATTTTCTCAACTTTTGTTTCACAGTAACTAATAGCCACATCGAAGTCAAGTCCACTTTGTTTCATTGCTATAGGAAGATAATACAGGAAATGAGGGTATTAATTACAAATAATATATAAATAATCGTCTTAAACAATGAAATGTACACTGACACAAATTTAAAATAGAATATACATTTTTTCAACAATGAATTGTTTTAATTGCCTAAATATTTTTATAGAAGGATTTATGTGCATTTCTATATGACAGATTTCTTTTCTGAGGTGTATATTTCCTTTTATTCATATAGTTATCTTCTTAAATATGATCCATCGAATGTGCAATATTTAAATAATAATAAGTCTTTCATTAGTTTTACACAAAATTTCATTGATATAAGTTGCTGAACCATTTGTCTTCAATGAAGTAATAATTTCAGGCGTTGAATGAACATTTTATTAACACATGTTTATTTGAATATAAAATCAATCTCATTTTATTTTCAACAGTTTTATTTACTTTGCACTTGTCTAAGATTTACAACAGGTATATATAAAACTTCTTTTAGCTAGGCAGCTGCTTCAGAAACACATTTGTGGGATTAGAATTTAAAAAAGTTTGATTTTTTTGAAATTATCGTTTAGGAATGCTAGATTACATAAATTCTATATTTGAATATGGCATGATAACAATAGTCAAATATGAGCCTTTAAATTTTTGTGAGGGATTCTTCCTCATTAGGACAAGTCAAATGCAAAGAATTTTATTTAATGACATTTATTGAATAAAATTTTATTTCATCTTTATTTGACCATAATAAGTTGAAATTTAATTTATAGCTATTTATTAATTTTCTGAATATTTTGATTGTGGGAAATTCAATTCAATAATTAAAGAAAATTTAAAGTAGGGTAATGAAGTTTTAGATGCATTTATACCTCCCGTTAAAAGCCGATCCACATCTTTAGTACTGCAAGTTGATGGAACACAGATTCCATTTCGAAATTTCATGGCATAATGGTACCTTCCAATTCTCAAGAAATGCCCTAAAACCTACAAAAATTACAAATAAATTTTATACTTATGAAAGTATTTATATAGATATTACAAGCGAGTTTATTATAAGCAATATTTTCAAATGAAGCAATCATTTTGAAATGGATTTTTTTTAACAACTTTTACCAAATATTATTAAATTAAAAACTTGATGTAGTATTCATCGATATTTTTTGACAATTCTCCAGTTCTTTCATTTGTTTTGAAAATAGTATATATCAAAATATAATTAAATAAATAAAACAAACTCGATATAAAGATGTACGTTTAGATATATGTTTGAATGTAAATCAAGAGTTTCATTGTAAATAATTCTACATTGCAAGAATTGTATTTTATGTGTTCAGTATATTTCAGGGAACCTATGATTTTTTAGGGTGTCGTGTGAAATATGATGATTTTGTAAATAATTCTACATTGCAAGAATTGTATTTTATGTGTTCAGTATATTTCAGGGAACCTATGATTTTTTAGGGTGTCGTGTGAATTATGATGATTTTGTAAATAATTCTACATTGCAAGTATTGTATTTTATGTGTTCAGTTTATTTCAGAGAACATATGATTTTTATAGGGTGTCGTGTGAAATATTCTTACACACAAAAATACTGTTAAGTTATTCATAATCAAAAACAACAACTTTAACTGGTCTGTCTTGCTTCAATAGAGTTTTTAATCTATCACTCAAAATAAATCATGAGACAGAATTTTAAATTTGGTGTATATCACAATATTTCTGATCAATGCTTTTAGTTGGAGCTACTTTTCGTACAGAAAAGTATTGCCAAAAATTATATGTACAAAACGTATCATCTAGATATATCCAAGATATTGACATGCCGGAAATTTTATTGCTAACTTTATTGTCAAATTTATTGTTAACTTTTTTATAAAAGATTTTAAAATATAACTCATTTGAGAGGAATAATATTCTTTTTATTCAAAAAGTTGATGATATTCAGTAAAAATACTCCACAAGCCACAATGTGGCTGAGCATAAAGGATTATAAATGATGAGACAGATAAGGTTATACATGTAGACAGATAAGGTCTACATGCGTTTCTGTCATGTTCTAATTATTCATATTCTGTGTTATACAAAAAAAAGTACATTCCATTTGTATAAGCAGTGTTAAAGTTCTGAATTTTGAAATTAATAAAAAGTGACTTTATCATATTCTGCAGTATAAAAATATTAGTTTTTTTATGAATCTGATAAAAAATTTAATAGGGTAACTACACATTGTTTAAAATCATTTTCTTTTTACGTGGCTAACGTAGATATTACAATCATTATGAATGCGTTAAAAGCTAGACTATATAACTATCTAATTATTGTAGGCCTGTACAATAATTAGATAGTTTAAACTTCATACCTTACGATATTTTTGCATGAGATTCCTATACGATGCTAACTGGGTCAAAAAACACAGTTCATGATTGCACTTGCAGACATCACTATTTCAAAAAGCACAGAACATATTCTGTTATTGTTGTTACTTATCTCAGGTTGTCTAGCTAGGCCCATAAAACCAAAAATATCTAAAATGTCTAAAAAATGTGATAGGTCCCGAAGGACATAATCTTTTTTAAAATTTATTCAGATTAAGATATGTCCAAGGGAGGCCATATTGACGGAACATCAAGCACAGTCTGGAAATGTCCTTTGCCCCTGCTGAAAAGTGATTCCTCTCTTGTGCCCACTCAGATAGAGGGAAAAGGCAGTTTGATAAGATCTTGGTCTAAGATTGAATGTCTTACCCGGTCTTTTGATGAAGCACCTTGGATAGTTGGGATGAATTTTCATACGTTCATATTCTACATTTGAACGAAAAAATATCCTTAAATATTTTGTTATTCTACTTTTAGATGCCATAATTCTGTAAACTGTTTTGATGATTTCTATTGGTCTTCCTTCTGATACATTTTTTGTAAGGCTGAGCCATCTTCAAAAGATTTTTCCAGCACCCGACTACTATGTTTTAAATCATTCATTTAGATAAGATGAAAATGATGGCATCTTCATCTAGTGGCACCGCAGTATACTTGACATCATCGTAATTTTGAGGAACAAAGCAGAAGAACCCCAAACCTGCCTGCGATACCCAGATATCTGGAGGGAATTTAACACAGAGAAATTTGAGATAACGACATATACACCGAGTTCTGATTACACTACCTTGAATTCGGCCGATATACGAACTCACTACTTTCCAACAACGAACGACACCTAAACCAACCAGGTAATCGTGGCCTATGCTGGAAACATGTTGTTGTTGTCACTATAAGCACTTGGACAAGTCAAGCTCACTATGCTTTTGTGGCTATGCGAATTTAAGCCAATTGGGAGCGTCTTTCGTTTAATCTCAGCACCATAAAGGTGAAAGTTCGACTTTTGCTTTTCAAATCCTCCGATAGATGGCAGCACCAAAGAATCTAGTCCCTTAATTTTGACATTGATCTGAAGTAGGAGTAAATTTCTCCAGACCATTTCACCCATAGTAACTGCTCAGCGACTGACCACAAGATTTTCGATTCCACAGATTTAACGAGCACCTATATCGCATGTACTTGGTTGGTCTTTGGCGGCAATGGGAATCCAACCCCACCCTTCCGGATGGAAGGCCGATACCCTAACTACTAGGCTACCACGTCCTCACAGTACGATAATTGTATTGTATTGTTATATGAGAAGTTAATTGATTTTGTGTATTCACTTTATATGCTTTTTGTAATGATTTTGCACAAGATATTAAAGTTTATTTTTCAAGTTTAATAGTTAAAAAATTTTTAGAAATTGAATTTTTTCATTAATATTTTTTTAAACTATTAATATTATTATTAATGGATTTTATATTTTTCATCATGACTTCCATACTTAGTTTCTACAAGCCAATATAAAGAGTAATTATCAGCCCTAACATATAATGATCATTACATTTGTTTAATATATCAGCTAACGTGAGTAAAGACAAAACCATCGAATATATTTCTAAAAATGTCATTATTAAAACAAGTATATCATAAAAAAATTACAAACATCTAAATATATCACTTCAGATTGTAAAAATAGAATTACAAGGAATTTTTAAGTAACAAATTGGTTTCGAATCTATAAATATTTTATGAAATATCATCAAAATTCTATAGAAATCTGTATAAATTTCATAATTTGTATGTTAAAATTACATAAATATATCATATCAACACAAACAATATTTTTTTTACTCTAAAATTTCCTTTCATATTTCTGATTTCCTCTAAACTCCCAATTTGTAGGAAAGTAAATAAAAACTTGAAAATTAAATGTCTTAACTACAGTATTTGTAGAAAAAAAATGCTTCTTTGCAATGCGAAAAGAAACACTAAGGAACAGTTTTTATAAAATTAAATTAAAAATACCATAACAAGATTAATTTCTTCCTATAAAAACAATTTTCAGTTGAAAATTTATATATTTTTTTAAAATGTAGATAAGATAAGGAACTCATTTTTATATTGAGTACAGGTTTAGTTATTTTTATCTCTGGTAATATTTAATTCATCAGCACTCTTAATAGAATTCCATATTTAAGTACATCTTCAAAAATTCAGGTCATCGACAGGATAATAAGCAAAATCATGAATGCGACTGCTTGAAATCTGGTTCGAGACAGATATAAATTATAAATATTATTGTTTTTATAAAACTGAAAAAAAAAACATCTAGAAAGTGGACTTATTAAAATTTAAATTGTTCTCGAATATTCCTTTTACATTACTTGAGGCAGAATTTAAAAATTGAAATATGCAAATTTACATATAAAATCAAGAGGAAACATATCAATGCAATTTTACCATTTAATTCTGAGATAATTATGATTTAAATCTGGAAAATTTTGAAATCAAATGTTGAAGTTTTGGTTGCTTAATTGTTGTTTAGAATGTAGTTAAACAATAAAATTATATTTAGTGATTCATGCAAAATTACTAAATAAAAGTAATGAAATTTAAATAAACAACTGAGATCAAACTATATGAAATACAATTTTCAAAACACTAGTCTGAATGTTAACTTGAAGAAACAAATATGGCAAATTCAACTAAATCCTCGCGAATTTCTAATCTTAAAATTGCATTATGACTGAGACTTTAAACCTTTTACAATTATGTCAATTTAAAATAAAATTAAGAGATCTTTTTTATGAAATTAAAATATAGTAGTTTTTTTCTCTTGTGCCAGCTAGGCTGACAATCAGGAGGGAGCTGGTCCACTCTTTCATAATGAACCATATTTGGTGTGGAGTCCGACTTCCTCAGAACACACATGCCATAGGGATCCGCTTATAGGGTAGGCAACCATTCACAGCTCATTCATACACAGAAAGAACATAGACAGGATCGATAGAGAGAGAAAGTACATCCATGCCCGAACTGGGAATCGAACCCAGGACCTCCCTTTACGCAGTCAGGCACTCTGACCTCTAGACAGGGCGGTAGGCATATAACAGTTTAGTTAGATATTTTAAGTTCCAGCATTTGAAACTCTTTTTTTTTTTTCTCCCTCTTTATACAACGCAGAAAAAGTAAGATTCTTACCGTATCAGCTTCTGTCACATTGATGAATTCGGGAATTTCGAGGTCAACTGAAACGAAAGGCTCTCTTTCTGGAAGAGGTGGAAGGGTGTACACAGTGCAGTATTGGCCTTGGAAATGGTTCGGAACTGAAATGGCAACGCATTCATCATAGTCTCCCAGAGACGTTGGGGTGCCAGTGAGAATTCCATCAGGAATTTTACCAGAAGAATCTAACACTAAATAAAAAAAATTTATTTGCATAAAACAGTGAAATTATGCAAGTTATTGAAATAAAGCTGATATAAGCATCCAATAAATTTATGATTCATTCTGAAATTAATTTCCTATTATTATGCTTTACATTTTTACTTGAAGTTGAGAAGGTATAAGTTTCTAATAATAATAATAATAATAATAATAATAATAATAATTATATATATATATATATATATATATATATATATATATATATATATATATATATATATATATATATATATATATATATATATAATTATTTCTAAAAGCAATCCGTTTTTCTTTTATAAAAGTATACTGCATGTTACCAAACTCTCCATTGCAGTATATATTCTCAGTATTATTCTATCATTCTGAAAAATTATCAAATTGGAAATCTTTTTATTAAAATATTTTCAATTAAAAAATATCTTCTTTTTTTTTTCTCAAAGGATACAAAACTTTTGAGATTTCGAAAATTTTAACAGCATTCTAAAATTTTGATTCTAGAAAAATGTTATTTTTTCCTTCTAATTGTATACTATGCAATTACAATTGAATGCTTATAAAATATGCATATTCTTATTAAAATTTAGAGAAATTACTCTGAGGACGAATAATACTGTTGCTACTCATGTTGGTAAGAATTTAACAATGGAAAAAACCACCAGATTTAAATGAACTTTCGAACACAAATATCATAATAGCAGGAATAAAATATTAAACTTTAAAGGAAAAAAAGTAGTAAATATCTGGAAAGAAGTTCTTAGGTCAAAGAGGCTTTGAAAATATCCTTCAGAATCCTATACAGTCTCCACCTGTTGCCCAAATTGATTTGGTATAGTAGACAGTGGTCCTCAGAATTTTCGAAGGACGTCCTTTCAGGACCAGATGGACTTAATTTGGAAGCGAAAGAATGTCTGATGCACGTTAGTTGAACTACGGACATTCTCAGGACGGGGGTAGGACGTCTGACGCACGTCCGAGAAAGTTGACAGTTGGATACGATTCGGTGAAAGTGTGAACATTCACTTAACAAGCTTTAATTGATTGAATTTTTTTTTACCATTAAATTATTATTTTAATGATTATAATGGGAATTATACAGTTACAGTATATATAATTTTCCTTATAATAATTAAAAAATAATTTAATACTATAATTATAATGAAAATTATATAGTTGTAGTTTTATACCAAAAATTTAATGTTGTAACAATATTTATAATTTCTGTAGTGTTTTTAGTATTAAATAATGTTTTTAGTATTTAATAAGCTTTACCATTGTTTTAAAATTATGGTTTTGAACAGCATTTGTTTTATAAAGTACATTTAAAGATGTTATTATTTTTGTATTAGTGTAATTAAATATCTCTCAAGGAAGAACTTCCCTATTCTACATGAAAATAATTTTTTTTGTCTTCAATTTTTTGCATTGAAAGACTACCTACTATTCTGAAAAATAATCTGAAGTAACCCATCTTTAAAATACCAATTAAAAATTTATTCAAAAGAAATAATATTTCTGAACATTTACACTATTTTGACGTATATTTTTAAATAGGAATTATTAAATGAATGTTTATAAAAAGTAGAAAAGTTGCTTGTTTGATTTACTAAACTTAATTTTCTGGAATGAGGCTGGAAATATTGTCTTCCATTAGATATAAATGCTAAGTTGTTTTGACATTTCCTTGAATCATTTACCAGTAAAATTTTAATATCATTGCACTTTCATATAAAATCATGTATTACGATAAGTTTATATAAAAGGTGTTTCAAACAAAAATGTCTTTCAGATAGTTCATATTATTTTGCTATCTTATTTAGTTGTAGATTTAATTATTATTAAGAAAAAAATTGAGTATGTACACCTTTCATCAAATGAATAAATTAATTTGTATTTAATAATTTTAATTTTGTTCTTAAGAGAAACGTCATATTTTTAATAACTATTTTAACTAAGTAGTATCAATTCGCTTTAATTTATCAAAATGTTAGCATTCATTTAATAAAGAAACGAAAAGTTTAAATTTAATTTTCCTACATTTTTAAATATAAGCAAAACTTAAAAGAAAACTCTTTTTTTATTAAATATTTTATCTGAGAAATGAAATATTTTCAGTTTTCTGTAAAGCCAATATTACTATAAAGTGTTTAAAATATACTTTTGAAGAAATGTTTATTATATTGTTCAATAAAATAGGTTTATATGTCTATTAACACAAGCAGATAATTATATTCACAAGCAGTGTGATTGAAAATCATCACTAATATATTCCCATTCCTATGGCACACAAAAGTTCATTTCAATACCTTTGAAATATACATAAAAAATTCATCGGTAAACTTTATTTAGAACGTGCACAGTTATACCAAGAGCAAATTGCTAAAAATTCATGTTATATAAGTGGGTGAAATGAAACATAATGAGATATAGTTTTTAATATATTTATTTTAAACAAACACTGTGATTCTAAACCATCACATATAAATTTACATTTTTATGTCTAAAATATGTTTCATACCTTATATATGAAAAAGAAAAAAGTTTATTTCAAAACTTAATAACCTGCAGATAGTTGGAATGAACTGAAAAATAATTTGAAACATGAGAAAATATATAACCATTTATAGTAAATTTCCATTTATAATAAATTTACAGTATAAATATATAGTATACAATATTCCTCTAAATAATAATTTCTGTTAATCCATCCGTTCTTTTACGTGGCAGTCAATTACATATACTTTGTCATTTTAAATTTTCAGTATTTGAGGCATTTGATTCTGGACGGTACCTATTATATAAAAAATAATATGTTTTTGTAAAAATTTTACAAGATCATGAAGTAACATAAAACTTCATACCAAGATCCACGAATTAAATTTTATTCAAAACACATACAATATTAAAACAAATTTACAATATATCAAACTATATAGCACAGGGCATGTCCATACATTATAGATTCTCATTTGATAATTATCATTTGATTCCGAGATACGCATATCATTTTTGTTTTGCGATACAATATTCCGCGATACATACCAACTCCCACTAAGACCAATTTTTAAAATATTTTAAAAAAATGTAAGCAATTTAATCATGAAAAATGGCAGTAAAATCAATTGGATTATCAGGAATTAACTTTTGAAATTATTAAATCTTGCTTATTTAAAGTTTTAAAGTGATTGAAAATATTGATTCACAAGCACCAGAGTAAGATTCATAACATTTTAAATGAAGTGTCAATGCATAATTTACCAATTTTATGAATTAAATAAAAATGTCTTATATTTTTAAAAGAAATTTGAACTTCTGTTTTATTCTTGACTGCTATTTCTTTAATGATGTTCAGGTAAGTTCAAAGTTAAAATCTAAAATAAATAAATGTAAATAAAAATCTGAAAGTTAAAATGTTACTAGGTTATAAAGATATATGAAGAATGCAGGCACGTCATACAGAATGCAGACAGTCTTTATTTTATACATTTTATAATAGCACTTCTTGCCTTTGTAAGACATATATTTACATTCAGGTTAAATATTTTAATAATTAACAAAATATTGTTACATTTTAAGTTTAAACTTCATATTTGTAAATTAGTAATTCTTTTACAATATTTTGCTGAAAGGAAAAAGAATTTCTGTGTATATTTATAATTAGGAGTAATAATATTTTTCATTCTATATATATATATATATATATATATATATATATATATATATATATATATATATATATATATATATATATATATATATATATATATATATATATATATATATATATATATATATATATGAATATGAATATAAAGAGAGAGAGAGAGGAGATAAAATTGAAACCTTTTATTTTTACAAATTAACATGTTACATTTATAAGATAAAAAAGAAAATACAGATAGAGGCAATTAAAATAAATATTTTTCTAGTAATAATCCTACTTAAAATCAGCCGAAACACTAGATGAGATTTTTCTAATCGCAAGCTATCAGTACATATTAAAAGTGATAGTTTATCACCAGAAACAATTTCCAAACACACATTCAAATCCATAGAGTTTTCATTTACGAATTAAATTATAGGACAAGCACAAAAAAAAAAAAAAAAACAAAAGATATATAAAGTAAGTTTACCTTATGGTCGAGATGCAAAGATTTCAAAAGAAATTAATATTCTCAATCTCTTTCTCAAAAGAATGAGGTTAATTTAATAAGAATCAAATTGTGTACTCCAACAGCTATTAAAAATTTACACACGCTTCATCTCATTCGTAGTTATTGTGACAAAAAATTAAATATTGCACCGCGCTTCGGGGTTCGTGTCGATTGAGAGTTGAATAAAACAGCCATTTAATGTACACAAGACTTTTATTCGTAAAAATTCTACTAGATATACCAGCTTTGTAGCTGTACAATTGTGATTGGTAACAATCACAATTATACAGCTACAATTCGTCAGATACAATAAGTAACAGCTTCCAATCACAGATCTCAAATACCTCAGACAGAGAACTAGCAGTCACGAGTAATCGTCTTCACTCACTGACTGTCTTAACAAAACTGCCTGCTTTCTATGTCGGGGTGAGGTATTTGTACCTGAGTTGGTGGAGAAATCTACCAGTTACGCCAAAGTTCTGGAAGCTTCTAAGCTATCTCGCTAAATATTGTTCCTAGAGTTTAGGCGATGGATGTTCCTAGAAGTATCTATTTCTTGACAAATTGCCCAGAATCTCGCCAAGTCATTAAGAATATCGCTAACTGTTGCCAAGTTTTCTCGCCAAAACATAGCTAAGTCACCAAATTATTAGAAAACCCGCTTTTAACGTGCAACACGTCTAAATACCGCAATTTTTGCCCAAAATATTAATATTTCCGATCTGTCTGAGATATTTTAAGACAAATACAATTATTATATATAAATTTGTAACATTATCAATAATAACAGCTGTTGCCAGAAAGTTTCTGTGAATTTGAATTATATAATTAGCATAGATAATTTAGTACTTAATCTGTAAACATCTACCCTTTAAATGCAGATAATGAGGATATTCTCTGGTAATTATAAGCAATAAAATATTTCTTTCCGATGAACTGTATATGGTTTTTGTTTTAGTGTTCTTGGAGAAAATCAACTGTTTCTAAGACATTCAACTAATTTTGATAACATGTTGCTTTAACACCACAGAACAAGTTGAAAACGTTTGTAACTTTTAATTAAGAATACATAACTATAAGTAATATAATCAACGTATTAAAATACATAAATAAATTGTTATAAAGAAAACTCCACACGCTCTGGCTTTTTGTATTCCATGCGTCACAAAGTAGTTTCCGAGATAGTAGAGAAAAGAAAGTCATTAAATTTGAATAAACATTCTAAATGTATATTTTAAGCCAATGGTTTATAATATTTTTATATCTTTCAATTACAAGAAAATCGATAAATATAAAAAAGCTTACCAGTAGAATATCCACTAATTTCCTTCCAGATTTAGTCCTTGAAAATCACCTTTATAACTCATAGAATCAAAAGAATATATTTTACCAAATTCGTATATGAAATCTTATACATTTAGAGGAAGTTTCATAATGTTGAAATTAAACAAGCACATTTTATCTTCTTTAAAAAGAGAAAAAATTACAAAATTCTACACTTCAAGCATGCAGCAATTTCTATAATTTTTACCCTTTTAACTATCGAATACAATATAGTAAAAAAATGGGGACGTGGTTGCATAGTATTTAGGATATCGGCTCCGGAAGGGCGGGGTTCGAATCCCAATGGCCCCAAAGACTCACCGAGTACGTGCGGTATACGTGCTCATTATATCCGTGAAATCGAAAGTCCTGTGGTGGGTCATTGAGCAGTTACCATAGGTACAATGGTCTGTAAAAAATTTACTTCCCCTTCAGAACAATGTCAAAATTGTGGAAGTGGATACTCTGGTGGTGCCATCTATCGGAGGATTTATGAAAGAGCAAAGATGTACTTCCACTTTTGTGGTGCTCTGATTAAAATGAAAGACACTCCTTATTGACTTAAATTTGCATTACCAAGACACAGTGAGCTTGGTTTGTCCAAGAAGTCATAAGTAACAAAATCATTAAATTTTTATACAAAATCTATCACACTGGATGTGTTTCTAGTTTTGAAAATAACCCAAAAGATGTTTCCAAAATATTTGGACTGAGCTAAGAGACTGGTCTAAAAATGGAAGCAAAAGAACCTTCTCAAAATTTTGTTAATAATTCGTCCAAATGTGTTGATTAAAGGATGTCCTTAGAGAATTCTTTATTGGACGTTCTAAGTACTTCCTGAAATGATATCCTGGGGATGACCAAAACACATTCATTAAGTCCAAGGATCAAATATAGACGTCCTGGACGACAGTAGGGTGTTAATAGAACGATGTTTCCTATCTGGGATGTGCCACACATTTCCGATTGGCGATTGATTGGGAAAAGAAGCAAGGCCAAGTATGCAATTCCTTCTGTTGGATAAAGAAAAATTCTTAAAAATTATAAGTAACGTATAGTCAGGCATTATCCTATTATAACATGCTTAATAATTCATTCAATTTGTGTTTGTTGTGAATTATGTGTAGTTGAAGTTAAGAAGATAAATTTACGACAAAATGTTTATAATTTAAACAATAATTTACATTTCTTTAATAAATGTATGCAACTCATTTATTTACTATTGAAGTAGCTATTCTCAGTAAAATTCTATCATTTTGAAGAGTTTTAGTTTCATAAATGTTCGATTAAAATATTTTTATTTAAATGAACTTTTTATTATTTTTAAAAAAGATTCAAAGTTTTTAGAGTTTGCTAATTTTGGTAGAATTTAAAAAACTTGTTAGTGACGGCTCTGATTTCTGATTGAGTGCCGGTCTTTACGCGCGGCCTGCTGGGCAGCCTCTATCTTAAATGCGTAGACTATAGAAGATCTGATATCTCTGACATCTGATATCTCTGACATCTGATATCTCTGACATCTGATATCTCTGACATTCACTAAGTGCTTTCGTTATCTCCGGATCCTGCACACTATCGATGAAGTGATGGAGAGCTAGATCTTGACGTGTCTCAGCTAGGCAGTCCGAAAAATAAATAATACTAGTATATACTAGTATGCTAAATAATACTTGTATTTTAAAAATTAAAAAATGGAAAATCAGCATAATTAAATGATATTTAGATTACAGATATATATCTTCTAATAGCATAAGTAAATAACTAAATTTTAAAGGAAAATTAATAATCTAGAAAGAGGCTTTGTAAATATCCTTGAGATATGGCATTCTGTGTGTTTTCCATAAATTACCAAATATGATTTTGAGTAGCATTGAGTGGCTTATACCGAGACAGTTGTTGTGCAAGCATGTACTACTTGTTTTCGATTGATACTGGTTAAAAACTTGGAAAAGAAACAAGATAAGGAAGCAATTCATACAAATGAATCAAGAACAACTCGTAAAAACTAAGGAAAATGTATGTTTCCGCTTTATCCTACTGAAATATGGTGAACGGCAAGTGATAAAGTTATAGAACATCCACGATCTCCAACATCTTTGAGATGTAGCGCTAACTGCTCACTGTATTGGCAATGTGTACTAGAAGGATGAGTAAGTAAAATCAGTACCACTCCAGATCATGAGATCGAGTACAGGATCAGCATAACGCAATAGAACACCGATGTCTCATCTCGGTGTTTCCGGACTTGAATCCAATCCTGATAGTGTGACCGGGAGAATCAGAATTCGTCAGCAAAGATCCGACCACGACAGTGTTGTAGGTAGAATCAGAATTCGTCAGCAAAGATCCGATCATGACAGTGTTGTAGGTAGAATCAGAATTCGTCAGCAAAGATCCGACCATGACAGTGTTGTAGGTAGAATCAGAATTCGTCAGCAAAGATCCGACCATGACAGTGTTGTAGGTAGAATCAGAATTCGTCAGCAAAGATCCGACCATGACAGTGTTGTAGGTAGAATCAGAATTCGTCAGCAAAAATCCGACCATGACAGTGTTGTAGGTAGAATCAGAATTCGTCAACAAAGATAAAATCGTTCCATTCCATTATAAAATATGAGAAATTCATCACACCATTAGTAGCTCAAATAAATGATTTTGAATTAAGTGTAAATGAAGCAATGGATGACTTGTGGATAATCTACTCTGTTACAAATGACGTTAAATAGAAAGGACACCAAGTGAATAGAAAGGACACCGAGTGGCATGAATTAATTTTGCTGTGGTTCATGATGCTGCAGAGAGATCCATCATTGCTATGAGCACAATATGCTTGTCGGAAACATGCATAATTATGCTTATGTATTTCTGGATTCTTTTCAAATGTATTGCTCTAATCTTTTTGAGATATGAATATACTTATCTGCTCACTTATCTTTAAACATGTCTGCA
This sequence comes from Latrodectus elegans, assembly GCA_030067965.1. Taxonomy (NCBI): domain Eukaryota; kingdom Metazoa; phylum Arthropoda; class Arachnida; order Araneae; family Theridiidae; genus Latrodectus; species Latrodectus elegans. The sequence goes on from CM057813.1 coordinate 27,045,477, forward strand.
GTCATTGATGAAAGAAGATATATGAGTGGAATATTTTAATATGCATTCGTTGCTTCTTAATTTTGACAAGAAATTTTGTATAAATAAAACGAAAAATCTTACATTCTCCTTTTTATTTAGATAAAATTTACTATTACTCTCTTATTGTAATTCTTCTTCATTATAAACGAGGATATTGAAGCAAATACTAGAACAGTACTAAAAAGAATATTTTTAGCGATACAGTTATTATACACTATTGTCTTAAATTAGAGTCTAATTGCTAAAATTGTTATGATATGTGTGAATGTGCTTATATAAATATAATATTGTTCACTTTTAGCATAAGTTATTAATATGTATATTAGTATACTTACATCAAATTTTGCATAAAAATCTAACTATATATATATATATATATATATATATATATATATATATATATATATATATATATATATATATATAATATGTTTATTATCATATATTATTTTATATACAAATATTCAAACTGAAATTTTTTCTGATAATTGAGAGATAATAGACTGAGACTGATAATTTTCTTTCCTTAATTTATTCTACAATTACTTTTTCAACGTAAGTAAATTTTATGTTAATTCAATTTATATTTGTTATATGAATATATTTAACTTATCCAAACAATATTTTGTGATGAAATTAAAAATTCAAGAATATTAGTTATGAAGAGTATATATAGAAATGGTAATTTATGGTTACGTGTTAAATGTTAAGCTTTTTAAAGAGCAGAGTATTTATAAATTTTTTACTGTAAAAATTCAAATTTATGTTTTTCTTTAAAACTCTGCAGTTTATTTTTCTAAGAACAGCAAAACATTATTGTGAAAATTTACATATCTTAATTGATAAAAACTCTTGCTGTAAAATAACAGAAATGTGTTTACAATGTTTGCTTTCATGTTACAAATAGTACCGCTTGTAATTTGATGTATAATAAATTTTTTCAATCTGAATTTTAATCTAGAGATCATCAAGAATTGTTTAAAAGGTGAAAAATAGGCTAAATAACAAATTTTCTGACTGTTGAATCAGATTATATTTTCACGCTCTGAATATTTCGAAATTCTATGTTTTTTATAGTCTTTAATTCATAAATTCGTCTCTTGCAAATACACATTTCACCCTAAATTAAATCTTTAAAAATGAATGCTTTTAACTGACAAATAATTCATATTGCAATTTTATGTTATAAAATAAACTTTCAAACGTTAAACATGTTTCTTTTCCGAAAGAAAACGAATAAATTTTCTTAATTGCGTGATGATATTGTTTATCATGTAGATATTTATTTAAAAAATAAAATTTATTAGTTTACTTACATGAAAATGACTTCAATGATTTTTAAATTGTATAATTTAAATAAAAAATATAAAAGAAAGATGAATTTCCACAAAAGATAGGCTTAAGATATCTGAAAATTTATTATTTACTATGCTAATTTTACTAAACTCATTAACAAGTATTGTAGAATATCTATAGGTCTGTCTTGCCATATTATTAAATTTTATTTAACATTTCAATAAATGAAATTGAAACTATTAAAGGTATTTTTAATAAAAATGTATTCTAAAAATAAAAATTTAACAAACCCTAAAAATATTCTGTTCTCAAAATGTTCAATTGAAATAGATCGAAAATATTAGGATATTTCCTATATTTATTCTTTATAAGCATTTTCTTTATTTATGGACTCCAGTATCGGTTCTGAAAATAAACCAATAACTGTTTTGAAAAAGAGCAAAAAGTTCCTGCAAAAATGATTTATACATTTCAATACGTTTTTTTTCAAAACATACTTTCCAATGTCAACCAAAAAATAAAAAGCGTGCTATATAATTTTAAATGACATGTAGTAAACAGCAATTAAAAAATAGTTTGTAACGCAAATGAATTAACTTTGAACAATTTGAATGCTTTTTATATCAGATCTCTTAGTAATATTAATATATGTAGCGAATTTGAAAACAATATTACATGGAAAAATGCTTCAATTCTTATACTGAAAAACATTTTAAAATTCATTAATTTAATTAACTTTGATGCATTTGTAATATTATTTATATTACCATCTCAGTGTGATAAATGTCTGATAAACCTCATTCAAAATATAACTTTTAATGCTGTTTTTTTTCCATGTTACAAAGTAAATTTATTAATGTTTAAGCTTAAGAAAGAAGTAAATATAAATGTAATGAAGTAATAAACAAAAAATAATAAAACTGAAGATGGAGTTTTAGAATGTACAAATTTTCCTTATAGTTCAAACTGCAAATAATTTTATATTTTTGATTAAATTTTAACTTAAATCACATACTTTTGAAATCATTTCCAATAATATAATTTACACATTATAATAATATAATTTACATATTATAATAAATTATTGTAATATTGCGCATTTTGTTAAAAGGATTAAATATTCTTACACTGCCATTATTTTAGTTGATTATGATACCATCAATAATCAACTAAAAGTAACAGATTTCTATGAAATATATTAGAATAAATGCATATTAAACATAAAACTATAAATATAGAGTTTTATCCATATAAAAAAAGAAAGAATATATTTTTATTAAGTATCAGTGTGTGTATAGAATAAAATATTTAATTCTTACTTTTAAATGCCCATAGCTTCATCTCTTTGATTCCAGACAAAGTTTCTTTAAGACTTCTTGAGCAATTAGATGTTATGTTAATATTCTGTAACGTGTAAAGTGTATACGGTAAGGAACGGTTCATAATTGAAGTTAAATACATCCGTACGGTTTTATCTGCTGCTTTCCATTTCATTACAGCTTCGTGTCCCGAAAATGAAGACGTTTTCATGCTCATCATCATAATCTGAGAAATCGATTCATCTATTATGAACGATACACATGATGATACCGAAACGAGTAAAACAATTATTCTGCAATAAATAGAATATTTCATAATAATCTCTGCCGAAAATGTTAGTAAAAATCAAAGTTTATTATTTCAGTTTTGAAATCAAAAACGAAAATTGAATTATATTTCTTCAAGCAACACGCAATTCTACCAATAATTTAGGCAAATTTCTGAAGAGTTAGTTTGTAAGATTTCTAATTATCAGAATTTTTGAATAAAAAAAATAAAACTATTTTTTTGATTCGAAAGAAAATATTAAGAAAATTAAATTATTTTATTAAAAATGACGACCTTGCTTTAGAAGAAAAAAGGATGGAGCAATTTAATTAAATATGAAAGATTTTCTTCATTCATGATAACAAATTAAACTATTAAAGTGTAAAGAAAAATATGTTTTACACTTTCGAAAACATAAGAATATCAAAAGAACAAAAAAATGTTCAGTATTGTGTGCTCAATTGGTTTTTAAGCATTCGTACTAACCTTTGTTTCGATAATTTTGTCTTGACAGATATTTCTACCAATCATAACTTCGAAATAATTCTTCTAAGCTGCTATTGGAAGAAAGCAATCCCATGACGTCACTTGAGTTATTAATGTTAATTAAACATGACACGAAGACTTGAACTATGTGCATTTTGATATTTTTGTAGGTTTGTCGGGAATTCGCACAAAATATATTCTTGGATGAAATATAACATATTTGATAAACTTATTATTAAAGATATGAACATTCTAGAATTGTCCTAATTAATATCGCAATGAATTTTTTTCGAAAAACGAAGATTTATTTAAAAACTACTAGCATTTTAAATATGAGTATGCTGATGATATTTGACCTTAAAACATAAATCAGAATTGAAGAAATAACACTAAAATACTTTGATCACTAAATAAATAAATATTTTCATGAAGGATAGACTACAAATTTCAAAAAATTCTTATTAAAAAACTTTTAGTATTCGTATTTTATGTTTGTTTTCTTCAAAAATTTCTATTTATTCTATACTTCAGTTGAAATAAAATATTGCAATATTTATAACTATTTCATTTCAGAGAAAATCAAAACTCGTGAAACTTGTAACTTAATTTATAAAAGTTTTACTAGAAAAAAGATTATCTAATTTTAAAATCGGCATCAATTTTTTTAACTCAATAATATTAATTATACTTGGTAAGAAAATACACTACTGGCCATTAAAATTGCTACACCAAGAAGGCGACATGCTACAGACGTAAAATTTATACTAAAAGAAGAAGGTGCTGTGATATGCAAATGATTAGCTTTTCAGCGCATTCAGACAAAGCAGGCGCCAGAAGCGACACCTACATTTTGTTTAAATGAGGAAATTGTTCAGCCGGTTCCTCATACACAAATTGCATTTGAACGTTGTTGCCTAGTGAAAAGTTGTTGTGATGCCTCGTGTAAGAAGGAGAAATACGTACCAGCACGTTTCTGACTTTGATAAAGGTCGAATTGTAGGGTACCGGGATTGCGGTTTATCTTATCGCAGTATTGCTGCTTGCGTCGGTCGAGATCCAATGACTGTTAGCAGAATATGGAATCGATGGGTTCAGGACGGTAATACGGAACGCCATGCGGGATCTCAACGGCCACCTATCACTAGCAGCCGAGAAGACAGGCATATTATCCGCATGGCCGTAATGGATCGTGCAACCACGTCACGAGCCGTGAGTCAAGAAACGGGGTCGTTTGGAAGACAACAAGTGCCTGCACGAACAGTTCGACGACGTTTGCAGCAGCATGGACTCTCAGCTCGGAGACCATGGCTGCGGCTTCCCTTGACGCTGCGTCATAGACAAGAGCGCCTTCAATGGTGTGATCAACGACGAACCTGGTCACACGAATGGCGAGACGTCATCTTTTCAGAGGAATCCAGGTTCTGTGTACAGCATCATGATGGTCGCATCCGTGTTTGGCGGCATCGTAATGAACGCACACTGGCAGCGTGCATTCGTCATCGTCCTACTGGCCCATCACCTGGCGTGATGGTAGGGGGTGCCATTAGATACACGTCTCGGTCACCTCTTGTTCGCATTGACGGTGCTTTGAACAGTGCACGTTACATTTCTGGTGTGTTACGCCCCTTGAATCTACCCTTTATACAAGCCCTGCGAAACCCTACGTTTCAGCAGGATAATGCCCGACCGCATGTTTCCAGTATTGTACGGACCTTCCTTGATACGGAATATGTTCGGCTGTTGCCCTGTCCAGCACGTTCTCCAGGTCTTTCACCAATAGAAAACGTCTGGTCAATGGTTGCCGAGCGACGGGCTCGTCACCAGGCGCCAGTCACTACGGTTGATAAACTGTGGCATCGTATTGAAGCTGCATGGGCATCTGTACCTGTACATGCAATCCAATCTCTGTTTGACTCAATGCCCAGGCGTATAACTGCTGTTATTACTGCCAGAGGTGGTTGTTCTGGGTACTGATCTCTCAGGATCTATATATCCTTGTAATTAATTAATCACTTGTTATATTTCTTATATAATATATTTGTCCAATAAATATCATTTTGTTATCTGCATTTCTTCCTGGTGTATCAATTTTAATAACCAGTAGTGTATATGCTAAATAAAGATTTCCAAATATGGAACTAGTTTTTAAAGGATATTTTTGGTTGAAAAGAAACGATAAATTATATAATTCCTGAAAAATTGTTGGAAATAACCATTTATTTGGTTTTTTTACGAGTGCAGTTGCTTTAAAAAAAATCAAAAATTTATAGTTTTTTACAAATATTTCACTGTACCTCATGATATTATATTATTCCATTATAAATAAATGTAAATAAAAGTAATTACTTATATATTTCAGAACTAGATTTACTATGAAACTAAAAATTTCTAATAATCATAAAAATAGTTATTTTTTGTTGAAGTAAAATTTTGAACGGAGAAAATATTAAGAAAGAATTACTCTTTCAGTAAAGTCAATGCAGTGATCATTGATACAGTACAAAGGCATATTTTCAACTGTTTTACTCCTTTCTTTTTAAGCAAAAGTAAGCAATTGCTCTGAACCATTTACTATCATTACAATTGATTTCTGCTTACCACCAAATATTTCAGATTTATTTTATAAAAATTTGAAAAATAGAAAATGATGTAGTTTATTTATTAGAAATAAAATTTACGCTGGATTCATTTCCATAACATTAATGCATGTTAAGTTACATGTTGTGAAGTTTAAGTTTTCATACAGTTTTCGGAATAGGTGCCATATAATCCAGGATGGCAAATACTGAATTTTTTTTGGCAATGAAGAAATGTTGCCAAATGACGTATTGTGACGTGCGCGATGACGTAAATATAGGGTTACCAAAATACATTCAATTCCGAAAGTTAAGCACGGAGAGGAAAATGCTAATTTCCGGAAGTCAATCAGAATTGAAGAGGATATAAATCGCTGCAGAGGTAGAAGGAAGTATGCAAATATGTTAGGTAACAGGCACTCGCGCTTTCATGTCAAAAAATAAGCAAAAAGGGCAGTTTTATAAGATACCCTCTTTATGAAGGGTTACAGAAGTTGACTGTAAGTGCTGATAGAAGATGTTTACGAATTTCGTATAATTTGTTTTCAAGACACACGTGTTTCTTTGACTTCAAGAAGATGAATGGAAGATTCTGAGCGCTGGCGTGGTGTGGGGCACCTTGAAGCAGGACAGTCGATCTCCGATGTTGTACTTTTCTTCAGCGTTCATTATTCTGTAATTTTACATTTATGAAAAAAATTTCAAGCTGCACAGACAGTTGTCATAAGGCCCGTAGCCTGTCGCCCAAGGGTTACAAATCCCACTGAAGATAGTTATATTGCGATTTTAGTGGAATCGCATAGTGACCTTCATGCGTGTGACATCTATAGTTACAGTAAGGGAATATCTCCAGCTATTGTATGCCGAAAATTACATGTGTTGACTGTACGTCCGGGTACACCGAATTTGCGTCTGTCTGTCTGCCCAATCAAGTGAGGCTCGATTAAAGTGGTGTCAGGAGAATGCCAATTGGACTGTGTCTCACTGGGCAAACTCATGTTTACTGATAGGTCAAGATTTGCTCTGAACACAGATGAGAAACGTATAAGGATATGACGTGAAAAAGGAACACGCAATCAGCCCTAAAACATCCCCGAACATCACGCATACCGAGACGGAAACATTATGGTGTGGGAAGGGATTTTATTTGCATACCACACCGACCTGCACATCTTTAAACGGGGTTCTGTGAAGGTTGTCCGATATCAAGATGAAGTCCTCAAACCCATTGCGAGATTGTATGCAGCAGAAGTTGGACCTACTTTTGTTTTAATGAACTATAACGCAAGTCACTATAGAGCTGGCATCGTCGATGACTATCTTGAGAGTGAAGGGATTGCGCTTATGGCGTGGCCAGCAAATGGGGTTTTGTGACGATTGTTCGCTATCAAGATAAAGTCCTCAAACCCATTGTGAGTACGCTGCACAGTGGCCTTACTTTTGTTTTAAAGGGTAAAAAGTACTTTTTATTGTGACATTGTGGTTTTATTACAAAAGCTGTTTCTGAATCACTTTGCTGTGTCTGAAATCTTTAAACCTGTGCTAAGAAAAACTTAATATATATTTTTTAGCGTTGTTTTAAAATAGCAAAAGTCAATATTAAACTTACCTTCTCCACAACATTTTAATAGGCATGGAAAAGAAATTGATGTTTCTCAGAAAATCTTCAGCAAAAAGTGGCAATTTGTTTTTAAATGAAGTTATTTCTTCTAACACCGCAAAAATTGTGTTTTCCGTTCCTTGTAACTTACAATTACGCTGATTTAACTGAGAAGTAACATCCAGCATAAAATAAAATTTCTGGATATACAGATAATTGGTTATCTCTACATAGAGATATTCTTTTCAAGAAGAAATGCTCTAATTTCAGTAAACATTGAAGAGAAATACTTTAAAACGTTTCCTCTTGATTCCAACTAACTTTTTTATACCACATAAAATCTTAGAAATTCTTTAAATTTGCAAAGAAAAAGAACTTTAGCTACCATAGAGTTAATAATCTTAATAACCAATTCCATTATTTTCAAATTTCTTCTTTAAATATCTGCGCACATAATGTTTCGTAAGGAATAATAGAATGGTAAGTAACTATCTCGTGACTAATTTTTTATTTCAAATTAGTAAAAAACCCATTCTTGCACCTGTTATACTCTTTTCTTTAAATCGTAACAATTTTTCTAATGGAATTTTTGTTTTTGAAAGTACTAAATGTCATTTGTTATACCAGCCCCGCATATTAGTGGCAGTCATTTCAAAAGATAAGCTAACTATAATCCCAAACAAAGTCACCGTTAAAATCATTAAAATTATTAAAGAAAGGATTTCGTAAAATTTTTTCACCATTTCAAGGCTTTAGACTCTGTTCTAATTTTTGTTTTCTATACAAGTGGTTTCTTTTTAATAACATTGTGTTTCAAAAAGTTTTAATCGTTTCTTACAAGGGAAGATAATAAGTAATATTCTGCAATTGAACTGAACACTTAGGAGAAAAGCCGTAGTTGAAGAGCAAAGAGTCGCATGCATCGCGCATGTCGATGTTTGCCGACCACTGTTTTAGAGCACATAAAAATATCTAAAACAAGATAATCGATATATAAAGCTAAACGAGATATTAAAGAGATATAATATTACCTGGAAATATAACTGAAGTTATTTTTATTAGCTTTAACAAAAGAAAGAGAAAATCAAAATGTTTATGTTTTTAAAAAACGTCTCATGATTTATCTCAATATATTAGATTATTATAAGTCATTTGTCACAGAAGAATTGGACTGTTTCGAAAGATGTTAAAACAGGTGTTGGGTTATGAGGAAGAAGCTGATTCTTAAGATAAAAATTTCAATGTTATCTACACATACTGTTAAAATTCAATGACTTGTGTAAGGTGTTATGTTACTAATCTAAAAAGAAATTAAGAGAGAATTTCTCCTTAACATGCGGAAGATTAAAAGCAGCTGAACTATTAAATCTACAGACGTTATTAAAAGGATAAAAAAATATGACTTATAGACATTGCAAAAAATGGCTTAAAGCTCATATAAATAAAATTCACATCAAATTATTAAAAAAAGCAATGGAGATCCTATGAAATAAGTTGATAATTTTTAATTTTAAATTATTTATGCAATAAACATTCAACAGGACTTTAAGAATCTTGGTAGGGCTTATCAAATCCATTTTTTCAATTGCCTTAAGTGAAATAGATTTTATTACATATACCTTAATGATATAATGTTATCACAAAATGTCACCTAATAAAATTCATAAATTTTTTATTTAATTATTTTAATTTGAAAACAATTGGAAGATTCAATTCAAAATTATTTAATTGCTTCGCAAAAATCAACAAAAATAAAAGTCCTTCACAAAGGAAATATTAAATAGCAAAAATTCAAAATAATTTAAATTAATCTAATAATTAAAAACTGTAAGACAGATAGCGTAATCTTAAGACGAATTAATGAAATAATTCCTTTTTAAAACAATATGACACTTCGTATAAGAGAAACTAAATTATAAAATAAAAATATCTTATAATCATTGAATATTAGAATTACACGAGTAAACATCTCATATAATTTAACGGAATTAAATCATTTTTCCAAATTATAGAATTTAACAATAATGAAGTAAAAGAAAAACTTCATTTAAATTACTAGACTTCAACATGACCACCTTCACTCAAAACATAGAAAGATTGTAGATGACAATAATAAATCTAATATAACAGAGTGAATTTGCATTGATTTACGTGTTATATCGTCTTTCAATGCTGACACACTTTGTAGACTAGCCACGTCAGCAAAATTTCAAATAAATACAGAACCACACAGAAATCTGGTATGAAGAGATAAGCGGATCGCAGTTTCCATTAAATTATAAAGTTATGAGAAGCTATTCTTTTACCAAAAAGCTACTGAACCATTGGTCGAATTCACTGAGCAAAATGCACAGGGCCATAGCTTACAACCAGAATAATAATCATTCATGTCTGCAATTTAGCAATTAAAGAGTAATTCTGTAACATTGATTCATACTTAGTATTTCCGATTGAGCCGGAATATATATTTGAGATTGGGACTTTTCCATGTAAGTATGCTTCAAGAAAAAAAATAAACTAATGTTGCATCATCACATAATCACTTTTGCTTCATTTACAGACATGAGAGACACATGGTATCGGCTCTTTTTGTCGGCCTAGTTAAAAAGCTCTCCTCTCTCTCGGTGTAAACTTTTCCATATAAAGAGAAGGCATCGGTTAATATTATCTAAATTAGCCACTTGCAGCTCGCATTAGTGCTTATATTCAAGATATTTGATGAAGAAACAATTTGTCAAGTCCACAATCTGCAACATTTATAGTGCTGAAGCAAATAAGAAACAGCCTCAGAGCAGTGAACCTGAGAAGTGTGGTTTTAGTAAATTTAATTTCCTGGCAACACTTCTTGCAACAACCATACCTGAAATTATTAAGTTTTTCGCAACAACTTCATTTGGAGCAAATGGTAACCAGGATTGAGATACATCGCAGTTCATCCATTTCCTTTGAGATTTTTTCTTATTTTGCATACGCTTTTTATAGAAAATTAGTTTTACCTCAGCATGTGATTTCACTGTTTAATTTGCACTGCTTTTTCACACAGCTTGCTCTCTCTTAGAATAAAAAAGCTTAATCAATTAACTTGGTCTTCTCTTTGTAATCTTCATCTTTTAAACACATTTGAAACTTGGTTGAAGAAACTCTTTTTCAACAAAATTATTTTAAAGTAATTTTAAAAGTAATAAATTGTACGTTGTGTTCTGCAATTGGTATTTCTACTTTCCATGCTTGAGAATAATACCAAATTTTATCAAAAATACTCAATTGGTTGTCATTGTTAATTTAGAATACTTTCCTGTAAAAGTAACTCTTGTTGGTAAAAAAGTACCTGGATATTACAAAAACTCATGTTTAATATAGAGTATAAAACTTATTAGTATTTGTAAATACTTTTCTTTACGCTCTTCTATTATTTTAATAAAAGAATACTGCAAGATAAATTTTATTATTTTATTAATAATTTATTTATTTCTCATTTAAGGAAATTCGTCTACCATTGAAATGAAAGTTTTGTTGGGTATAAATATAGCTCTATGTTTTATAATACACGCCTCGGTGTTTACTTAATTTAGAGCATTTCTTCATAAGAAGAAAGGCACTATGTAGAGATAATCAATGATTTGTAGATCCTGAAATTTTATTTTATGTTGGATATTACTTCTCATTTAAATGAGTTTAATTGTAAGTTAAAAGGGAAAGGATACACAATTTTTGCGATGTTAGAAGAAATAATTTCATTTGAAAACAAATTGTTGCTTTTTACTGAAGATTTTGGGTGAAACATCAATTCGTATGCTTTTAAAATAAACAGTTGCTTTATTTAAAAAAAAAAGATATATGGAGCTCAAAATCCGAGCATTTTTGTGCCAATTTAGTGCTACTGGAGAGAAACAAATGTGAATTAAATTTACAGCACACGAGAAAGAGAGAGATCTTCTTTAAAAGATCTGGAGGGGAAAGATATGCTAATTTTTTATATTTGGAATAGTATTCTTGACTCACATATGATCAACTAAAAAAATTAGCTTTTGCTATTCTTTCTTTATTTGGATCTACATATTCATATTAGCAATCATTTTCAAGCATGAAAAATATCGTGACTGAATTTAGAATTTAGCTTATCGATAAGAACTTGGAATCTTGCCTCAAATAAAAGACTACATCCTACTAACATGACTCACTCTTACATAACGAAGAAATGCAATGTTTACCTTAGTAGATATTTCCAATTATTTTAAAGATTACCTTTTATATTATTTTACTAATGATGTAGATACATAGATAGATAGATAGGACGCTATAAATAGGAATATTATTCATATTTATATTATTTACTATAATTCAATTAAAAATTTTTTTAAAAACGTGTCTACTTAATGATTAACTCAGGATGTAAATAAAACAAGTTATATTAGAAAATTTAGTAACTTACTTTGTATTTAATGTCCTTTAAAGAGTGATTCAATATATAGATTTTCTATTTTTAAAATTGTAAATTCAGAAATTAATACCAAGATAATGAGTAGTCTCTTTTTATTCAACTACAAACGCTTAAAACATTCAGATTCATATACAGTTAAACAATTGTAGAAACTAAATTAAATTAAAAAAATAGATACAAAAATAATTTTTAATTATTATTTATAAAATGTAGTTTTTACTTAAGAACCTATTTCTGAATATAAAACACTAAGACACAACTCTCTCCTACCTAAAACCTACGTACAAAAATAATGTAAAAAAAATTTCATTGATAACAGTAATAATGATATCTATATTCTTAAAAAGTAGTTGGAATACAATATGTTTTCGCAAAATATTCAGGAATTGCTATATAGATCTGCAATAGAGCGGCTCATAACGACTGACATCCTTCTAATAAGTGGACCCTGCCACGAAGTGAGCTTTTACATTCCCATCCACCATAACACTTGAAGGAATCCTCTAAAAATGCATGGTATGACTGGGTGAAAGCCTTTTTATCTAGTATATAGATTTAAAATATCCATTCAATAATAATCTCATTATACATAATTGGTTATTTATTAGCTTTTATAAAATCATCAGAAGATACATATAAATCTTCAAGTATTTTTGTTATAAGCAAAAAATTTTGATCACCACTCTAAAGTGATAAAACACATACAGTTAAAAAAATGTATCTGTGCTGATAAATACGCACAAAGTACCTTTCACATACCTCCATAATCTTCAAGGAAGTAAAGAAAAATATTTATTCTTTTTACATTTGGTTTCATCACCCAGTATGCAATTGAAACAGGACTGCAAAAGACATATCGAGTAATTAAATATATACTTCAAAATATTAAAATGAGAAAACTATATAATTTAAATATCCGTCTTTATCTTTCCAATAAAAAAGTTTAATACACTCATGTCTATAAATTAAGGATAATTCAAAATCACACAGAACTTGAACTTTAAAACAAAAATTTCACATGTATAATTATCACACATCTTGAAGAATAATATGCAAATTACAAGAAACCACCAAATGGCACCGATAGTACGTCATCATGATGAGAGTTTACGAGAGGGGTATATAAGAAATAGTGGTGACAAAGAAGTAAAATTATTAACAAGGCTTTAAAAGCCTTTCAGTGCTATAATCTCAAGTTATGATACAAAAGAAGTATTTGGAAGATATTTTACGTCGTGGTGGAATTATCAGAAGGCTGGAATGAGGACGCATCTAGCTAGAAATATACGAGCTAGTTAGAAGTTGCAATTGCCCAGAGTCTCATCTCCAGGCTTTGGCAACGGTTCCAAGATGATGGTAATGTGAGTAGATGTTATAGCACAGGTCGCCCCCAAATTACAACGCTGAATGAGGACACGTATTTGGCAGTTACTGCCAAAAGAAACAGACAGAGCACAGCATCAGATCTATCTCATCATCTCACTTCAGTTACCGTTACGACTCTTTCAAGGCAGATCATGTACAGACGCTTAGGGTGCATTAGTCTATATGCTCGTAGGCCTGTCAGATGTGTTCAACTTACCGCAACTCAATGTGATTTGCGGTTAGCCTGGAGGAGAGAGCATGCATTGTGGACACCGCAACAGTGATCTTCTGTGATGTTTTCCGAAGAGTTCAGGTTTAGCTTTCAGTTTGATTCTCGTCGGACTTTCATAAGGAGAGGGCCAAGAACCCGTTACCATCAAGAGACAACTATTTAACGACACCGTTATGGTGATGCAGTATGGGTCGTTTGGGAAGAATTATTTTGGGTTTCAGAACTAACCTGCATGTTCCCAATGTAATCATGACATGGCACATCTATCGGAATATCATTCTGGAACAACATGGACGTTTGTTTCTCGGCGCAATGTGTACAGAATTTCTGTTTAATGATGAACAACCGTCCTCACCTAGCAAATGGTGTAGATGAATGCCTTCAATCGGAGGATATCACCCGTATAATCTGGCCAGCATACTCCACGGACTTGAATCCAATAGAACATTTGTAAGACATGCTTGTCCGACGAATTTCAGCCCGTCAACCCCCTCGCACATGTCTTCCAGAACTTTGGACAGCATTGCTTGATTAGTGGTGTAATATTCCCCAAGATCAGATCGATAATATGATACTTAGAAAGCCTAGGGATTGTAAGGCCTTTATTGCATCGTCTGGGAGGCATACTATGTATTAACCATCATACCAACCACGTTATATTAGTTTTTGTAAATAGGCTCTTTTTTTGAAATTTGTTCCAGGGAGTACATATCGCAATTTTTATTAATGATGTCAAACATATAGCGTCGTTGTTGCTCTTTAATTTTGTTTAATATATAGACTTTACTAATAAGTCACATATGTTTTGCTTCTGTCTCTTTTTTACCTGAACTTACATTATCCTTAATTTATGGATACGAGTGTAAAAACTAACTTATATTAGAGTGTATTAAATGCAATACTAAATTTATGAAAATTCCCTCATTTTTACACATACTCTAAAGTTAATTGTGGCCCAAAGATTCAAGTGTCAGCGAATTCTTGAGGCCTTTCCTGTACTTTGAACTATCCCATAGCATCTTTCTATTATGCCGATTCAATACAAAATAGACAGAAGTTATGCTATTCTTGATGAGAATCTCATATACGCTAAAGGGGAACACAGTTGTTCTGTAGTAGTTCAACTGTTATTGAAAGAAAAGCTTTTTGGGAACTAATTTTCTTTACACTGAATTACCTCTCACTAAATATTTCTCAATTAGGTTATAGAGTGTGAATATAATGTAAAATATAATAGAATATATTTATTTCAATAATATAATATTACTTAGTATAATATATATAATTTATTATAAGAAACTGGTTTTCAAATTTGTTTAGTATTGTTAGAATATTTTAATTCCTGAAATATATAAGAGAATACCATTTGATATTTGGAATGATAGTGCAGTTTTATGTAATTAATTTTCCAATTTGAGGTCGTATATCTTTAGTTACATGAAAATTTGTGTGTTTATTACAGTAAAGTGTATCAGACACATATAATTTATTTACTAAAGTACTATAATCAATGCCTCATTTTATAGCTATTAGATTTAGACATGCATATATGAACTTACTGCTTGCTTGAAAGTTCAAATCCCAATAATTGTAATTAAGGTTACCCACAAAGTGGTGATGAACTGATATTTCAACTGGTCCTCAAGATTCATCTTTCTTTAGTAGGCGGTGAACATTTTTATAAAATGAGGAGCTTAAAAGGCACTTGACTAGTATACCTAAGAATAGTATTTGAAAATTTAAAATTTCTATATTTTTTAAAAACAAAACAATCAAATGAAATTAAGTCACAAATATCCCAAAGTTGAGTACACATATATTTAAACAGAAAGTTAGATAATTATGCATAAAAATAGTGCCATTTCGTCCAACTTATACAAAATAATGAAATGAATTTTGTTTCTGTAGAACTTAATAAACGATAATATAAAAGTAATATAACATAAGGATATTTTTCTACATATTTTGTCATACTGTTTTTCTCTGTTTTAGAGCATAATTATCTGTTTTTTTCTGTAAGCATATAAAACACAAAACGAAAGAAAATTTGTTATTTATTATTATTCCGTTAATTATTTCATTTTGAGGTATAGTATTAAATATTACTATGGGTATTTTTTTGAACCATGTATTTTAGTTTCAGTACCGAAGTTTTATATTTTTCATTATATTTAAACTTACTTTTTTAATCTTAATTTTTAGTGCATTTGAAATTTGAATTTATAAATTAAAGTTTTCGGTTATGAATTAAAAATAAAGATTTTATTTGTTTCAATGAAGATATATAAGTTTAAAGATCTTCACATTTTGAAATATAATTAAAATTTTCATTTTTAGAATCATATTATTTTGAAGAAAATGGCATTTGGTATAATACTTGTATACCAAAATTTTTACAAATCAAAGAGAAATAATTTGTTAACACGTTGAGGTCCAACTTTAAAAGTAACAAGATAATCAAAGTAATATGTATTGAAATATTTCATGAAAAAATAACGCGGTGAATGAAGTGAAACCAGAGCAAAAGTACATTAATGAAAATGTTCCAGAAAAGAAAGAATGAACTGTAATAACATATTTATGAGTTATGAATATATTAAGGTAAGATTACAATATAGGGCACTCAATAATGGCAGGAATGCAGCATGCTAATAACTACACAATGAAGAACACCGTGATTTGAGGAGGTTATCTGTACTAATGTCTAAACACTAGGGAGTCTCTTGGTTCAGATTATTTCATTTTTTTAAGACCATTTTCTCATTAATAACCTTACAATAAAGAACACTTTGGTTCAAATATAATTTCCCTTTTTAAGAATACTATTCATAAATTTTACAATATTATTGATGATGGTCGCTCGTAGTGGTCAAAATAATTTAAATATTCTTTATTGCACTCAAGGGAGAAATTTTGACAAAATCGATTTGACAAATATCTTAATTTTTAAAAACTTCACTGACAACCACAAGGAAAATCATCATCTAGAGACGGACTATTACAATGAATTAACAAAAAGTCAAATGAGTTATTTTTAGTAAAAATTTTCAAACTTTTATTTAACACCATATTTATACAGTGTTTGTAGCAACAACAATTAATATTTTATAAAATACTTGCTCACACAGACCAGTTATTAAAATTATTTATTGCAATATTCCAAATTAGTAGCTACTGTTTCCAAAGGTGAACTATTGAGTAAAGTTGAGAATGATACCGCATTTTCATTGTTCTTCAAATCAATTAATTGTGGCTACCATTTTGTAAACTGAATTCCTATAAAAACGATACAGTATCATAACTCAGTCCAGTTCTTATTTTGAACAGAATTGTTATCAAAAGCTGAAACTTGTTCCTCAATGAACTGAGATTAGGATAAGTCTTGGCATTTAGGACTCACAGTGGTTTAGTGGTAAGATAACACTCTTATATGTTTCTCTTATTGTTGTTTATTTTATTTCTGATATTATTTTAGAAAAGATTAATAGAATTTCAAAATGTGACCACAAATGCCACTAATTGGTATTAACAAAGGACATACATAACAAAACATAACATTAATAAATAAAAGACAATTACAGTTAAAATTTTTTATTAATAATTTTTTTAAAAAGATGCTACTGTTCTAAAGGTATATTACTCTTATTTTCTCTGATAAACTGTAAAAAATTATTTCATTATTTTAACATCAACTGACAGTGCATTAAATCTAAGAGTTGTGAAAATTATTTGGTTTAAATTTCAACACTATAAATGTTTAACCTAAATATATATATAATTTATAAAAATTTTATCCAGAAGAGAAAATAAATACTCTCTATTCCTATGAATTAAACAACATCTTGAATTTATCTGATTGCTAATATTTCCGGTGTCAAATTTGAGAAGCATTTGAGGCAGCCCTACATTTTCCTCACCCATTAGATTTACAGACATACAGTTCCCTTAAGGAATACCCCGAGGCGGTAATGAGGGCAGTTGACAGGGGACAAACAGTCTTCAAGACAAATTGACCACATATGCGAAGAAAATCTGTATGGGAACATGCTGATGGAAATTAGGATGTGGGGGGTTATATTGTCCACTTTACCCCTATTGCGGTTAAGTGGTCTACTCATTCCCGTCTTATAATTCCCCCCCCATTGAGTTAGGAACTATTTTTCCTTTGTAAACAGGTGCTTTGGCATGGTTTACGAGTTTTAATTCACCAATCAGTTCTTTCAGTCTTTGAAAGAGGGACTGTCTCCAAACAACTGGGCTAGATGGCGCTGAAGCTCATTTCTAAATTTATTTTGAGGAAGGATTCCCCTTCTTATAATATAGCCAAAAAAATTAGGACTTCCCTTATATTTAAGGACTCCTTCCGCCCCATATTGAAAACGAGCTCTAATGTTAAGTCTATGGAAAAATTTAAAAACATATTCCTGAAGTTCTAATATAACTAGACCTTCAATTTTTGTAGTTTTTTATAATGCACAAAAATAATGATTTATTTTGCTTCGAAATTTATTTTTAAAATTATTTTAACTATTTTTAAATTGGCTCAGTAATTTGATAATATGCTTAAAACATTAATAACTTAAAAATGTTTTAGAATTTAGAAATTTTAAAAACTGACTTAAGTTGCAAATATATTTATAAATGAGATCAAATTTTTATTTTTACTTTATCAATGATAGAATTTTTTTATTTGTATGCATAAAAATTAAAATATTTCGCAAAAATTAGCAACGCCCATATGGCGGATGAATACATGGTTGTTTGAAGAATCAATTGCATGCTTTAGTCAGCAAGCTCCTCCTCACACGGTAAAATTTGAAGTTTGGTTTTTCGTAGATCTAGGAGAAAATTTGTGAGTTCCCTTCACTCATCCCCAGCAAATGATGCGGGTGTTCCTGTAAAAATACATTTCTAAATTGGAGCGAAGGACATTTCTTTCCCTTATACTATATAGGAGAGATTCTGAGGATTTCCTCTCGTATATAGTAAAAGGGGGAAAATGTCCCTTCTCTGAATATATATATATATATATCCTCAGAGATGAGATATTTTCCCCCCCTTTACTATATACGAGAGGAA
Organism: Latrodectus elegans; assembly: GCA_030067965.1. Lineage (NCBI taxonomy): Eukaryota > Metazoa > Arthropoda > Arachnida > Araneae > Theridiidae > Latrodectus > Latrodectus elegans. The sequence continues at coordinate 27,064,160 of CM057813.1, forward strand.
ATATAAAGAATTTAAAAAGTGCACTACATGAGAAATGTATAAACTTTTCAATAGATTTAGCTGTTTAAAGTCCATATATATATATATATATATATATATATATATATATATATATATATATATATATATATATATATATATATATATATATATACATATATATATATATATATATATATATATATATATATATATATATATATATATATATATGTATATATATATATATATATATATATATATATATATATATATATATATATATATATATATATATATATATATATATATATATATATATATATGGACTTTAAACAGCTAAATCTATTGAAAAGTTTATACATTTCTCATGTAGTGCACTTTTTAAATTCTTTATATTTCCTCTCGTATATAGTAAAGGGGGGGAAAATATCTCATCTCTGAGGATATATATATATATATTCAGAGAAGGGACATTTTCCCCCTTTTACTATATACGAGAGGAAATCCTCAGAATCTCTCCTATATAGTATAAGGGAAAGAAATGTCCTTCGCTCCAATTTAGAAATGTATTTTTACAGGAACACCCGCATCATTTGCTGGGGATGAGTGAAGGGAACTCACAAATTTTCTCCTAGATCTACGAAAAACCAAACTTCAAATTTTACCGTGTGAGGAGGAGCTTGCTGACTAAAGCATGCAATTGATTCTTCAAACAACCATGTATTCATCCGCCATATGGGCGTTGCTAATTTTATGAAATATTTTAATTTTTATGCATACAAATAAAAATTCTATCATTGATAAAGTAAAAATAAAAATTTGATCTCATTTATAAATATATTTGCAACTTAAGTCAGTTTTAAAATTTCTAAATTCTAAAACATTTTTAAGTTATTAATGTTTTAAGCATATTATCAAATTACTGAGCCAATTTAAAAATAGTTAAAATAATTTTAAAAATAAATTTCGAAGCAAAATAAATCATTATTTTTGTGCATTATAAAAACTACAAAAATTGAAGGTCTAGTTATATTAGAACTTCAGGAATATGTTTTTAAATTTTTCCATAGACTTAACATTAGAGCTCGTTTTCAATATGGGGCGGAAGGAGTCCCTTAAATATAAGGGAAGTCCTAATTTTTTTGGCTATATTATAAGAAGGGGAATCCTTCCTCAAAATAAAATTAGAAATGAGCTTCAGCGCCATCTAGCCCAGTTGTTTGGAGACAGTCCTCTTTCAAAGACTGAAAGAACTGATTGGTGAATTAAAACTCGTAAACCATGCCAAAGCACCTGTTTACAAAGGAAAAATAGTTCCTAACTCAATGGGGGGGGAATTATAAGACGGGAATGAGTAGACCACTTAACCGCAATAGGGGTAAAGTGGACAATATAACCCCCCACATCCTAATTTCCATCAGCATGTTCCCATACAGATTTTCTTCGCATATGTGGTCAATTTGTCTTGAAGACTGTTTGTCCTGTCAACTGCCCTCATTACCGCCTCGGGGTATTCCTTAAGGGAACTGTATGTCTGTAAATCTAATGGGTGAGGAAAATGTAGGGCTGCCTCAAATGCTTCTCAAATTTGACACCGGAAATATTAGCAATCAGATAAATTCAAGATGTTGTTTAATTCATAGGAATAGAGAGTATTTATTTTCTCTTCTGGATAAAATTTTTATAAATTATATATATATTTAGGTTAAACATTTATAGTGTTGAAATTTAAACCAAATAATTTTCACAACTCTTAGATTTAATGCACTGTCAGTTGATGTTAAAATAATGAAATAATTTTTTACAGTTTATCAGAGAAAATAAGAGTAATATACCTTTAGAACAGTAGCATCTTTTTAAAAAAATTATTAATAAAAAATTTTAACTGTAATTGTCTTTTATTTATTAATGTTATGTTTTGTTATGTATGTCCTTTGTTAATACCAATTAGTGGCATTTGTGGTCACATTTTGAAATTCTATTAATCTTTTCTAAAATAATATCAGAAATAAAATAAACAACAATAAGAGAAACATATAAGAGTGTTATCTTACCACTAAACCACTGTGAGTCCTAAATGCCAAGACTTATCCTAATCTCAGTTCATTGAGGAACAAGTTTCAGCTTTTGATAACAATTCTGTTCAAAATAAGAACTGGACTGAGTTATGATACTGTATCGTTTTTATAGGAATTCAGTTTACAAAATGGTAGCCACAATTAATTGATTTGAAGAACAATGAAAATGCGGTATCAATCTCAACTTTACTCAATAGTTCACCTTTGGAAACAGTAGCTACTAATTTGGAATATTGCAATAAATAATTTTAATTACTGGTCTGTGTGAGCAAGTATTTTATAAAATATTAATTGTTGTTGCTACAAACACTGTATAAATATGGTGTTAAATAAAAGTTTGAAAATTTTTACTAAAAATAACTCATTTGACTTTTTGTTAATTCATTGTAATAGTCCGTCTCTAGATGATGATTTTCCTTGTGGTTGTCAGTGAAGTTTTTAAAAATTAAGATATTTGTCAAATCGATTTTGTCAAAATTTCTCCCTTGAGTGCAATAAAGAATATTTAAATTATTTTGACCACTACGAGCGACCATCATCAATAATATTGTAAAATTTATGAATAGTATTCTTAAAAAGGGAAATTATATTTGAACCAAAGTGTTCTTTATTGTAAGGTTATTAATGAGAAAATGGTCTTAATAAAATGAAATAATCTGAACCAAGAGACTCCCTGGTGTTTAGACATTAGTACAGATAACCTCCTCAAATCACGGTGTTCTTCATTGTGTAGTTATTAGCATGCTGCATTCCTGCCATTGTTGAGTGCCCTATATTGTAATCTTACCTTAATATATTCATAACTCATAAATATGTTATTACAGTTCATTCTTTCTTTTCTGGAACATTTTCATTAATGTACTTTTGCTCTGGTTTCACTTCATTCACCGCGTTATTTTTTCATGAAATATTTCAATACATATTACTTTGATTATCTTGTTACTTTTAAAGTTGGACCTCAACGTGTTAACAAATTATTTCTCTTTGATTTGTAAAAATTTTGGTATACAAGTATTATACCAAATGCCATTTTCTTCAAAATAATATGATTCTAAAAATGAAAATTTTAATTATATTTCAAAATGTGAAGATCTTTAAACTTATATATCTTCATTGAAACAAATAAAATCTTTATTTTTAATTCATAACCGAAAACTTTAATTTATAAATTCAAATTTCAAATGCACTAAAAATTAAGATTAAAAAAGTAAGTTTAAATATAATGAAAAATATAAAACTTCGGTACTGAAACTAAAATACATGGTTCAAAAAAATACCCATAGTAATATTTAATACTATATCTCAAAATGAAATAATTAACGGAATAATAATAAATAACAAATTTTCTTTCGTTTTGTGTTTTATATGCTTACAGAAAAAAACAGATAATTATGCTCTAAAACAGAGAAAAACAGTATGATAAAATATGTAGAAAAATATCCTTATGTTTGATTACTTTTATATTATCGTTTATTAAGTTCTACAGAAACAAAATTCATTTCATTATTTTGTATAAGTTGGACGAAATGGCACTATTTTTATGCATAATTATCTATCTTTCTGTTTAAATATATGTGTACTCAACTTTGGGATATTTGTGACTTAATTTCATTTGATTGTTTTGTTTTTAAAAAATATAGAAATTTTAAATTTTTAAATACTATTCTTAGGTATACTAGTCAAGTGCCTTTTAAGCTCCTCATTTTATAAAAATGTTCACCGCCTACTAAAGAAAGATGAATCTTGAGGACCAGTTGAAATATCAGTTCATCACCACTTTGTGGGTAACCTTAATTACAATTATTGGGATTTGAACTTTCAAGCAAGCAGTAAGTTCATATATGCATGTCTAAATCTAATAGCTATAAAATGAGGCATTGATTATAGTACTTTAGTAAATAAATTATATGTGTCTGATACACTTTACTGTAATAAACACACAAATTTTCATGTAACTAAAGATATACGACCTCAAATTGGAAAATTAATTACATAAAACTGCACTATCATTCCAAATATCAAATGGTATTCTCTTATATATTTCAGGAATTAAAATATTCTAACAATACTAAACAAATTTGAAAACCAGTTTCTTATAATAAATTATATATATTATACTAAGTAATATTATATTATTGAAATAAATATATTCTATTATATTTTACATTATATTCACACTCTATAACCTAATTGAGAAATATTTAGTGAGAGGTAATTCAGTGTAAAGAAAATTAGTTCCCAAAAAGCTTTTCTTTCAATAACAGTTGAACTACTACAGAACAACTGTGTTCCCCTTTAGCGTATATGAGATTCTCATCAAGAATAGCATAACTTCTGTCTATTTTGTATTGAATCGGCATAATAGAAAGATGCTATGGGATAGTTCAAAGTACAGGAAAGGCCTCAAGAATTCGCTGACACTTGAATCTTTGGGCCACAATTAACTTTAGAGTATGTGTAAAAATGAGGGAATTTTCATAAATTTAGTATTGCATTTAATACACTCTAATATAAGTTAGTTTTTACACTCGTATCCATAAATTAAGGATAATGTAAGTTCAGGTAAAAAAGAGACAGAAGCAAAACATATGTGACTTATTAGTAAAGTCTATATATTAAACAAAATTAAAGAGCAACAAAGATGCTATATGTTTGACATCATTAATAAAAATTGCGATATGTACTCCCTGGAACAAATTTCAAAAAAAGAGCCTATTTACAAAAACTAATATAACGTGGTTGGTATGATGGTTAATACATAGTATGCCTCCCAGACGATGCAATACAGGCCTTACAATCCCTAGGCTTTCTAAGTATCATATTATCGATCTGATCTTGGGGAATATTACACCACTAATCAAGCAATGCTGTCCAAAGTTCTGGAAGACATGTGCGAGGGGGTTGACGGGCTGAAATTCGTCGGACAAGCATGTCTTACAAATGTTCTATTGGATTCAAGTCCGTGGAGTATGCTGGCCAGATTATACGGGTGATATCCTCCGATTGAAGGCATTCATCTACACCATTTGCTAGGTGAGGACGGTTGTTCATCATTAAACAGAAATTCTGTACACATTGCGCCGAGAAACAAACGTCCATGTTGTTCCAGAATGATATTCCGATAGATGTGCCATGTCATGATTACATTGGGAACATGCAGGTTAGTTCTGAAACCCAAAATAATTCTTCCCAAACGACCCATACTGCATCACCATAACGGTGTCGTTAAATAGTTGTCTCTTTATGGTAACGTCGGACTTTCATAAGGCCCTCTCCTTATGAAAGTCCGACGAGAATCAAACTGAAAGCTAAACCTGAACTCTTCGGAAAACATCACAGAAGATCACTGTTGCGGTGTCCACAATGCATGCTCTCTCCTCCAGGCTAACCGCAAATCACATTGAGTTGCGGTAAGCTGAACACATCTGACAGGCCTACGAGCATATAGACTAATGCACCCTAAGCGTCTGTACATGATCTGCCTTGAAAGAGTCGTAACGGTAACTGAAGTGAGATGATGAGACAGATCTGATGCTGTGCTCTGTCTGTTTCTTTTGGCAGTAACTGCCAAATACGGGTCCCCATTCAGCGTTGTAATTTGGGGGCGACCTGTGCTATAACATCTACTCACATTACCATCATCTTGGAACCGTTGCCAAAGCCTGGAGATGAGACTCTGGGCAATTGCAACTTCTAACTAGCTCGTATATTTCTAGCTAGATGCGTCCTCATTCCAGCCTTCTGATAATTCCACCACGACGTAAAATATCTTCCAAATACTTCTTTTGTATCATAACTATGAGATTATAGCACTGAAAGGCTTTTAAAGCCTTGTTAATAATTTTACTTCTTTGTCACCACCATTTCTTATATACCCCTCTCGTAAACTCTCATCATGATGACGTACTATCGGTGCCATTTGGTGGTTTCTTGTAATTTGCATATTATTCTTCAAGATGTGTGATAATTATACATGTGAAATTTTTGTTTTAAAGTTCAAGTTCTGTGTGATTTTGAATTATCCTTAATTTATAGACATGAGTGTATTAAACTTTTTTATTGGAAAGATAAAGACGGATATTTAAATTATATAATTTTCTCATTTTAATATTTTGAAGTATATATTTAATTACTCGATATGTCTTTTGCAGTCCTGTTTCAATTGCATACTGGGTGATGAAACCAAATGTAAAAAGAATAAATATTTTTCTTTACTTCCTTGAAGATTATGGAGGTATGTGAAAGGTACTTTGTGCGTATTTATCAGCACAGATACATTTTTTTAACTGAATGTGTTTTATCACTTTAGAGTGGTGATCAAAATTTTTTGCTTATAACAAAAATACTTGAAGATTTATATGTATCTTCTGATGATTTTATAAAAGCTAATAAATAACCAATTATGTATAATGAGATTATTATTGAATGGATATTTTAAATCTATATACTAGATAAAAAGGCTTTCACCCAGTCATACCATGCATTTTTAGAGGATTCCTTCAAGTGTTATGGTGGATGGGAATGTAAAAGCTCACTTCGTGGCAGGGTCCACTTATTAGAAGGATGTCATTCGTTATGAGCCGCTCTTTTGCAGATCTATATAGCAATTCCTGAATATTTTGCGAAAACATATTGTATTCCAACTACTTTTTAAGAATATAGATATCATTTTTACTGTTATCAATGAAATGTTTTTTACATTATTTTTGTACGTAGGTTTTAGGTAGGAGAGAGTTGTGTCTTAGTGTTTTATATTCAGAAATAGGTTCTTAAGTAAAAACTACATTTTATAAGTAATAATTAAAAATTATTTTTGTATCCATTTTTTAAATTTAATTTAGTTTCTACAATTGTTTAACTGTATTTGAATCTGAATGTTTTAAGTGTTTGTAGTTGAATAAAAAGAGACTACTCATTATCTTGGTATTAATTTCTGAATTTACAATTTTAAAAGTAGAAAATCTATATATTGAATCACTCTTTAAAGGACATTAAATACAAAGTAAGTTACTAAATTTTCTAATATAACTTGTTTTATTTACATCCTGAGTTAATCATTAAGTAGACACGTTTTTAAAAAAAATTTTAATTGAATTATAGTAAATAATATAAATATGAATAATATTCCTATTTATAGCGTCCTATCTATCTATCTATGTATCTACATCATTAGTAAAATAATATAAAAGGTAATCTTTAAAATAATTGGAAATATCTACTAAGGTAAACATTGCATTTCTTCGTAATGTAAGAGTGAGTCATGTTAGTAGGATGTAGTTTTTTATTTGAGGCAAGATTCCAAGTTCTTATCGATAAGCTAAATTCTAAATTCAGTCACGATATTTTTCATGCTTGAAAATGATTGCTAATATGAATATGTAGATCCAAATAAAGAAAGAATAGCAAAAGCTAATTTTTTTAGTTGATCATATGTGAGTCAAGAATACTATTCCAAATATAAAAAATTAGCATATCTTTCCCCTCCAGATCTTTTAAAGAAGATCTCTCTCTTTCTCGTGTGCTGTAAATTTAATTCACATTTGTTTCTCTCCAGTAGCACTAAATTGGCACAAAAATGCTCGGATTTTGAGCTCCATATATCTTTTTTTTTTTTTTAAATAAAGCAACTGTTTATTTTAAAAGCATACGAATTGATATTTCACCCAAAATCTTCAGTAAAAAGCAACAATTTGTTTTCAAATGAAATTATTTCTTCTAACATCGCAAAAATTGTGTATCCTTTCCCTTTTAACTTACAATTAAACTCATTTAAATGAGAAGTAATATCCAACATAAAATAAAATTTCAGGATCTACAAATCATTGATTATCTCCACATAGTGCCTTTCTTCTTATGAAGAAATGCTCTAAATTAAGTAAACACTGAGGCGTGTATTATAAAACTTAGAGCTATATTTATATCCAACAAAACTTTCATTTCAATGGTAGACGAATTTCCTTAAATGAGAAATAAATAAATTATTAATAAAATAATAAAATTTATCTTGCAGTATTCTTTTATTAAAATAATAGAAGAGCGTAAAGAAAAGTATTTACAAATACTAATAAGTTTTATACTCTATATTAAACATGAGTTTTTGTAATATCCAGGTACTTTTTTACCAACAAGAGTTACTTTTACAGGAAAGTATTCTAAATTAACAATGACAACCAATTGAGTATTTTTGATAAAATTTGGTATTATTCTCAAGCATGGAAAGTAGAAATACCAATTACAGAACACAACGTACAATTTATTACTTTTAAAATTACTTTAAAATAATTTTGTTGAAAAAGAGTTTCTTCAACCAAGTTTCAAATGTGTTTAAAAGATGAAGATTACAAAGAGAAGACCAAGTTAATTGATTAAGCTTTTTTATTCTAAGAGAGAGCAAGCTGTGTGAAAAAGCAGTGCAAATTAAACAGTGAAATCACATGCTGAGGTAAAACTAATTTTCTATAAAAAGCGTATGCAAAATAAGAAAAAATCTCCAAGGAAACGGATGAATTGCGATGTATCTCAATCCTGGTTACCATTTGCTCCAAATGAAGTTGTTGCGAAAAACTTAATAATTTCAGGTAAGGTTGTTGCAAGAAGTGTTGCCAGGAAATTAAATTTACTAAAACCACACTTCTCAGGTTCACTGCTCTGAGGCTGTTTCTTATTTGCTTCAGCACTATAAATGTTGCAGATTGTGGTCAAATGAGTTATTTTTAGTAAAAATTTTCAAACTTTTATTTAACACCATATTTATACAGTGTTTGTAGCAACAACAATTAATATTTTATAAAATACTTGCTCACACAGACCAGTAATTAAAATTATTTATTGCAATATTCCAAATTAGTAGCTACTGTTTCCAAAGGTGAACTATTGAGTAAAGTTGAGATTGATACCGCATTTTCATTGTTCTTCAAATCAATTAATTGTGGCTACCATTTTGTAAACTGAATTCCTATAAAAACGATACAGTATCATAACTCAGTCCAGTTCTTATTTTGAACAGAATTGTTATCAAAAGCTGAAACTTGTTCCTCAATGAACTGTGATTAGGATAAGTCTTGGCATTTAGGACTCACAGTGGTTTAGTGGTAAGATAACACTCTTATATGTTTCTCTTATTGTTGTTTATTTTATTTCTGATATTATTTTAGAAAAGATTAATAGAATTTCAAAATGTGACCACAAATGCCACTAATTGGTATTAACAAAGGACATACATAACAAAACATAACATTAATAAATAAAAGACAATTACAGTTAAAATTTTTTATTAATAATTTTTTTAAAAAGATGCTACTGTTCTAAAGGTATATTACTCTTATTTTCTCTGATAAACTGTAAAAAATTATTTCATTATTTTAACATCAACTGACAGTGCATTAAATCTAAGAGTTGTGAAAATTATTTGGTTTAAATTTCAACACTATAAATGTTTAACCTAAATATATATATAATTTATAAAAATTTTATCCAGAAGAGAAAATAAATACTCTCTATTCCTATGAATTAAACAACATCTTGAATTTATCTGATTGCTAATATTTCCGGTGTCAAATTTGAGAAGCATTTGAGGCAGCCCTACATTTTCCTCACCCATTAGATTTACAGACATACAGTTCCCTTAAGGAATACCCCGAGGCGGTAATGAGGGCAGTTGACAGGGGACAAACAGTCTTCAAGACAAATTGACCACATATGCGAAGAAAATCTGTATGGGAACATGCTGATGGAAATTAGGATGTGGGGGGTTATATTGTCCACTTTACCCCTATTGCGGTTAAGTGGTCTACTCATTCCCGTCTTATAATTCCCCCCCCATTGAGTTAGGAACTATTTTTCCTTTGTAAACAGGTGCTTTGGCATGGTTTACGAGTTTTAATTCACCAATCAGTTCTTTCAGTCTTTGAAAGAGGGACTGTCTCCAAACAACTGGGCTAGATGGCGCTGAAGCTCATTTCTAAATTTATTTTGAGGAAGGATTCCCCTTCTTATAATATAGCCAAAAAAAATTAGGACTTCCCTTATATTTAAGGGGACTCCTTCCGCCCCATATTGAAAACGAGCTCTAATGTTAAGTCTATGGAAAAATTTAAAAACATATTCCTGAAGTTCTAATATAACTAGACCTTCAATTTTTGTAGTTTTTTATAATGCACAAAAATAATGATTTATTTTGCTTCGAAATTTATTTTTAAAATTATTTTAACTATTTTTAAATTGGCTCAGTAATTTGATAATATGCTTAAAACATTAATAACTTAAAAATGTTTTAGAATTTAGAAATTTTAAAAACTGACTTAAGTTGCAAATATATTTATAAATGAGATCAAATTTTTATTTTTACTTTATCAATGATAGAATTTTTTTATTTGTATGCATAAAAATTAAAATATTTCGCAAAAATTAGCAACGCCCATATGGCGGATGAATACATGGTTGTTTGAAGAATCAATTGCATGCTTTAGTCAGCAAGCTCCTCCTCACACGGTAAAATTTGAAGTTTGGTTTTTCGTAGTTCTAGGAGAAAATTTGTGAGTTCCCTTCACTCATCCCCAGCAAATGATGCGGGTGTTCCTGTAAAAATACATTTCTAAATTGGAGCGAAGGACATTTCTTTCCCTTATACTATATAGGAGAGATTCTGAGGATTTCCTCTCGTATATAGTAAAAGGGGGAAAATGTCCCTTCTCTGAATATATATATATATATATCCTCAGAGATGAGATATTTTCCCCCCCTTTACTATATACGAGAGGAAATATAAAGAATTTAAAAAGTGCACTACATGAGAAATGTATAAACTTTTCAATAGATTTAGCTGTTTAAAGTCCATATATATATATATATATATATATATATATATATATATATATATATATATATATATATATATATATATATATATATATATATATATATATATATATATATATATATATATATATATATATATATATATATATATATATATATATATATATATATATATATATATATATATATATATATATATATATATATATATATATATATATATATATATATATATATATATATATATATATATATATATATATATATATATATATATATATATATATATATATATATATCTTTAAACAGCTAAATCTATTGAAAAAGTTTAATTTATACATTTCTCATGTAGTGAGCTTTTTAAATTCTTTATCTACCTTTTTGATGTAATTTTTCAAGAAATTAACTACATGATATGATATTGAATACATGTAGTAATATATATCATAACTACTACATGATATATATTATAACTACATGATATGATATTGAAGTACATATCTATAGACATTGCAAAGTTCATCAATTCCATATTTTTTAATCTTTGTTTTATAAAAACTTTCTAAAATTTGTTGTTTTCTCAATTTTATGTTTTATCCTAAGTTTATTGCTTACTGAGTTTAGATGCAGAATTAACTAGAACATTTCAACAAAACCTACGGAATTACTTATTTATCCCTGAAAAATATCATACATATATATATGTGTGTTTGTGTGTATATATATATATGCGTGTAAGTATATATATACATATATGTATGTATATATATTTCTTTTGGTTTTGAGGTTATTTCTGCTAAGTTTCGATTTCTTGGTAAGTAAAAGCATCCCTTTTTAAATCAGAATACATATCGGTTTCAATGATGTTTGCGAATGTATGATATAAATACGTTAATAATAAATATCTACTTAATAATAATTAATGTTCATTGGCCTTACACACTTCAGAATTTTAGGAAGAATATCCCTCTTATTAGTAGTTATTATGAAACTTGTATAGTGTAGGAAATTGGGATACACTCTTGAACAAATGTGTCATAGAACATTTTCAAACTATCTTAAATGTCATTTTTATTAACACAAATATGACATCACTGCACCAAAATTAAATCTTTCAAAATATATTCTAGCATTTAAAAAATGCATGTTGTCATTGCATGCAGTTTTAGTATTCTAAAAGCTAAAAATTTGACATGCATTACATATAATAAATTTTTGTAAAATTGTGTCACCCTTTTTAATTCTCTCCCTCTCTCTCTGTAGGAATATATCACATTTCCTACGAATTTTGTACTACTGATATTGAAGGTTTCAGCGGATATTATGTATAGGATCGATAAGACAATCAGGAAAATTTATTAAAAAGAAAAAGCTTTAAATAAGACTTTTGGAAAGTCAAGTATTTTTTGAAATCTCCATATACAATTATAATTTTCCTCAAGATTTATCCGATATTTTAATGATGAAATCTTATATCTAGCAGCATAATAATTTTTGATAAATTTACTATCTGGAAGTTTTATAATTTTATAAAATCTGTCATCTTCACATTTTCTTTCACAAAAAACAAGAATTTCTATCAATTATTCAGATGATCATTAAATTTTATACTGCCATTATTAATCTTTTCAATTACAAGAATTGATCTAAAAAATTACTTTACTTTTAATCTACTTATACCAGTACATTTTAATTTTTTTAAATATCCATGGTAAATCAAATATTCTTAAAGCACCCTTCTTCCTCAGCAATGAAATGGGAAATATCGACAGGAAAAACAAAAAATTTAACATAGTATTTTATATATTATAACGTCACCGTTATTACTTGCATATGGAATTCCAGATGTTCGGGGAAAGCTTGGATATAAATGGTAAGACATTGTAGGGACTGGGGAGATCTTGGACTTACATGTGGTTGCCCGTAGCACAACACTGCCGCCCTGGCTACATTCAAAGTTTATGAATTTCGGACACAAAAAGCCGGAATCTCTCACCACTGCTAGAAAGAAACTTGATCGGAAGAAAATGGCTCCTCGAAAGGGGAAGAAATGTTGTCTTGTGCTACTAGATTGGCAACATGGGGTGTGCTGCTCCACGGGGGAAGCACTTCATCAAGTGCTGTCCGAAAGTCTCGTTGTGAAACACTCATAAAAGACTTCTACATGAGTTTTCATTATTGCCTTGTACATTTTATTTACGCGCCGATAATATTCAATGCCCCTGCCCATATATTTGGAGACCATAAAAAATGCGCAGAATATTTTTGCAATCGCCAAATTATTTCTTCTGATTTAATTTCAAATCTAAAAAACAGCGAAATTTATTTTAAATTAATGGAGGCAATAAACTTTTTTGCAGAAAATGCTAAAGTTTATTGGTGTCACAAACAATGCAATAGAAGAATTTAATTCAATAATTGCCAAATTTATTGGGGGAAAGCGGATTAATTACTGTTTCCGTCTCTCATACCAAGGAAGCTGTGCCGTGGCTGGTGTTTGCCAAAACACAAGAACTCCGTACTCGAAGCTGCATAGAGAGCTATACAATAGTAGCCCTGGAAAGATTTTGACTTCTACAGAGCGTAAAAGGTCATTGAAAAGGCAGTTGACATCAGAAAGGAAGAAAAGAAACAAGTTCAGCGAATTTCGTTTAGGAAATGAAACAAGACCAAGAAATCTGTTTCCAAATGAAATGACAAAAAGTTATGGGGAAAAAGCCGAAAAGCCTGATATATCAAAAGAATCATTTATTGAAAAAAAGGAATTATTTCTTAAAGATCTTTAGCTCAATGAAATCTAGCTAAGAGAGTTGGAAACATCAACAAAAGGTCAACGAGATTGTCCTCAATGGTTTTTGAAAGGCGAAAACGAGAAACTGTATCCAATTTTGGAAGTATTTGCTGCAAGTTTCCTCATACAAGCTGTGAAAAAATTGTTAAATCTCTGCTATATTCTCATTTTGACAATGAAGTGATGTGGTATGGCAGAAATCATGCAGATGATGCAGTTTTGTGTCTTAAAAATTTGGGAATTGCAATAAAAAAATGTGGCTTATTTGTAGATATATGTAGACAGCGAAGAACCATATTTAGGTGCAAGCACTTATGGTTTGATTGACAACGATGGTATCCTTGAAATTAAATATTCATTTTCTTGAAAAGATACTACCCAAGAAGAATCAATTTTAAATAGGAAATTTAAATTTTGGAATTTAACAAAACAAAAACAAATTGGTACCATTAACAAAAGACACAAATATTTTTACCAAGTCCAAGGGCAGTTACATATAACGAAAAAAAAAAAATTGCTTGTTTGTCCTATGGACACCGAAAGTCCACAAAATCGAAGAAAATTTCAAGAACGATTTATTCTGGAAAGAAGAAATGGAGAATAAACTAAGAAAGTTTTATCATGATTGCTTATTGCCGGAGATAATTTATCCCAGATATACGCAATCAATGAAAATCAGAAATCCTCCATCTATAATCGAAGCGAAAAATAAAAAACAATACGGCAAATAAAGTTAAAATAATTTTAAAACGAAAATAATCAAAAAAATTTTTTGTATACAGAAAACTTCCCAAATAAATTGAAATTTTTTTAGAGATGTACATATTGTAAATATAAATTTCCTATCTTTAAATGTAGGATATATATATATATATATTGTTGAATGTTTGTGTGTAGTGTATCATAATGTAGTTATATATGTTATTATTTTATGTATTTCAAATTTCAATAGTCTTTAAAATAAATAGAATAAAAAAATTTATGCTTTCACTTGATTATTACATACTGGTTCACATTTATTCTTCATAAAGCTTAAATATTCTGAAGAATTTATTAACGTATTCAAATATTTTATTTCTTTTAGAAACTTAAATCAAATAATTCTGTTTTTATAATCTTTTATGCATTTCGGTCTAAAGCATACACAAGTGGAAGTTTAGAAAATAATTTTCTTTATTTTGCCACTTTTGTTAGTAAACTTATAATATTTTTATGGAAAAGTAAATTTGATACCAGAAAATAATAAAAATGCAAAATATGTGGTATAAAACATTGGTGTTGTTCATGTCCTAAAACATATTTCATGTCGAAAACAAAAATTATGACGAAATCAGTTTAAAAAGAAATTACTGAGATGCGAAAATACTTTTTACAAAATGTACAAAATTTCACTATCGAACTCAATATAATAGCACTTAAAATTTTCGGAACAGAAACACTTATGATTTTCAGAACACAGAACAGAACAGATAATTTTCGAAAATTAGAAAAGGATAAAAATAAAAGGGTAACTGCTTTTCGTTTCCTGGGTGCGAACAAGAATAGAATTCAACTACCAAGCAAATAAGGCCTGCATACGGGGTTTACTTACAGCCATGAAAAAGAGAAAAGTTGGCTAATTATGCACATACTTTCCCACCTTGACCCCTGAGTAGTAGTGTAACGTCTTAAAAAATCAACTGCGATTGCTCTTTTCTCATCCAGTTGGCATTGTTATATATAAGAAAAATCAGAGTTGCATTTTCATATTTCAAGCTTTAAATAAATTTTGATAAATAGTAGTACTGAAAAATTACAAAAAGTAGATTATTATGTGCTGAAAATGTTTTGAAATTGAAATCCTCTAAAAAAATACTTAGTTCAAGTGTGAAAACGATTAAGAAATTAAAATCAAACGAAAAAAACATTTTTAAATGAAGCACAAAAATTAAAAACAGTGATCTGTATAGAAATACTTAATAAGAAAATATAAATTTGAGGGTGATGGAGAAGAATAATTTATTTACTGATATACCTAAAGATGAGAAAATTTTATAGCTAAATTGTTACTTGATACTTTAAAATGAACACTATAAGGTCATTATCTTCAAAAATTTATGATTTTTGGCTAGTTAAAATGAGAATAAATACACTAAAAATCAATATAAAAACAATATTTAAAGACGATGTTATAAATTTGGCTGCAAGCCTGGAGCTCTGATGTTGGATACCTGGAGTTCTGATATTTTGTTATAGATGAAGAAAATATAAAAAATTTGAAAGTGGTATATACACTGAATTTAGATGGAATGTGAGACCCTTATCTATTTTACGACATTTCGAGGAGTGAAATATTTAGAGTATTTTGTAATGTTTATAATTTTATTGAGAAACACATTCTAATTTAATTTGTTGAGAGGCTAAGCTCTACTCACACACAAACACAAATCATTTGCTTATTTCCAAAGTGAAGATTATTTAATTCTTAAATTAAAGGTTCTATTTTTCTTGAAGGAATTTACTTCTTCAGGTACGAATGATGATATCGCCATATCTGCACTAAAAAGTGCAGATTATGTAATAGGTTGTATTGCTTTTAAAGTTTGCTTAGAAATATATCAAGAAACAATGTTGAGATGCCTGATCTATGCAAATAGAGAGGTAGACTTTCCATTCCTGCAAAAATCATTGATAGAAATTATAAGCGAAATATATGGAATTTTCCGTAAATTTTGTATCGAAATATTTTATAAAGCAAGAAAAGTTATTAAATAAACTACCTTATTTTCTTTATTTTTTTAAGAGATAAGAAATTTGACATTTTTGTCTCTTTGAAAATATTTATACAAGTGAAGTACTAAGAGAGAAGACCAACTGTTGCTTTCTCATAAGGCCCATTAAAAAAGAATCAAATCTCGTAAGATCAAAGCAAATGGAAATATATCAAGAAAAATAAAATAAGTATATTTTTATTTTGATTTGAATATTGATATTAAGTTTTTATATCATTTAATGAATAATAATAACAAAATTGTACTAAATTTTTTTTATGCATCTGTATACTTTTCTGCAAAACAGTAAATCGAATAATATTTCTTTTAAAAATCTCCGAGCAGAGCTTTTTCTCTCTCATTGCTTGACTAAAAGCTCACAACGGATATTTCCGGTGTCAAATTTGAGAAGCATTTGAGGCAGCCCTACATTTTCCTCACCCATTAGATTTACAGACATACAGTTCCCTTAAGGAATACCCCGAGGCGGTAATGAGGGCAGTTGACAGGGGACAAACAGTCTTCAAGACAAATTGACCACATATGCGAAGAAAATCTGTATGGGAACATGCTGATGGAAATTAGGATGTGGGGGGTTATATTGTCCACTTTACCCCTATTGCGGTTAAATAGTCTACTCATTCCCGTCTTATAATTCTCTCCCTCATTGAGTTAGGAACTATTTTTTCTTTGTAAACAGGTGCTTTGGCATGGTTTATGAGTTTTAATTCACCAATCAGTTTCTTCAGTCTTTGAAAGAGGGACTGCCTCCAAACAACTGGGCTAGATGGCGCTGAAGCTCATTTCTAAATTTATTTTAAGGAAGGATTCCCCTTAACTCTTATTGAAAGTGAACACGCAAGCACCTGTTGATAAGTCGCCACGACAAAAAGAGCGTGCACTTGCCAATTAACAAGTGTAAATTGTGAAACATTGATAATCGATTGCTGCGCCGCCTAACGGTTTATAGGAACTATAAACCGCTAGCATCTATATCTTTTATGACTATCACATCGAGAGGGTGGAATAAGCGTCCAAGTTATGAGTGAAAGAGTGTCTTTTCGAGGCGCAAATACCAAAATAAATAATAATATAATAATAAATAACAAAGAAATAAAAATAAAATCCAGCGCTGAATAAAATGTCCCGCATAATATCCCAATTATTACTGAACACTGGAAAATGGATGTTAATGTCTTTCCTTCTGCATACACGTCCATCGGAGTGGGTACTATGGAGTTTAGTGAGTGTCATCCCTTCCTACACGATAAAGGGTCCACAGTTCATGAAAAGTCCTTTTCGAAGACAACTTATTTGGTGAATATCAAAGTGCTTTACAATATACATAGGTGGTAATATTGTCTAATTTAAGGCTTTCAAATCGTGGTAGATATGGTGAGAGTATCTTTTTACAGATAGATTGTTTGCATTGATATGTTCCTTCCACAAGCTATTAGAAGAGAGATTCTCTGGTAATCTTCTAGCAATAAAAGTCTCTTTATATTTCTAACATAAAACCTAATAGTAATTATATTTTGATGTACACAGCGACTGATCTATCAAAATCTCATTACCGGCCAACGTTCAAAGAGAAATGTCTCATTTAATACTTTACATTGTTAGTTCACAGTTTCGCATACAATTCACTAAATCCTTATTAGTGGATGAGTTTGAGACATTTTTTGATAATATATCATTCATGGCATAGAACCTATTGTCTATGCAAAAGGCTTTACATATCAGAACCTTTTTAACATCTTTCAGTTTTTTGTCTGTCGTTTATGCAGAGTCAAATTATCTAATGAATTGCATTTTGGATTTTCAAATATTGAGACAGATTAATATTTTGTACAGTGTGGGATTCAGGTTGTGTCTATGGTATTTTGAAGGATTTTTATTACACAAGCAATTGTTTTGCAGACTTAGATGACCATTAATGTTCTGAATTCTTCCAATTGCTTTCAACTGCCAATTTAGACTTTCACACGGTTATAATTCCGGGAGTTAATTTTTCATATCTTCGATTTAAACATTTATATAGAATAAATTATCTGTGTTTCTATCTATTTCTCTTTGTGTGCGTATATATATATATATATATATATATATATATATATATATATATATATATATATATATATATATATATATATATATATATATATATATATATATATATAGGTATGTATGTATATAATATAAAAGTCATTATTATACATTTTATGGGAATATTAGATAAATAATAATAATAATAATCTAGGTAAATATTACTATAATACAATGACATTATAGAGATTATAATATAATGATACGCGCGCGCGCGCGCCATTTAAAAACATTTTGGGAAGATTAATACATCCCGTTCTCAAAAGTAAATTCAGTGGAAGTTTGATATCGTTAAATCTATGGGCAATATGTAAAATTGTAAAAATTAACTTGATTGGTTATTATTATTTATTTTTGTTTTAAGATATTTTTTATTTATATTAAACAGATATACTTTTAAAAATCATGAAGAAACTAGTAAAAATGTTACTAAACTTTAAACAAATTGGGACACAATAAGCAAATTTTTTATCCATTCTGGTCTCATTATATGGATTTTTATGTAAAGATTTCATAACTTATAGACGTGCGTGTAAATAAATTGTTAGCTATTAAGGTCCTACATTTAGAACAATTATAAAATCTATATTAAGCGAAAGTTATAGAAGTTGTTATGGGCGACCGACTTGTTTTCCTTTACAAATTTATGTGATTAAGTGTAGATGAAAATACTCACGTTTCGTTTTAAGGGAATTACAAGCTAAGAATACATATCGCTTTTTTTAAAATCAGTTGCAGAACTCTTTGTTTTGATGCAAAGTTCTCAAAAGAATAATTTCCTTTTTGTGATGTAGTTTGAAACTATAGGGTCTTTTCTAAAATGAAATAATAGTGTTAGGAGATCATTCGAGATATTCGTATTTATTTATTATTGTGCCTAGCATAATTAATATCTTTTTAGAGGATGTTTTCCTATGTTGTGCCCATAAATACAATCAAGATCTACTGGCATTCCTGGAGATTTTGTGTGGTTTTGACTTTTGATCTTTCCTTTGATAAATTTATATTACAAATGCATGCAAATTTTTATGTTATATAACGAGCTTATTTTGGGTAATTTTAGATTCCTTGCTTAGTATGCTGTTTAAAAATACATCGGCTGCAAAATCTATCTGTTTGTTCATCTACAGTCGTATTTTAGATCACATTATTTTGGTAGAATTTGTATTCGCTTTTTTCTTATATCTCACATTTCAACTATTTATCAGAATGCTCTCTTTATTGAGAAGTGTGCTTAATATCCAAATGAATAACTTTCAATAACGTGTAAATTATTTCAATGGACATTGTCACATGAAATTTATCTCTGCCAGTTTCTTTATTCTATTAGTATTTGTAGATTGTTCAAAGGATTTACAAATACAAGCTAGCCATGATAATCCAATACATGGTTAAAAAGCTTTTATCTTGATGTTTCCCAATTTGTTCATCTCAGCCTTTTCTTCCTCAATATTAGTTATATTACAAATTGACTTTAAACTGTGGAATTGAAGGTTACATCAGATCCATTCTTCACTTTCATTATTCTTGCAGTTGCATATCTGGAAACCTCTGTTCTTTTTATATTGTATGACAGCTGTTGGTTGTGAAGAATATAGTGGTGGCACCCATATTTTAAATTTAAACCTTGACTCTCGGACTGAATGTTCTTCTCAAAATTCATTTGTTGAATATCGATGACAATATCATTGTCAACAATTCACTTTTTTTTGCTATATTAGAGTGTTTCAAAAATATGCGATTTCACAATTTTTTCTCACATTTATAAGGACTATTCCTTTAGAGAATAACTAAAGGAGAATTACATCAGAAAAAAATGCTATAATAAATACAAATAGATTGGTCCTTGACTATTGCATAAACTTTATGAGCTTGTGTGCGTTTTTTTTGTCACGTGAAAAACGCGAACTTCAATAAAACTACTTTCGATAACGGAAAAATTAAATAAAACTAATATTTTTATTATGATTTATTAAAAACAAGAGAGAACATATATGAATAAAAAAAAAGGATTTTTGCATTGGTTTATATTGGCTTGAAAAAATGAACATTAGTTATAAATTGAAAAATGTTCTTTACAAAAACAATTAAACGTAAAACCAGTTAGTATATCTCTACATTATTTACTAATTATATTAAGAAGGATCATAAAAATATTCCTGTATTATATTTCCATGAACTTATAAAATTATGTAATCCCGGACAAAAAAGCAAAGTTTACTTATAAATAAATAAATATCTATCTATCTATATATATATATATTGTTACAAATTTATAAATAACTATTGTATATATCTTAAAATATCTCAGACAGATCGGAAATACTCGCATTTTGGGCAAAAATTGCGGTATTTAGACGTGTTATACGTTAAAAGCGGGTTTTCTAGTGATTTGATGACTTGGCGATGTTTTGGCGAGAAAACTTGGTGACTTGAACGACATTTTTAGCGACTTGGCGAGAAATAGATACTTCTGGAAACATCCATGACCTAAGCTGTAGGACCAATATTTAGCGAGATAGCCTAGAAGCTTCCAGAACCTTGACGAAATTAGTAGATTTCTCCGCCAAGTCAGGTATAAATACTGCAGCCCAACATAGTTAGGCAAGTTTTGTGAAGACGATTAGTCGTGACTGCTAGTTTAGAGAAGCTGTTCTCTGCCTGAGGTATTTGAGACCTGCGATTGGAAGCTGTTACTTATTGTATCTGACGAATTGTAGCTGTATAATTGTGATTACTACAGGTGGTATTTATAGTGGAATTTTTACGAATAAAAGCCTTGTGTTCATTGAGTGGTTGCTTTCTTCAACTCTCAATCCACACGAACCCCGAAGCTGGGTACAACTGGTGTTAGAAGCGGGGTTGAAGAGTTGATGCAGCGTGTCACAAGAAAAATGGATATGGATTTAATGAAAAGTCTTCTCGAAAAATTAACGGAGCAGATGGCTGAGATGAAAGCTGGACAAGAAGAGATTAAAGCTGGACAAGAGATTAAAGCTGGACAAGAGATTAAAGCTGGACAAGAGATTAAAGCTGGACAAGAAGAGATGAAAGCTGGACAAGAAGAGATGAAAGCTAGACAAGAAGAGATGAAAGCTGGACAAGAAGAGATGAAAGCTGGACAAGAAGAGATGAAAGCTGGACAAGAAGAGATGAAAGCTGGACAAGAAGAGATGAAAGCTGGACAAGAAGAGATGAAAGCTGGACAAGGAGAGATGAAATCTGGACAAGAAGAGATGAAAGCTGGACAAGAAGAGATGAAAGCTGGACGAGAAGAGATGAAAGCTGGACGAGAAGAGATGAAAGCTGGACGAGAAGAGATGAAAGCTGGACGAGAAGTGATGAAAGCTGGACAAGAAGAGATGAAAGCTGGACAAGAAGAGATGAAAGCTGGACAAGAAGAGATGAAAGCTGGACAAGAAGAGAATAAAACTGAGATGACGAAAGAGATAAAATCTTGGCAGGAGGAGTTTAAAAAGGAACTTAAGAAGGACATTATAAATGTTAAAGAAGAATTCTCCCAACATCATTCAAGAGAAGATGAATGCAGTGGAAGCTAAGGTAACTTCAGTGGAAACTAAGGTTTTGGAGATCGAAGAAAACGTTGAAGAAGAATTAGACAATTTGAATAAAGAGATTGAAAGCTTGAAGGAACAAATGTCAAACAGACATGAAGAACCCAATGTGGCATTTATGCCTTCTCCAGCCATGATTAAACTCTCAACATTCGATGGAAAATCATCCTGGCAGGTATACAAGATCCAGTTTATGATGGTAGCGGAAGCTAATGGATGGAATCCCCGGGCCCAAGCTTTTCACCTGGCGGCTTCTTTAAGAGGAGACGCGGCCGATATTCTCGAGACGCTTCCGGAAGAGCAGAGGCACGATTTCTAAGCCCTACCGAGTGCGCTTGAGCTGCGGTTTGGAGAAAAGTGCAGTAAAGAATATAGCAGATTACAGTTAAAATCCCGCTATCAAAAAGCGGGTGAAAGTCTGCAACAATTGGCGATATTCAACGATTTTCCCATTTAGCATTTTCGGACTGCCCAGCTGAGACACGTCAAAATCTGACTCTCTATCACTTTATCGATAGTGTGCGGGATCCGGTGATTCAGAAAGCACTTAGACTCGCCGATGTCAAAGATATCGGATCTGCTCTAGTCTACGCACTTAAGATAGAGGCTGCCCAGCAGGCCGCGCGTAAAGACCGGCACTCAATCAGAGCCGTCTCTGCTACTGATACAGACTAAGATCTAAGAAAACGAATTGAAGGTCTGCAGCGGAAAGTCCGTAGCTTAGAACTGAGTAAAGGTGGTAGAAACACGAAAATTCAGTGTTGGACTTGCGGTGCAGTCGGATACGTCCGTAGAGACTGCCCGAAACCAAAAGATGGTGGAAATGATCTTCCACCACAGCAGGGAAACTAATATGTGGCCATCTCGCTGGGCGGAGATGTCCAGAGAGTCAGAAGCCCCATTTTAAAATGTTTCACATTTCTTCTGTAAGTGGCGGAGACAACGGACTTTTCGTTATGAGACATGTCAACGAAGTTCCCTGCAGAATGATAATCGATACTGGAGCCAACTTAACCATCATTAGGACAGATCTGCCTCGCAAACTTGGAGAGAAACTCATGTGGACGCCACCCTGCATTACCCTTCAAACTGTGATTGGTGATAAGATTAAAGTGCATGGAAAAGTCAATCTAAATATTGCATTTGGTAATGCCGTGTACCATCATATGGCATATGTCGCTGATATAAATGACGAATTTATTCTCGGATTGGATTTCCTCAAAGAAAACCATTTCAAGTTAGATTTTACAAATAATGAACTACACTCATATTATGAAGACATAGCGATTTTTAAGACGAAATATTCAGTAATAACAGTCCATCATATTACTGCAAAGAGTGAAAAAACATTACCACCAAGAACTGAGACGATAGTTTCCGGAGCTCTTTCAGAAGGGACATCATTAATCTGTTATTACAACAAGATGATTTATGAAATTTAATTTACTTTTCCTCATAGAGTTCTTGTGAAAATTTTACGGGTTTATGTTTAATGGTCCATAAATTAATTTTAAATAATAAATGTCATTATTTGAAACAAAGGTTAATCTATGGAATGAGCATTATGTAAGTATCCAACGATATAGTTTCCGCACATGCGTTTTACGAGATTGAGTGAAATTAACTCTTGTCAATCATAATTGTAGGTGTTCGAATGATGTTAAAATATAAATAATTTGTATGATGTGTTTCATACGTAACTCTCAGCCATAAAATAGCGTTTATTTATATTTAATACTTATATAAATGTTACTTTAGATGAAACACAAATTTCATTTTTAATCAAAATTTATTTGGCAATGAAACTACTTATTAGATGAAATTAAGATATACAGATTTAGAATCATATTAGATAAAGTGATTTAGAAGCAGATATTTAACAGTACTATCTGATATTTTAACAAATACAGAATTTAAAAGAAAAAATAGTTTTTCATACAGTGGTATTCACTTTATTAATTAATTCCGTGATCAAAATAGTTGTTTTTTGTTTGTATTTGGATTTCAATTAATCTAATCATGGACTTTCTTACGCGTCTAAAATAGCTGTATTTCAGTGTAACTAAATTAACTCTTAAATGTATATACCTTGGTTTAATTATCTTTAATTAAACTACAAAATTAAATTAAAAGTGAATTTTGTCAGAAAAGGTAATTGTAGATAGATAAAAACAAACCAAATCCTGAATGAAAAATAATTATTAATTTTTATTGCACTGAAAATGAAAGAAAATACAAAGAAGTTACAGATAAATATCAAAATATGTGTTTTTACAAAAACCAGTCGGGCATTTCTTCTAAATTTTGTCATTTGCATGTCCAATGAGAGAGGATAATTTAAGAAAAGAATATTAAAAGCAAAATTATTTCATAAAATACGGAGTTTTTACTTCCAAAATGTATAATCTGTTATTCTTAAATATTGTTAATCCCTCAAACACTTTTCAAAATATTTATAAATTTCAAACTTTGCTTTTCTTAATGTGCGTGTGATAGGCAAAAGAGAAAGAGAGAGAGAGAGAGAGAAAAAAAAAATGAATGTAAAATGTTTGCTTGAAAATTAAAATCCTCTGAAAATGTATAGTTGTAAATTAATTAAATTGATTTTAACATAAGAATTTCTTATAAATTCCACTTAAAATTAAAATTAGGTCATTAATTTCAATTATTATTAATAATTATTTATAAAATACAATACATCAATTATTAGTAATAGAATACAATATTCACAATTATTTTTGATGAAGAACAGTATGAATAAAACTTAATATACTTACCGGATTATAGTGTGCTAAATTATCTGAATCGTAATCAAGCATTTGGAAATCGGGAGCATAAATTATCTGTAAAAGGAATAATCGTGTGAAAAATCTATTGAAACTTAAATTTAATGCTTAAATAATTGAATTTACTTGATTGTAGTGAAGCACAGTTTTTGTTGATTCACCGGCAAAGTACCGGTTAAAATACAATGGAACCCTTGTCTGTAAATAAAGTGTTAATTAATACTTAAGCCGTATACTTAAAGTATAATTTTTTGTTTAGTTAAATACATTGAAAACTTTATATCTTTTTCATAAAACATTACGATATAAAATAATGAAAAAAATTCAATTTCTTATTTCAAAACATATTGTAAAATGCAAATTAGTGTGGAAAGAATTCAAAAAAAAATGCTCATACATCGACATCGACATAGCATTATATATCGACATTTTAATAACCATATCTTTGGGATCCAAAATACAGAAATGATGAGAGAAATTGATTCCTTGGGTAAAAGTTATTTTTAAACAGATTCTCAATTATAAGTGTTACGAATATTTATGTATTGAATACAAATGAAAAAATAATCAGAATTGTTAAGTGAACACGTTTATTTAGAATAATACTATTAAAGATTTTACGAAACAGTAGAAACATTTAGTTGCGATTTCTGGGAAGCAGATAAAATCTTTGGCAGAAATCAAATCGCAATTCTACGATCGAGGAAAGAATACCTACCCTATATATAGAGTAACCAATGCTGATGCTCGCGTAGACTGTTCCCTTTGGTTGAACAGTTTAACCTCCCTGACAATTGTCAAACTAACATTTACAGACGAGAATCCTATACTACTAGAGGAAGAATATATTTCTGAAAGTAATTATAAATTTCTAAATATCTCAGTCGAGTGTCACTGAAATTCTTCTTTATTAAAAATATGTCATTCTTATAAACTGTTTAGTAAAGATGTTTCGAGATATTACAATCTGTTATTGAATTTTAAAGTAATGTTATAATTACTCAGTAACGCTTAACTACAGAGGTTGTATTAAATTTGTTTTTTTCGTATAACACATGTCAATTAGAAAAGATTGGTATTATGTCACTAAACAAAACCACTTATCAATTAACATAATTCTATTCTTCAATACCATAACTCTCTCTCCCCTCTGCAAGAATTTGAAAGTATTTTTACTCTCTCTCTCTCTCTCACACACACACACACTAGCAAAAACTGCTGCTTCTTCAGATGAACTGGAAATCCATCTCCCTCTTTCTCGGTCTGACTTCAAAAGGATCAGGAAAATCGCATTAATTCAGGATTGGCAAACTCTGTGGGATCAGAATACCACCGCACGCCCAGAATACTCCATCTTGCCAAAAGTGAATTTGAACCAACAGTGCTGGCCAAGACAAATAACGATTTTCGTAACGGGACATGGCCCATTTCCAAGTTACCTGCATAGAATAGGAGTAAAACCCACTGATAGCTGTGCATGTGGAGAAGAAGGTACTCCAATACATTACGCTACAACATGCCCCATCACGAGTTCCTAGCACTTTACTACCCCCAGTGACAATCTGAAAAGTGTCTGGCTCAAAAACATCACCATCAACAAGGCAGTAAAACTAAAAATTATTAACCTTATAAACTTTCTCCTTGAATATAAAGACTTAATAATTCCACAGGAATAGGAGGATAATGATGCCCGTGACGGTGATAGACTTCACCTGGAAGATGATGAGCCGTAAAATCTGCATTCTCCATCTCTCTCATATTCTACATTTAGACATTTTTCTCTCTACCTGTAAATTTCGCCTGTTTTTCATCTCCTTGTATATAGTTCATTATTAATTGTTTGCTATTTTATCACCATCATTCCAGCGCTCTTAATTACTTAATCACAATTATTATCATGTTGTATTGACTTATTTTAATGCATTATGTATAACCTATCTAAACTTTGTGTATATATAGCTTAGAATTTCATATGACCTAACTTACCTTGAGCCGATACACGAAGCAACCAAATCCATATACTAAATGCATTTATTCATTAATCACTATTACCTCATCAATTTGCAGTAAATGCAGGTATATGTATTCAATTATGTTTTATCATTTTTTTATTTCCTTTTGTTTTTCCATTTATTTTCTTTATTTCTTATATGCATGCAATTTGATTTGTATTTTATATGCCTGTCTTACCATATCCTGCCATGTATTTTGTCATATAGCTATTTTGTATGCTTCTCACGTATCCCCATATTAACTCTCAATTGCAATCCAATTTGTATAAAGTATATTTTACTACCCTCTTTACTGTGTAAATGTAATAATTTTTAGTGTCTCCATATGATTGGAAGCATAATTGTATAGTCTTGTATGTACTGTGTTCCGTTTTCTTTTCTCTCCAGCGGGTCCATCAAATCTGGTAAAACTCTTTCAGGGTTAGGTACAGGGACCTCTGTTGGTGTTTACTTTACACACACACACACACACACACACACACACACACACACACACACACACACACACACACACACACACACACACACACACACACACACACACACACACACACACACACACACACACAAATGTAATATCTATCGACTTGATTGACCTTTCAGAATAGGAGACGGTAGGGCGTTTTTGATCCGTATACTGAAAACACACACACACACAAATGTAATATCTATCGACTTGATTGACCTTTCAGAATAGGAGGCGGTTGGGCGTTTTTGATTAAGGATATCACATACTAAAGCATCAACTTTGTGAACGCAAATCGTGACCTCGAAATTCAGGGTATTGTTGTCACCTGGAAAGAAATTCAATTTCATATCTACAATGTTTCTAACCTCCGAATCATTCTCGATTTACAGAAAGCCTCTCGTTGGCTATAAATGACATCACGATTATAGTTGGTGACCTCAAAGCGAAACATCCTTCTTGGGAATGCTCTTCAAGCTACACCAGAGGAGAACAACTACTTCATTTATTAGATGATACTGGTTTTATGATACTCAATTATGGTACTCCCCCCCATGTTTCTTATTGCTACAACACTAAAGAGGTGTTTGACATTTCACTTGTGAGTTCAAACATACAATCAGTTATGTACTTGGACTGTGATTGATACAGTTTGGAGGGTCACCTTTCCATTTTAATAGATATATCATAACATAGCGAAGTGGAAGGACCCCGGACTTTACCAACTGGTTATCGAGAAAATTTTATGTTAAGTTTAATTTAAGTAATTAATTTTATGCCCCACCATCTTCGAGAGCCTTCCGTAACATTTACGGGAGCCCACTTATGACCAAGTCTTTGGTTTATTAAAAATTATAGTCCTATTGTTAGGGCTTGAAAACCTGCAGACATCCTAGCACAGTAGGTGTCTGCATCACAGTTCAGTCATATGATTGAAACTAGTTATTATGAAATTTAGTGAAAATATTATATGAAGAAAATGTAGAAGTAATTACAGGAAAAGTAAATAAGGAGTTATACAAGCTTAATTTAATAACAATTTACATGAGTTGACAAAACATTAATGTATAGCATATTACTTGAAGTATTAAATTTAACTAATAAGATAACTATACTATTATGAACAACATAGGATAAATATATAGAATTAAATAAAAGTATAAATATATAGAGAATTATTATACAAACTTAGGTGAACCTATTTACAAGATTTAATTTTTTTTTGAAACATTTGACTCAATTAACATATTAAGTCATGATGTTATGCAGCACTAATAATTTGGATAAAGTAGTCATGTTCATTATTTCCTTTAAAATTTTGCAAGAATTGACAAGACTTTAATGTTACATATTACTTGAAGCATTAGTTTTAACAGTTAAAATAATTACGGTATTATGACATCATTAGATATAAACAAATGTTAAAAGAAGGAAATGAAGCATTATTGTTCATCTGATGAAGATGATGACGAATAAAGTTCATCATCTGACATTGTTGATGATTTTACAGGGTCACGGCATAGTGTGAGTTCCTGTACTATTAAGAATTTGATTATTTGAATTATTTTTTCGTCTGTAACCGTTTTTTAGAGAAAACTTTCCAAATTGGAGATCTGTTTGACTATGGTGCCTTTTTATGTGGAGGGACTTTGTATATGGACATTTCTCTATATAATGAAGGGCAGTTCCAAAATCACCATATTTGCACATGTTCGAATTGGATTTGCCAAATCTTGCGAAGTACTTAGGGAAGGGTCCATGATTCGTTATTAGATAGTTAATAAAAGGGTTTGAGATGAAGAACTCTGTGGAGACTGTTGGAAGTAAATGGTTGGTGAACTTACCATTTTGCGATGTCTACTATGTTCTTTGCCAACTTCTGATGGTTCTCTTATATAGGATGAGTTTTAAAAAGGAGCTTGGTTTCGGCAGATTTATGAATGATTTTAATAGATATATAGAAATAACAGCGCATTTACACCACCAGAGCATCCTACTAGAGCTTTGCTAAAATTGACTGGGACCCATTCCAGAAATACATCGACAGCCACCTGAATACTAATTGCTTGACTGATGATATAAATAAAAAACTGGATCAAATTCTAGGAAACTGTTCTTAATAGCGCAAAATTATTTATTCCTAGGGTGGACATAAAGCACCATGTGCCCTCCTTTACCTATAAAGATCCACTTTGAACAACTTCTAATGGAAAGAAAGCTACTACTGCAGGGAACAGCCAACATGCTATACGGCATCTCTCGGTCCGGACTAAATAAAATTAGCATTAAAATAAAAAATAATTATCTACACAAACTTAAAGCACACCAAATGGATTAGTCTATACAATAAGTGTGATGCTAGAACGTTGTAGTGTTTTGCGGATAATAAGCTACGGAAAATCATCTAGGGAATAAATAGAATACAACCCCAATCAAAAACTTGTAACACAATAAGAGACCTTTCTGGCCATTCACTTCCGATGATAAATCTACAACCAATGTACTGGGCTCATTTTATGAGAAGGCCAGAAAATTAATATTCTCTGTTGAAGACAAACATGTTAAGAAAAAGGCAAAGAATATAATCAATAGTTGTCACAGTACAGGTGTTAATGCCTCGCAACTTTCACGAATGTACACCTCTCAAGAACTACTTTCAGACATGGCATTCTTGGATCTGACTAAGTCCCTTGACCCAAATGGAATACGTGACCAAATGTTAGAAAACCTAGGCCTCATTGGCAAACAAAGATGATTGGACATTATTAAACTTTAATGGTCCTGTGGACAGTTACCTACTGACTGGGAAAGAGCCACATTTATCCCCATAAGAAAACCAGGAAAAAAAGCAAGCTCCCCAGAAAGTTATTGACCTATTGCCCTTATCAATATAACTTGTAAACTAATGGAAAAATGCTTCTTACTATATTTACTTAGTTTTTGTTTTAATTTAACACCACCTGAGCCTTACGGATTTAAAAAAGGGCATAGCACCACGGATCAGGTTCTTTTCTTCTGTCAAAAGATAAGAGACGCGAAAAACTTTAAACCAACTAGACATACCATGGCAGTCCTGCTTGATATATCCAGGGCTTTTGATACAGTGTGGAAACACAAGCTTATCACTAAATTGCATGATTCCTTCAACATTAAGGGTTCTGCCTTGGCTTAAGTTACTGACTTCTACACCACAGGTCTATCAGAGTCAAATTTCAAATTCAACTAAATCTGTTCAGATTCATTTAGACTGGGACTGTGCGTCTCTAAGGGAACAGTCTTCAGCCCTACTCTCTTCTCCCTATTTTTGACAGGAGCTGAGAAAAGGAAACCTATACTTGTTAAAATTGCAATCTTCTCTGACGAATTTCTGCTCTTGAAGTCAGGCTCTAATGTGAACAACATCGAAACTCAAATGGGGTTTTGGTGCAATTGGTGAGTTTGCAATAGAATACAAATTAAGTTTTAAAACAGAGAAATAAATAGCGACTTTTTTCACCAATAATATACACCCATATTACTATAGTGTTGTTTTTCTAATCTCAGTCCTTCACTTATGAGAAACAACCTAAATATCTCGGTATCCTTCTCCACCCTAAACTCAACTGTAGCAAGCTTATTGACCATCTAGTTTCGTCGAATCGAAAGCGCCTTAACATTCTCAAATATCTGGCTAACAGAGATTGGGTGCTGATGCGCACACACACACACACACACACACACACACACACACACACACACACACACACACACACACACACACACACACACACACACACACACACACACACACACACACACACACATATTTCACTTATAAGACCTATTCTTGAATATGGTTATCCGATTTATTCCTCCACATCTGAAGTGAATCTCCTGAAATTAGAACGAGTACAACCAAATAACGCTTGAATCATATTAGGACTCAGAAATAGAAGAATGCCCATCTGATAAACGAGACATTAGAAGAAATACGAGAAAAACTTACTACCATTGCACATTAGAAGAAAATAATACTTAGTTAAAAATTTTAACAAAATCTAAAGCTACGCCCTGAATCATCGTATGTCCTAGTATTTACACAATTGGCTCAATAATCAAAGATTTAAAAAATTCACCCCTTTTGGTTTGTCAGAATCTCAAAACCTAATATTTCGCGAGGTTAAACCTCAATATAGAAGATATTGTTTTGATACCTCGCGGGGGTGGCAATAGCCACCTTTTATTTTGATCTGAATTCCATTGTAAACAAGCAAACTCATACCAGAGAACATCTTAGACGATTAGAAATAGAAATTATTAATTGCATCCCCTCCAATGCCGTGATAATGTATACTGATAGTAGACGTAGAAAAGACCGTACAGGGTGTGAAATCTATATTAGAACTCCTCAGTCTGAAATTATGCTAAAGCAACGTAACTCTGACACTTCTTCAATATTCGGAAGTGAGTTGATAGCGATTAAGGTGGGACTTGCTGCTATCATTTCCAGCAACTGTGATTTTGGAGAACTATGGATTTTGTCGGACAGCCGCAGTGCACTGCAAAATTTCAGTGACTGATCCACTATAAATGATGTAACAAGTTTATCTATTTTGCAGAAATTGAAAATGATCTCCCAAGACCATGATGTACATCTTCAATAGATTCCACCTTTGTAAATATTAGTGGCAATGAGACCGCAAATCGAGTGGCAAAAGAGCGCAGTGAGGAAGAGAAACCCACTCCTTCATCACTTACATATTAGGAACTTTACTCTAAAGAAAAATCTAGACTACATTCAATCTCGCAAATTCCGCATACACAAAATGGCTCTCTGGCACATCTCCTGGAACTCTTCTTTAAATAAAATTTGACCGAAAATCTCAAACTGACGTGGTCAGATTCTCAAGGAGACATCTAAAATGTTTATCTTTTGAACGTGGTAAAAAAAATTATCCCACTTGTAAAAAATACTGTGACCATCCAGCCTCGCTAAATCATATTCTGAATTGCGTCGGACTTTCTCGGGAGGATATATCCTCAGATCCCCTGCTAGTTATAGACTCTTTCTAACTGTCAACAATTTATTGAAGTTGATCTGACAAATGTCAGATCTTTAAAGAGGATAATTCACATTTTTAAAAAAAAGCTTGTGAGACAAGCTGGTTTGTTTGTAGCTCAACGGTCATATTTTGCACACGAGGGCTATTTAGTCCGGGACCTACGTCTTAAAGTGGATTCCGAACTACTAGAAACACCCATGCCCAATGTGGGATTTGAACCAACGAACTGTTGAACCGGAGGCAAGAGTGCCAACCATTCGGCTACTAACTCGGCAGTTTGTGAGACAAAGGAATATTTTGGTAATTGATAGTCAAGCAACACAATTAAAAGAAGATTACACATAGCAAGTAAAATTTTCATTTGAAAATATCAGGCATAATAATAATTTACTGTATCAACATTTTTCTAAAAATAAACATTTCGTAGGAAACTTACTTGATTCCATTGAACTGGGTCGAATGCAAACACAGTAGAGTAAATCATAGTACAAACAATCTGTAAAACAGGAGACCCACATACATATTTCGCAAACAGTTCCAAGGCCAACGAATGAGGAAGTAGCTCAACCACTCCAATCTTATAAAAAAACTGTTTCATATAAGAAAAAAATACAGTGTCACGAGAACGTGTTTTACATATTTTAAAAGAAAAATAAATCTGTACATTTCCTTACTTTTACAACAAATTCCAGATGAGCCGCGACAGCTAACGAGCTTGTGCCATATGTTACAAAAGTTATAGGTGCATAGGCTTACAAAAGTTACAGGTGCATAGGCTTACAAAAGTTACAGGTGCAAAGATATTAATCTAAAAAAAAAATTATTCATGAGAAATTTCAAACTCAAATTAATCTGTGCATATGAAATTTGATTTCAATAAGTATGCAAAGCCCCGCTTAAGTAGAAAGAGATATTATAAAGACATGAAAACTTAAAGGATGTAGTTTTAAAATTTCTTAAAAAATTCTTTATAAAATTCATAATACTGATTTTTTTCCTCAGTAATAACTTATAATCTTAATATAGAAATCCATTTAAAGCAACAATTTGAAATTTCAGCAATTTGTAAAAAACAGTTTTGATAACTTGCGTTTAGGACTATTTTATATTCTAAATCCCATACATATTGTTTTGAAGAATAAAAAAAAATCTCACTTAATAACATTTTGATGGAAATATATTTACTAATCCTCAATTATTTTTTAATAATCTGCAAAAATTAGAAAGTAACCAATTTCATATTTCGATTTGGAAATATTATATATACTATAGAAGCCTTATATTTTAGAAATTAATTTTGAAGAATTAAAAAGTGCATTTAAAATTTTACGTAAGAAATTTTCCTATGGTAAATTAGTAGTTAACCAAAACGTGTCTAGATTCCATTGGCTTTCTATCACTAACATCAAATAAGTAGGCGAATTACTCTTATGGCCTTAACTGATCATGAAACCTTCAAATTATTACGTTTAAAAAATAGGATCATTTTCTAGATAATAAGTGATTACGGTATGGACTAGAGAATTTTGAGGTGTCACCCATAATCAATCCTGATGTGGAAATAACGAAACGTATTTTGAGATGAATTCTGATTTTGCTTACTAACTCATGACGTGCTCATCTATTTATGGTAGCGTCATGAAAAAGTTACATTGTTGGCATGCAGTCGACATAGCCATACTTTTCTATCCAAATGCAAGTCCATCGTTATATTGATCCATCGTCATGCTGTTGGACCGTCATGCTGGATTAAGAGTAAGAAATGATGTTGTTTTCAACAGGGATGAATTCTAGCCGTTACCTTTTTCACGTGTTAAAGTTTTTTACTCTATTTTTCTAAGGATTTGCAAAATGTAGTGTTTCAGCATGTTAATGCACCATCACATATTGCCAATATTCTATAAAGTTTCTCAAAAAAAAAGAAAAAAAAAAAAAAGAAATATCTAGCTGTTTTCCTAGGCAGCAGGTTATTCAAATTTTTAATTTTAAATAATGATATAGATAAGAAAGAAATATTTGGTCAAATGTGTGTTATAGATTCTCTAATTCATTATTATTCAGCAATCATTATTGTTAATGAACTGTAACAACAAATTGAATCTATATGGGCTTTGGAGATGTGAAATCTATCCTAGGTATCCTTGATACAGAATGCAAGCATGTAAATACTGATATTGCTCCTAAAGTTAGTTGTTCTAAATAATTTATTTCTCAGAATCAAATTCACTAATACATTTTTTTAGTTGTTGCTTCCAGCATAATAAACTTGTTAAAATATTTAATTTTGTTGTTTACATATGATAGATTCAGTGACTTTAATGGCCAGCAATATATTTAAGTAGATTTATCAATTATGAAATTTGTACGAGCAAAATCAATATTATGAATTCAGAATCATTTACAAAACTTTGCTTACTGTGTTGTATTTTGCTCATAAATAGAACTTTCAGCTAAATATGTTATGTAATTTCCACATGTAATTTGTAAATAATTTATATTGATTTTTAAAACCCTTTTTACAAAATCAGTCAGAACTTTTTAAAATGCAACAAATAGAATAAAAATGTTGATTTAGATGTAGAATCATAACTGTAAACTTCAGTAACAAAAACATTTCTAAAAGGAAAAACCAGTTTCAGGGGAGTGATTAAGAAGGAGTCACCCTTGGTTTTATCAGGACAAATGTTTCGCGTTGTTGTTTACTTTATTTTAGCACTTTTAGTGTTGCTTCGAATTATTCACAGGCAAGTTTAAGAAAAAATAACATTTATTTAAAATACCTTTAAAATAACTTAATTTAAATTTAATAACACGTGTTATTTTTTATTCGTTTACATTTTTATTATAATCTTTATTATTGGCTAGCAGAGCAAATCCGAGAGTAGTACCTTCTGAATATCTCAAATAGGTAAGACTCTTCACCTCTGTTTTGTTTAAAATAAAATCAATAAAGGTTGGCAGATCAATAAGGGCTTTCTCATCTCAGCCGAAATAAAATATTTAAAATGAGGAAATTAGTGTCCATAATAATATCCCAACAAAGGAAAAATAAACAAATGTACTCAATAAATATGTACCCTGCCTGCTTTAAGCATCACCTAATGCATAACAGATTCAGATATTTTTATAGCAAGCATTGAAATTTAAATAATATAAAAATTTTTCACAATGAGAGTATAAATAATTTAAAATATATATATATATATATATATATATATATATATATATATATATATATATAGATAGATAGATAGATAGACATGTAATTAATTAAATAAATGAATATGTGTAATTTACTCATTACTTGATAATAATAAATCTAACATAAAGTTTTTCGTTAATTACTTTGACTTGGAAAACTCTATATCAATCTAAATTGAATAAAAGTATGTCTTTTATGATATACAATTAAATTAATGTTTGCATTTTAACATGTATTCAGGGCCAATGAATCTTTTACTGAAATTTTTTTGAGAACAGTATGTATTGAAACTTTCAAATTAGGCTTAAAAGTATATTGTATTATTATTAATAATATAATTATAATTTATTACTATTTAAATACATACATTCACGTAAGACCACATTTTTATCATTAATAGAAAATTTATTTAAAAAGAACGACTCTTGTTATTTCAACTTTGTCTGAGTTACATCTCTTAGCCATTTTTTCATTTAGTTAATTAAATTTTCTGTATTTTCTTTACGAAAAATGAGAGTTTAGTATCTTCCAAAGTGATTCCCAAAGTGATCAAATGTTTTATGGATGAAAACATTTACCATGTTTATTATTGTTTCTAAAGTTAATGAATTTTTCTTAAAATTTATTTTAAAGTGTGTCCATTGTGGAAACATAGTAAAATTGCTTTAGAAAATTATTTTATTAAAGCATAAATAACAGTGTATGGAACCCACATAAAAATGGCTTATGTATGCAATAATAGTGCAGAAATATATGCAAAATTCTTCTGTAAATCTAATTGCTTACTGAAAATATTTTGCTTTTCTCATAAAAGTGTGTTCTCCGAAGAATAGCTCAATCGCTTATTATCGCATAATATATCTCAATAAATTTAAAATAGTATATATATTTAAAATATATATATATTTAATATATATATATATATTTAATATGTACATATATTTATATATATTTAATTAAATATATATATATATTTAAAAATACTAGCTCTTGACAAAGCTAGTATTTTTAAATATATATATAATGAGAAAAAAATTAAATATATATCTACAATATTTTGATTGATATGAAATTATTCTAGCCATTTAATTTTTGGCTAGAATATAATAAACTATTTTAAAAACAATAAGTCAAAGAATTTTTACCTAAAAATTAAGAAAATATAAAAATAAAATATTTATAAAAAAACTCGAAATTAAGAAGTTTTATAAAAGCGCGATATTAAAATTTTTTTTTTTTACGATTTTTGTTATTAACACTGAAAAAATTCATTTTATACCGAGATAATTTTACCGGATAGTAACAACATGGGTTTTGAATGTGAAGAAATATGCTCAAAATTTATTACCAATTATATATAACTGATAGCATTTAAAGATTGTATATCTATACAAAAGGAATATTTTAAAATACAAATTTAAGAACTTTCTCTGTATAGACGCACATATAAGAATTTAGAGATTAGAACTAGAAGTATTTTTTATATTTCTCTGTTTTACAAATATTTTATAAACTTCCTCACTACATTTCTTTTACAAATTACATTAAAAATGGTACTTTTTAAATAATAGTTTGAGATAAATGAACTTAAATAAATTCTCTTTTAAATCTACAAAGATTAATATCCCTATTTGATTAAATTCAATAACTGACTTCTACAAAATTTTAATCACTGACTTACATTATTGCAAAAAATCTCTTAAATAGATTGATCTACAAATGTACAGATATAAAATTTCAAAAAGTTCAGCATGTAAATTTTTTATTCCAATTATAAACGTATAAATTTCATAATAATGCAGAGATTTAAAATATTTTTACTCATGAAATAAGCTACAACCAGACAAAATAAAAAAAAAACTAGATTTATTCATTATTTAAATTGTATGTAACCGAAATTTGTGATTTATTATTTAAATGTTATTTAATTCCAATTTTAATTAAAATATGGATGTTGCTTTTAAAAAATGTCAAATGTTACGTGACTGAACATCAATTTCAAAAGGAAAATATTTTCTAGAATCTTCATTAAGAGTAAGAGATAAGGATGGACAAATATAACTCTCTTAAATAATAGAACAAAAGCTCTGTAAATGCTTAAATATTAATTTAATGTAAGGTAAATCTGTGAGTCTGGTGTGGAGAGAAGGCTGCCATCTTAAGTCCGGACCTTCTTTTTTGATCGCCATTAAAAGTTTCAAAGATATTCTCTGTGTTTACAGACAATTTAATCTGCAAAAATTAGCATCTGGAAACATTTGCTGACAAACTAACAAATAAATGTAACTAAGTGAACACAATTTTATCCCTTATTAAAAATAAATGCAGTATTTTAATTATATAACATTTAAGAATTGAAACTAAGTAACAGTACGTAATCATATAGTCTAACTAAGAAATTGAATGAATTTAAACTTACAAACTTTAGAAGAGTTAAAATTACTTGCACATGTCTTTTTCTTCAGTTTTTTATTTTACTTTATTTTTATTTATTTTTTTCATGTTTTGCGTACCTGAAATATTTTTTCATGTTTTTTTCATGTTTTGCGTCCCATAGCATGCCAGGTATTGAACTAAAACTCTGTTAGATTTCATAAAATGATTAATTTTTTTAAAATTTATTAATATTCTTGATTGAAAGTTTAATATTGATGAAAAAAAATTTAGGATTTAGATAGTAAGATTTCAAGACGAATTGTAAAATGAGTAAAAACAGATTTTTTGTTAAAGTTCTACCTCACTATTATTTGAGATGTCCTTCAGTTTTATTTTTATGACAAATATTCCTGTTTTGATATCTTAAAGCGGATGATTCATGGAACATTATCGAAGCAATGTTGTTTGTGTGTTTGTTCGTCGCTCAACGGTCATTTTTTGCACACGAGGGCTAATTAGACCGGGACCTATGGTTTAAAGTGGATTCCGAACCACTACAAACATCCATGCCCAAGGTGGGACTCGAACCCACGAACTGTTGAACCGAAGGCAAGAGCGCTAACCATTCGGCTGCCAGCTGGGCATCTAAGTTATGTAGCATTTCACGTTATGCAAATTGACAAATAACATCAAATCTGCATTAATTTACATAGAAGTTAATTATTATTTTTAATTTTGATAGCTCCTTTTTGCATCATTCTTTTTACAATATTACATTGATTTAAACATCGTAGTTAACATATATCACCATAAATTTCGGCAGAGAAGATATCGCCTTTTCATAAAACTGTTTTCCTTATAGAGGATGAATCGTTTTTCATACATATAAAAGAAAAAAAAAAGTTGGTTACAAAATAGACCAAAAATGTTAATTACCCACACTTGAATTTGGAAAGTTCCTACGAAATGCGCTGGAATCTCCGATAATACCATGTTGCAGCAGAACAAGTGGTTTCTTGCTGTTTGAAGTAGGTCCTGATCTGCCGTAAGGTATCCTTTGCAAAGCTAGCAAGTAACCATCCACAGTTTGCACAGTGTATTCTTCCACGGGATATGATATACCTTCGAAACAATCAATTCAGACTGCAAAAGAATGTGAATATTTTAAATAGTAAATGGAATTGAATGTCGTATGGAAGTATTCCTTTTATGTACGTATAAGATATTTGTATGGATTTTTCTCTATTTTAAGAAGTAAAGTAAAGAAATATTGAAATTGAAATTTTACATAAAATACTGAGAATTTTTGCATATGTCGTTATAAGAGAGAATTATATCTATTTTTCTCTTGATAGAAATATCATATATTATATGTCCTTAAAATACTCTGAAAAATTTCTTTATTTTTACATATTACTATAATTCCAAGGAATTCGTATGTGTATGTGCTTGAACAATGTCAAGATATTTTCGAATTTGTGAAAATATGTAGTTGTTATGTGTTGTATATTATGGTTGTTGTTACTTATGACAATTGGACAAGCCAAGATCGCAATGCCTTGGCAAGGCGAATTTAAGTCAATAGAAAGCGTCATTCGTTTTAATCAGAGCACAATGAAGGTAAATGTACGTCTTTACTCTTTTTTAAATCCTCTGATAGATGGCACAACCAGAGAATCCGCTTCCTCAATTTTGACATTGATCTGAAGGGGGAGGAACTTTTCTCCAGATCATTATTACCATGGAAGTTGCTCGACGATCAACCACTGGAGTTTGGATTCCATAGATTTAACGAGCATGTATATAGCATGTACTCGGTGGGGTTTTAGCGGCATTGGGAATCGAACCCCGTCCTTTAAGGCGGAATGCCGATACCCTAACCACTAAGTTACCATGACCCCCACATATTATAATACATAACACTAATGAATTCTGATTTCATTTTGAAGTATTATTACCATGTGATATTTATATGTACCTATAATAGCTATAAGTTTAGTGAAAGCAAACTGGAAAGTTAAAAATTAATAACATTACATGAGTCGTTAATTTTAAAACTTATTCTAAAACTATGTTCCATTTATTTAAAATTAATTTCAGTTTTCATTAAAATATAATTAAATAATTACTTTCCGGAATATTTATGTATTAAATATTTTACAGAATGTGGACGTTATAATTTTTTCAACCGGAAAATTATTTATCGAAACACGATTACCGAAATTTTTTCATAACAAAATGAAACCGATTATCAAAAGTTCCCATGTTCATATTCATATTGATTCTCAATTCAGTTAAGCATTTGCCGCCCACTATGTCGTGTGGTCAGAGTGCCTGACTTCGGATAGGGAGGTCTTGTGTTCGAATCCTAGGTCGGGCTTGGATGTAGTTTCGTTCTGTGTCTATCCTATCCTTGCCCTTTCTTTGTATGAATGGTTGCCTACCCTATAAGCGGGTCCCTATGGCATGTTTGTACTTAGGAAGACGGACTTCACACCAAAATATATGGCTCAGTTGAAAAAGCGAAGTTGAGCAACCCATAATACCAGCCTAGCTGCCACAAGACAACAACAATTAAGTATTTATTATTACAATATTAAAACTATTTGCCAAGGGTTTTACTATTATGAAGTTTTCATAGATTATACAGACTTCTTTGAAATCTGTAGTTAAGTAGTTTGATTACCAAATCACATCCTGTATCAATAGATTTCAAGAAATTCAATTCATTTTTCTTATAATTAGATTTTAAGAAGATTGTAGCAAAATTTCTTGGAAAATTGTTTTGATTTTTGCCTCATGTTAAAATAAGTCGTTCAAATAATGCATTTTAGTATATGACTTAAATACTGTAGTAATCGAAGTTAATCAAATCAATTTTAGAAAAATTTGATTCATAAATTTGATCGGAAATATGTGTAAAATTTACCACGTAAGGTTTTTTTTTTTTTTTAACAAAACAAGATACACCTAAGATATGAGAATTATTATAGGGACAAGTGAAATGTGTAAAATAGTTTAGAATTCATATAAATAATCGACTAAGTGATAAAATGCAAGTAAAAGAGGATGTGATTTAGCGAGTGAATATTCTCTATCTATTTCTAGTTTTTAAGCAGACTATTTAAAAGAGTAAACTTTAACAAGGATTACTATGAAATTCTATTTATTTTTTCTTATATTTTTGCTTGGTAACTTCTTAAGATTTCAGTATTTTAAGATCAAAACGGATTTGATTTCTTATCAATTTCTCTGTCAATTATAATAGTTTTCACATTTTTGATGTATTTATCAACATTTCAGTATCAATAAGAATACTTTAGCTGGAAATAGAGTAAAAAAATAAAAATAAAAAAAAACTCATATTTCTTTCATTTTCACCGTGTTGTACATTCCTTGAGGCATTTTACTTGTATATCTTTTTAGAGCAGACAAATTTTTAGCCATTTGCGAAACTTTATTATAATTGAAAAAAAGTATTTAATTTTATTGTTAAAATAAAATAAATGCATGATAATTTTGTATTTTAATAAAAAATTAAATATTCTATAGTAAACCAAAAAGTGCACGTAAAACTTATAAAAATTTGTGGTATACTTTCATACTTATGTTTAGAATATTTTAAGTAACAGTAGGATTAATACATAAGGGGTACCAAAGAAACTTCAAAAAAGTTTGAAACAGAGCCAACAGAAAGTTGATGTTGCCTTGCTGTTTAACAGTGGCTAGAATTAAACCTAATTTTTTGGTCTGAAAAATTCTGTTCTATCAGTGAACCATCATTCATTTTATTAATGTACATAAAGCTTAAACGGTGAAACTTAATGATACTTTGTGTGTGAATGTTATCTTCAATTTAACTAATATTTTTGATTTTGAAGGCATTTTAATAATTCAGTCTACAGAAAATCATACGAATAATTAGGATCATTTTACTGTATTTTCATAAATAATGAATACCATCTCTCTCAATTCCTTGACTCAATTTTTTCCTACATTTTTCTCATAAGGAATTCTCAATAAATACTTTTTAATTGTACTGGGAATTTATGCCACCCACACATATATGTTGCCTTTGATACTAATCCAATCAATTTAAAAAATACTGATGGTGCTTTATTTGTAAATAACAATTGTCAAGCACAGACAATCTCCAAAAATACACAAAAATTTTAAAAACAGCAGAGGATACTTGAGGATCTCGTTCTTTCGAAAATCTATGGAAACTAAAATTCGGGCAGGGGTTACCCTGTCAGCTCCGTAGCTTTAATTGGGCAGACGTTGGGCAACATAGGGAAAAGACTGACCTTGACCAGGATACCTGACTGTATTAGTTAGGCGTAGTAGAAAATTTCAGCCTTTAGGGGTAACTCCACCAGGATAAAAATCTCGATGTATTTCACCCATTATATATATATATATATATATATATATATGCATGTATACACACACTGATTGAAAAAAGTAGGATAGTCATGTATGCTTTAAAATTTAGCGCAATTAGTAGAACTTTTCTTTCTTATTTTATTAAACTAATTTGTCTTTTATTTTAAGTGAATGGATTTTATTTACCACTAAGAAAATGTTATAAAGTAGTACTCAATCACACACACACATATTTTTGATCTGAAGAAAATAGTACATGGTCACCTGCAAAAATTTTCTCAATTTGGAATCTGAAGCATTTTATTACGTTGAAAACTTTGCTCTTTTCAACTTTCCTTCAAAAGAAATATTTTATTAAAAAAAAAAAAAAAAAAACTTTTCGTACAGTTAAAATGTCTAGGGGGAAACCTTTTAGTTTATTTCAAAAGAGAAAAATTGAGTCATATAAAGATGTGGGCAAAAGTCTGAGAGAAATTTCGAAGCACTTAAACATCTGTCAAAATGCTTTTTCTAATTTCTTGAAAAATCTAGAGTCAAAACAAAGCAAAGATTGGCAGACTTAAGAAATTGGCTACGTAATCAAGGAAAAATCTTTATCGAACGTTAAAAAATGCGTCAAAGAGAATTGGAGAAACTCAAGACCCCCATCTAGTTTTACATATATAACGAGAAGAACACTTTTCAGCTACATAAAAAGATCGGATACTTTCATAATCAAGAAAAGAATGCATTATCCTATATGGAACGAAAGGCACATTGAGCAGCGGCTGCAGTGAGTAAAGAACATATATCTTGGATCGTCGACTGGGTATAAGTTTTTTTTTTCTGATGAAATATTTTCTGATAAGTTATTTTTTCTGATGAAAACTATCAATTTAGATGGCCCACATGGTTGTCAATATTATTGGCATTGTCTGGGTACGCAAAAAAAAAAAAACAAAAACAAAAAAAAAACTTATTTTATCTGACGGATAGAAGGAAGCAGTTTAATGGTTTGGATATCAGATGGCAACGTTGGAAAGACCAATCTTGTGTTTATGGATGAAAGACGGAAACATACAGATTACATTCAAATTTTTAATTCAGAGCTTCTTCCCTACGGCGCTGAGCTAGGCGGAGAAAATTGGATATTTCAGCAATATGGAGCATAAATTCCCACGGCCAATGGTGCTAAAAAGTGGTTTGAAACAAATAACGTTCGGGTTTTGCCATAGCCTACTAAAAATACAGATCTAAATATTGTTTTAAATATATGGTCAGTTACTGTTCGGGCGTGTTTACCCCAGAGACAAGCAATATGAATCTTTGATCAAATTCCGAGAAGCTTTGAATTTTATTTTGAACACTTCTTGTAAAACTGAAATTCAAGACATATATGATTAGAATGCAAATAGAATCTTTGAAGCAAATGACAGAAGAATACCTTACTAATAAGACGTTCACTTTCATTATTTAGAACTGTCCTTCTACTTTTATCAAATATCTCACCTTTCATTATTCACGGCCTAATTTTCAATCATAATTTTTACCGCGCCCCCTACCCACCGCATGCAATAAAATGTATACAATAATAATGCATTTTGAGTATTTTGCTGATAAACCTACATTACAACCTTAATTTTAAAACTTACAAAGTACCAAGAATACGGAAATTTATTGACATTTTGCAACACTGATCCGCAGTATTGTAAAAAACAGAGAATACTATGCCTTTTTATTGCTCTTGCGTCTTGCCATGTCGGGTATTCCCACGGTTTTTCAAGAAGTTTGGATATATCTGGAATTTATCTGGTCAGCTTAATATGTAAGTCAGGAGCGTGTGAGGATGTGAACAAATGT
Source organism: Latrodectus elegans (assembly GCA_030067965.1). Lineage (NCBI taxonomy): Eukaryota > Metazoa > Arthropoda > Arachnida > Araneae > Theridiidae > Latrodectus > Latrodectus elegans. The sequence continues at coordinate 27,108,368 of CM057813.1, forward strand.
TTTCTCATAGGGAGAAGGAGAAAGTTCTATAACGCCAATTTCAATTCCAGACAATCTCATTCGAGTTGATCCTTCTATTGCTATTGAATCAATTCTGAATGTGTATGGTATATATATTTTTTCATGCAATTGCAATTCACCGTATTAAATATTCACGGCAACAGACTTATGCAGAATCATGGATAAATTTTTAAGCGGGCGTGAGTGAGCATTATACGATAGACAAGCATCAACAAGTACATAGACGAACAAGGTTCCGAAAATAAAATCAAGAGAATATTCTCAAGAATACTTAAATTTTGGATTCACTAGTAATGAAGTAAATGAAGAAGAAATGCCCCTAAGTATCATTGCAGAAAAATGTCGGCGGCAGACAGCATGAAACCTAATAAACTCAAACGACATTTGGGAACTCTTCATAGTGAGTACGTAAACAAATACAGAGAATATTCTTGAAATTAAAATTAAAATCATATGAAAAGCAAAAGTCATTGCTTAAAAAAACTTTGTCTGAGAAGGAAAAAGCCTTCATTGCCACTTACAAAACTTCATATAAAATAGCCAGGTGTAAAAAGCCTCACACTATTGGTGAAGAGATTATTTTGCCAGCCACAATTGAGATTGTAGAAATTATGCTTGTAGATAATTTTGCAAAACAATTGCACTCTATACCTCTTTCAAATGATACGGTTTTCTATTTCATTCTTGATATAGCTGAAGATGTAATGTGTCCGCTTTTGTCGAAGAGGCGAGACAAATTGTTTTCAATACAACTCGATGAGGCAACAGATAATAATAAAAATGCTCATTTCATCGCCTGCCTATGTTAGATTTTTTGATGATTTGTCAGTAGTAGAAGAATTACTTTTCTGCAAACCGATAGCACTCAAAGCAACAGCACTCACGTTATTTGCTTTCTTAATGATTTTATGAACGAGGCAAACATAGAATGGAAAAATTGAGTCGGAATATGCACCGATGGTGCTCGTTCTATGTCCGGAAGATTTCAAAGCATTCAAGCACTTGTGAAACGAAAATCGCGACAGTGCGTCTGGACACATTACATGATCCACATAGAAGCTTTGGATTCCAAAAAATGAATCCTGGTTTGAATATTGTGTTACTTATGGTTGTAACTGAAGTAAATTATATAAAAATGAGACCCCTGAAATCAAGAATCTTTTCCGTACTTTGTAAAGACATGGTTGCATTACATCCAGCGTTACTATTTTATTGCGAGGCAAGATGGTTATCACGAGGGAAATTTTAGCAACATGTTTATAAATTAAGAAAAGAAATCGCTATTTTTCTAGAAGAGGAAAGCAGACCGGAAGCTGAAAATTTTCGCGATAGTATACTTGTGATGAAATTGTGCTGCATGTGGTTAACATATTCAAGAAATTGAATAACTTGAATCTTCAATTGCAAGAAGCAAGTACACATACATAGGATACGAGTGATAAAGTTAATGGTTTTTGTAGGAAATTGGAATTGTGGAGCAGAAATTTAAAGCAAGAAAACTTAAATATGATTGTATTAAAACTTACAAGGCTGAAAAGCAACATGTAAAAGTTGCTTTTGTAACCATTGAAAATCATTTAGCAATGCTAACAAAGAATTTTAAAAAGTACTTTTTTTCGACGACAAACTGATATCAAGTTACGATTGGGCGGGGGATCCATTTTAAAATACTCCCGAAGGACTCTCAATTGAAGAATAAGAAACCATCTTGAACTTCACGGCAAGCGGTGAAACCAAAAGACATTTGAGTAAAAAATCACTCTTTGAATTTTGGACAGGAGTGGATGATGAATTTTCTACACTAAAAACAAGGACATTTCGCATTCTACTATCATTTTCAACAACTACCTTTGTGAAAATGGATTTTCTGCTGTGGCTTCTCTAAAGAGAAAATATAGATCTCAGCAAAATATAGAAGAAGAACTCAGAGTGTCTATTTCTAATATTAAACCGTCCTTCGAAAAACTTTGCTCTGAAAGACAGGCCCAAGGAAGCCCCTAATAATTATTAAAAAATTTTTTTATTTTAGAAAGTTGTTTTGTTTTAATAAGTTAATTATTAAATATGTCGAAATGTATTTTGTTTTGTATGTATGTCTGTGTTCTTTCCGTTCAGTCACTTAATCTATTTTTTAAATAACAGATTCTCTTGGATATGTTTGCGCCCCCCAAGGGGAACGCGAACCACAGGGTAAGAATAACTAACATAGTATGATGGGAAGGAAATTAATTTTCAATTATAACAATTAAGAGAGAGAGAGAGAGAGAATTGCCATATAATTTAAATTATCAACCAAGAAAATGACTATTTCAATAATTATTGTCTTCAAGTGATACTAAGACAATATTTATTTCATGTATTACACTAATACAATTAATGTAATAATTGCTAGAAATGTTGTGATACTTAATAATTGTTCAGTTCTGCTAGACAGTCTCAATAAAAACAAAAATATTCAAAAAACATAAAAGGTTTTTCAAAAATATAACAAAGGTTTAAAATATGTGTAATCTAGTATTATGTGTTTGTTTTTTAAAACTGTATAAATTTACTATTTTTTTCAAAACGTAAAAAATTATGCCTCTCAGATTATGAGAGCCCAAGTTGCTGAAGCCTGGATAACTTGAGTAAATAACAGAAGTACCACAAATTTTAGATTTTCTTGAGGGTACCGTGTCTAAATTCATGACAATATGTACAATGTCTGACAAAGGAGAATGGCAAAATGAATTAATGATTAAAAAGAGAATCTAAGGGAAAGACATCGAGAAGTACTGATATAAATCGTAATGAATACAGAATGAAGAGTTACAGTAAATTTGAAAAATTGAGAACAATATCATCTGTATTTTTTAATTTCAATATTGTAGTTAGAAAAGTCCCTTTCATAATCAAAATATTTACGGAATCTACCTATTCTTAAACTATTTGTCACAAATATTAATGCCAAACGTCACCTATAGTGGTGTAATACTGATAGCACATGATCTATAGATAAGTAGAATAAATTAATGTTGTCTGACAAATCATCTTTTACAAGTGTCTCTATAGCAGGACAGGTGCAAGTCTAGAAAAATACACAAGCATGAAATCGTGACTGTCTGTTTCTAAGCATTAAACATGAAAAACGATTTGAAATAATATAGGCCAAACATGTCGTAAGACTGAAACGATAGATTTGATTAATTCTGATTTGATGAACACAAGGATATCATTTCACCTGTCTAGTTCTTGACAGTGCTCAGACTTCAATATAAATGAATCATTATGATTTATTTTAGAATAAATACGGAATCTATATCACCCATTTGCCTCTTTCCAGAACTTTTCACAATATATATATATAACTTCTGTCGCACTGCCTGTAAAGTAAACATTCAATTTCTCGAATAATTAAGAAATAACAGCGTTATTTTTCTACATTCTTTGTCGTTGCTAAACTTAGTGTACAGTCAACGTGTCAATTTGAATATAATATATATATATATATATATATATATATATATATATATATATATATATATATATATATATTATACTTGTTTTTATAAAATCTACTGTCATTTTATTTATATCTCCAACTTTGATATTTTATGTCATAAATATTTATGTCTTTGTTCTGTAGAACATAAGTTCCCAATGTGAGCGATACCCCCCCTTGTGATCGTTTGAGGCTTTCGAGTAAGTGATAAAAGAAGAGAGAAAATTAGGGGGCATTGACATGGAACGGAGAGGCGTTGGAATATTAACCAAATATAGTCTAGAAAAGATTTAATAATCATACTGATAATTCATTTCTATCACATGTGCAAAAATTCCCATATTTCGATGTAAGACTTCAATGTTGAGAGAAGGAGATACCTTTAAGGAGATACACAAACCTGAAGCTAGAAAATTTTTCTCTTGAGGAAAATTATTGACTCATTCTCACCCACTGAATCGTTCACTGCAGCTCGTTTTGTGTCTGATGAAAATTGCATTTTTGTGCCTTAATATTTTTCTACTGAAGCTTATATTATTTAAACCGGCAGTATGCCTTACATCTCCCATAAGTTGGATAAAATTTAAGTAAAGGAAATCTCAGGTCAGAAGCAAAATAGAAGAGGCGGCAGTATAACGTGGATTATATGAAATATGGATTTATAGAAAATCCCACACATCCATCAGAACAATGTGCTTTATTTGCCAGAAGACATTTTCAAATGAAGAGAGGAAACCTTCTAGGCTTTAAGATGATCTTAATAAAATGCATCCGTATAAGAAACACAAAGATATGACCTATTTTCTAAACACAAAAATGAAGTTTGAAATAAGCTGAATACATCGAAATTATTGTTATGAACTTCTAAAGAACGACGATGACGGACTTCGAGTTTCATGCAGTTTCTCATTGATGATTGCTTGGCATACAATTTTTCATTGACAGGAAAGCCACATAATAACGAGGAAGATTTCATTTTATCATCAGTTAAAGAAGTAATAACTATCGTGCTTCATAAACCAGTAGTATATATTATTCAAAAAATTACTTCGAGCAAAAATTCTGTGAAAGGATGAATTGATGAGATGACTGAAAATATTGAAGGATCATTGTGCAATTATCTGCAGACTTATAAATTTTCAGTTCAGCTGGATGAATCACTTCCAATAAACCCAACACGCCAAAGAGTAAGAGTCACAACTTATTGTTTTGCATAATATTTTTGTCACACAATATAATTTTGTCAGTTGTTACGGATGGAGTACCGGCTATGACAGAGCGTAACAAAGGCATCATTACATGTATAAAAATAAAGTTCTTGACATGCTTGCTGTGCATTGCGTAATTCTTCGATAGCTTTTGATTGCGAAACTTTTGAGCGAATGCCTCTATACATTACTGAAATATGCTATAAGAGCAGTTAATAAAATCAGAAACAACTCATTGAATTATATATTATTTAATTAGTTTTGCATGGCAAATAATGAAGATTTCAAGGGATTGCTACATCACACAGAGGTGCACTGGCTTTATAAAAGTACTTGTTTGACTCGATTTTACATCGTTTGAATCTGTGATACAGTTATTAGGAGACCAAGACAGGGTACTGCGTAAATTTGCAACCTGTTTAAATTGTTAATGATGTTAATATCGTTAACATCCAACTTCAAGTGGACGACTTAAACTTGATTAAGGATAAAAAAAATAGCGTTTCTGCTTTCGTGCCTAAACTTCTGTTTCCTTAAAGAAATATCAGAAAACGGGAATTGAATGGCTTCCTATGTTCGTCAGCAATATCATTCAAGCACGACGAATTGCTTTTTTAATGTCAACTCTTGGAAATCCTCTATAATGACCTCAAGGTACGATTGCAGAATATTTTAAACATGAGTATACAGAAACGGGTTTTGAATCCTTATTCCAACATCAACATAGAAAGATTATCTCAGTTAAAAGAATTAATAGAACTGATAACAAATGAGGAATTAAAAATTAAATTTGAGAATGACTACCAATTATTTTGGCTGCAGAAGTCAATTTCGCAACTGCATTCTAGATTGTTCCATGATTTCTGATAGCATTACTGTCTTCATTGTAAGAAAAACTTGGATTAATTGCTGTAACAACAATATTAATGAAAAAGAGAAATCGGTACCATGCTGCTGAACGCGGTGACTTACGATTGTTTTTAAGTAAAATAAAGCTTGATATTAACAAGCTCCTTAATATGCATCAAATTCAGCCTTCACATTAGTTAATTTAGAAACTCGATATCTTTAAGTTATGATAAAAATACTTTTTAACATAATTAAGTATGTATTTTGATTGTTTTCAGCAACTGTCAATTTTTATAAAGCAATAGTTTATTATGAATTACTTCGTATCATCAAGTTCTCTGCTGAACCTCATAAAAGATAAGATAAAACCTTCATTTCTCTGTTTTAAATAAAAAAGAAATTCAATGTCATTTCAATTCCTATTATATTTTCTGTATTCGTAAATTTTATTTATCTAATTCTTGTTGTCCACATGAGTCATGTACGCTCTTATTTCTCTGGAATGTGAGAGAGTGGTATTGGAAATATTTAGTAGAAAAGGGGGCACCAATTCAAAAACTATTTTGAAGTTATGTATCAGAAGATCTTGATTAATGTGGATTTTGTATTCTATTGCTGCTTGAATGAAATAAAACAGAAAATCATTTAAATAAAAATAAGAAAAACACAGAAATATTTTACCCCGGTTATAATTCTCGGGATTAATTTTTTCATTACTTCAATTTTAAATTTTTACAGCAGAATAAATTATCTATGCATCTATCTATTTATCTTTGTATATATATATATATAAACAAGAACAAGTATAAATAATAAATTATATTAAACGAATATTATAGAATGTTATGGGCCAGTGATATGCTTCTTTTACGAACATATGTGTTTAAATTTTGAGGAAAACCCCATATTCATATTAAATTTTAAATTAATTAGAATCTAAGAAAACATTTGGCTTTTCTTCAGGTCAGTAGAGCAATTGCTTGTTTTGATCCAAAGTGCTTAAAAAATAATTTCCTTTTTGTGATGTAGTTTGAAATCATAGTGACTTTTCTAAAATGAAACAATATTAGTGTTTCTTCTTTGTTAGGCAATCAGTCGAGATGTAGGTATTTATTTGTTATGGTGTCTAGCATACTTATTATTCTTTTAGAAGATGTTTTGCTATGTTATAAGTAAACGTTAACGCACTTAACATTGTGATCCAAATACCCATAAATATTATAGAATCAAGATCTACTGGCATTCCTGGAGATTTTTTGTGGTTTCGACTTTTTCTTTCCCTTGATAAATTTATATTATAAATACAAGCGAATTTTTATGTTATATAAGGAGCTTATTTTGGTCATGTTTAGATTCCTTTCTTAGTATGCTGTTTAAAAATACATCGGCTGCAAAATCTTTCTGTTTCTTCATCTACAGTTGTAATTTATATTATATTATTTTGGTAGAATTCGTATTCACTTCTCATATCTCACATTGCACCTAATTTATCAGAATGTTCTCTTTCTTGAGAAGTGAGCTTAATATTCAAATGAAAAACTTTCAATAACGTATATATTATTTCAATGGACATTGCCACATGGGATTTATCTCTGCCAGTTTCTTAATCCTATTAGTATTTGCAGATTCTTCAAAAAGGATTTATAAACACCAACTAGCCATGATAATCCCATATATGGTTAAAAAGCTTTAATCTTGATGTTTCCCACTTTGTCCATTAGTCTTTTTTCTTCAATATTAGTTATATTACAAATTGACTTTAAACTGTGAAGGTGATGGTAACATCAGATTCATTCTTCACGTCTACTATTCTTACAGCTGTATATATGGAAGCCTCTGTTCTTTTTAAATTATTTGACAGCTGTTGGTTGAAGTATATAGCTGTAGTAATAGCACCCATAATTTAAATTTTACACCTTATTTCTTAGACAGAATGTTCTGTTTAAATTTCATTTTCTGAATTTTGATGACAAAATCATTGTCAACAATTCACTCTATTTGTTTAGCTACATCAGAGTGATTCAAAATTATGTGATTTTACAATTCTTTTTCACATTTATAATGAAAATTCCTTTAGAGAATAACTGAAAGAGAATTACATCAGAACCAAATAATGTTACAATAAATACAAAAAGATTGGTCATTGGCTATTGTATAAATTTTATGGGCTTGTATGCGAGTTTTTGTAACATTAAAAACACGAACTTTAATAAAACAAAATTTGATAACGGAAAAATTGAAAAAAACTGATATTTTATTATGATTTATTAAAAACAAAAGTGAATATATGTGAATAAAAAGAAAAGATTTTTTTATTGGTTTATATTCTTTTGAAAAAATAAGCATTAGTCATAGATGGAAAAATATTCGTTCGAAGTACAAATAAACGTAAAACCAGTTAGTATATCTTTATATTATTTACCAATTATATAAAGAAGAATCATAAAAATTCCTGTATTATATTTCTATGAACGTATAAAGTCATGTAAACCTGAAAAAAACTGCAAGGTTTACTCATATATAACGAATATATATATATATATATATATATATATGTGTGTGTGTGTGTGTGTGAGAGAGAGAAAAAGAGAGATTAAATTTACATAGATTGTTTTTTACATTTTTGACTGTGCTTCTCATTTCAGGTGGTTACTTGATAATTTTCTAATTTTCTTTTTTTATAGTTCATGAATATTATACATAATTATACTATTCATTATTGATAACATTAAATAATTCATTTTATACTAATTGTCTTTCAGGAAGTCTGCAACTTCAAAATTTATTTAATCTTTTAAAACTTATAAACAGTTTTTCCTTTATTTCGTGTTGATATTGATAAAATTTAAATACATTCTGCAGAAATATCTTATATTTTATTAAAATGGATCGATTACTTTTTAATTAAAGTCATATCTTCTATATGATGGTATTTTTTTCAAATAATCATACCAGATATTCATGAAAATGGTATTCAAGATCTGGCATATTTTGTTAATAACTCAAGAAGTTTTTTGTGGATGTTCTCATAACCATCCAATGAATTGATAAAATCTCCATGTTCTCCTAAAGGGTTGGGATTTGTGTAGTCTTCTACTATTGACTTGAGTCTTTTTCTAGTTCTTTGAACATCAATAGGATCCGCAAGTATATCATTAGCTCCAGTAAAAAATGCTATAGGTGCAGTAATCTTGGACAAGTCGTACACGGGAGGAGTGAACTTAAATTGGAATATATATATATATATATATATATATATATATATATATATATATATATATATATATATATATATATATATATATATATATATATATATATATATATATATATATATATAATGCATAAAATAAATATTGAAACTTAAAAATCAACATGCAAAGAAAATTTATTTAACTGAACATTATTTTTTTTCAAATACATGGAAAAATACATAATTACAATTACAATTTAATGTTTACATATGTAATTTTATCAAAGAATACAAAAGATTACTGAATCTGACATTATATGGTTTAGACAAGGAATTTGGTACCAATGATTTTTAAATATTTATAAGCTTTGTTGGAACTTTCGTTCTGAATTTCATTATTTTTATGATTTCTATGCTTGTTTAATTCTTTGCTGTCAGAAGTTCTATTACACTCGTGTCCATAAATTAAGGATAATGCAAATTTAGTAAAAGAAATAGACATAAGAAAAACAAATATGACTTAATGATAAGGTCTATATATTAAACAAAATGTAAAGAGCAACAAAAATGCTATATGTTTGGCATCATTTATAATAATTGCGATTTTTGCACCCTGGAGCAAATTTCAAAAAAGAGCCTATTTACAAAAGCTAAAAAAACCTGGTTGGTATGATGGTTAATGCATAATATGCCCTAAGACGATTCAATACAGGCCGTACAATGCCTAAGAATTCTGAGTATCAAATTATCGATCTTGGGAAGTTTTACACCACTTATCAAGCAATGCTCCTCGAAGTTCCGGTAGACATGTGGGAGCTAGTTGACAGGCTGCAATTCGTTGGCCATGTTTTATTAGTTTTTTATGTTCAACACATGATCTTTTGGATTCAAGTCCGGTGAGTATGCTAGACAGTCCATACGTGTGATATCCTCTGATTGAAGGCATTCGTCTAAAATGCTTGCACGATGATAAAGAGCAGTGTTATCCATAAACCGAAATTCTGCACCCATGCCACACCGAAACAAAGGTACAAGTTGTTCCAGAATGGCATCCCGATATATGAGGCATGTCATGGTTACATTCTGTACATGCAGGTTAGTTCTTTAACCCAGAATTCCTCCCCAAGTGAGCAATCCTGAAGCACCGTAATGATTTCGTTCAATGGTGTTCTCTTGGTGGTAATGGGTACCTGCCATTTCTAAATGAAAACCCGGCGAGATTCAGACTGAACGCTAAACCTGTACACTTCATAAAACGTCACAAAAGGACACTGCGGTGTCCCCAATGCTTGCTCTCTACTCCAGGCAAACCGCAGGCCAGAGTGAGTTGCGGGAAGGGGAATACACCTGGCAGGCCTACAAACATAAAGAACAATGTTCCCTAACGGTCTGACACCGTCTACATTGAAACTGTCGTATAAGTAGCCGAAAGGAGATAACAAGACAGGTCTGTTGCTGTGCTCCGTCTATTTTTATGCAGTAACTTACAAATACCAGTCTTCACTCAACATTGTAATTCGGGGGCACAACCTGTGTGGTAACGTCTACTATCATTACCATCATTTTTGAACCGTTGCTAAAGCCTGGAGATGAAACTCTCCAAGTTCCTCGGATACTTAAAGCTGGGTACGCCTACATTCTAGGCGGCTGCTAATTCTACCACGTACATCACCTAAATGTTTCCTTTGTGACATAACTCAGCGATTATTGCACTGAAGGCTTTTAAAGCGCTTGTGAATATATTTACTTCTTTGCCACCAATCCTTATATACCCCTCTCTTAAACTCTCATCATTGTGAGGTTTTATCGGCTCCATCTGGTGGTTTCTTGTAATTAGCATTTTATTCTTTAAGATAGGTGTGATAATTCTACATATGAAATTTTTATTTTAGAGTTCACTTTCTGTGTGATTCTGAATTATCCTTAATTTTTGGACATGAGTGTAGTTTAGATGAGTTTCGCAATTTTTTCTACCATTCATATACAAAATCCTTTTACATTGTAAAGGAAAGTGAAATATAACAGAAAACTGAAGCATTGCAATAAATGCGAAGAGCTTGGCTTTCTAGCAATTTTGTCAATTTTTTGACTTTGTATGCGCACTCTAGTCAGGTGTAAAAGAGAAGCATACGTGAATGAAACTACTTTCGAAGACCCATAAACTAGAGAAAAAATTGTAATTATTCTTCTGAGTTCCTGCTTACAAATTAATAAATTCAAAAGAATTTTAGGGACATCATTAATCTGTTATTACAACAAGATGATTTATGAAATTTAATTTACTTTTCCTCATAGAGATCTTGTGAAAATATTACGGGTTTATGTTTAATGGTCCATAAATTAATTTTAAATAATAAATTTTATTATTTTGAAACAAAGGTTAATCTATGGAATGAGCATTATGTAAGTATACAATGGTATAGTTTCCGCATGTGGTTTACGAGATTTAGGGATATTAACTCTTGTCAATCATAATTGTAGGTGTTAGAATGATGTTAAAATGTAAATAATTTGTATGATGTGTTTCTTACGTAACTCTCAACCATAAAATAGCGTTTATTTTTGTTTAATACTTGTATAAATGTTACTTTATATGAAACACAAATTTCGTTTTTAATCAAAATTTATTTGGCAATGAAACTACTTATTAGATGAAATTAAGATATACAGATTTAGAATCATATTAGATGAAGTGATTTAGAAGCAGACATTTTAGAGTACTATCTGATATTTTAACAAATACAGAATTTAAAAGAGAAAATAGTTTTTCATACAGTGGTATTCACTTTATCAATATTATTCAGTGATCAAAATAGTTGTTTTTTGTTTGTCTTTGGATTTTAATTAATCTAATCATGGACTTTCTTACGCGTCTAAAATAGCTGTATTTCAGTGTAACTAAATTAACTCTTAAATGTATATGCCTTTGTTTAATTACCATTAATTAAACTGCAAAATTAAAATAAAAGTGAATTTTCTCAGAAATAGTAATTGTAGATAGATAAAAACAAACCAAACCCTGAATGAAGAAAATTTATTAATTTTTATTGCGATGAAAATGAAAGAAAATCCAAAGAAGTTACAGATAAATCTGAAAATGTATGTTTTTACAAAAACCAGTAGGGCATTTCTTCTAAATTTTGTCATTTGCATGTCCAATGAGAGCACAATAATTTAAGAAAAGAATATTAAAAGTAATATTATTTCATAAATAACGGAATTTTTATTTCCAAAATGTATAATCTTTTATTCTTAAATATTGTTAATCCCTCAAACACTTTTCAAAATATTTGTAAATTTCAAACTTTGCTTTTCTTAATGTGCGTATGATAGGCAAAAGAGAAAGAGAGAGAGAGAGAGAGAGAATGAATGTAAAATGTTTGGTTGAAAATAAAAATCTTTTGAAAAAATGTATAGTTGTAAATTAATAAGATAGATTTTAACATAAGAATTTCTTATAAATTCCACTTAAAACTAAAATTAGGTCATGAATTTCACTTATTAATCATTATTTATAAAATACAATACATTAATTATTAGTAATAGAATACAATATTCACAATTATTTCTGATGAGGAACAGGATGAATAACACTTCAATATACTTACCTGATTATAGTGTACTATATTATCTGAATCGTAATCAAACATTTGGAAATTGGGAGCATAAATTATCTGTAAAAGGAATAATCGTACATAAATAGTACTCAAATGAAAATTCTATTGAAACTTAAATTTAATATTTAAATAATACCTGACTGTAGTGAAGCACAGTTTTTGTTGATTCACCAGCATAGTATTGGTTAATATACAATGGAACCCTTGTCTGTAAGTAAAGTGTTAATTGATACCATTACAACCGTATACCTAAAGTACAATATTTTGTTTAGTTAAATACGTTGGAAATTTAATATCTTTTTACATAAAACACTACGGTATAAAATAATGGAAATATTTTCTTATTTCAAAACATATTTTAAAGAGCAAAAGTGAGGAAATAATATTAAAAAAAGCTCATATATAACTTTATAAACCGTCATTTTAATAACCATATCTTTGGGATCCAAAATAAAAAAATGGTGAGAGAAATTGTTTCCTTGGGTAAAAATTATTTTTATACAGATTCTCAATTATTAAATTTTAGAAACAAACTAGAACTTAATACAAATGAAAGAAAAAGTTTCGTGCTGTTAAAAATAACATGTTCATTTACTTTCAACATAACACATAAATTTATTTCATTAACATAATACATAACTAAATATATTAACAACTGTACAATTTTTTAAAGAATTATGAAATTATGATGAATATTATAATTTTTTTACAAGTTCAAATAATCATATCAAATCCTGTAAGTGCAATTGCGTAGAAAATTTAGACTTATATATATATATATACACACACACATATAAATACACGGGTTACTCTGAAATTTTTGAGATACGCGCAGACGAGAATCTTCAAAATAAAAATAATGGTATAATTTTAAAATACAAAGTATGTTAAAACAGAAGACGATTTTTTACTAACTTACTTCAACTTCTTTAGTGTAGAATAAATTTTAAACAGAAGAGAAAATGGGGTTAACGAGAGAACATTTTCATGCTATGATTTTCTACGATTTTAAAGCAGGATTAAATCAAGAAGAATGCGTTCAACGGTTGCAATTAACATTTGGTGATGAATCTCCAGTTCGCGCTACTGTATTCAGATGGTTTAGAGAATTTAGAAGAGGTCGCAAATTTTTTCAGGTTGAAGAACACACAGGAAGGCCGCTGTCGGCAGTAATACCGGATAATGCGTCTGCCATACGAAATATGTTAATGGATGATAATTGCTGTACCTATCAAATGATAAAGGAGGAACTTAACATTGAATTCGCAGCCATACACAATCATTCATGAAGAATTACTTATGAAAAATGTAGTTTGCCGTTGGGTTCCCCATAATCTAACAGAGCACCAAAAAGAGGAGCGTGTCAGAATCAGTAAAGAAACTCTTAAATTGTTAAATGATGGTGGCCACCGCATCATTTCTAAAGTTGTAACAGGTGATGAAACGTACATATCGTTTTTTGACGTTCCAACACGTCAAGAAAGCAAAGTATGGGTCTTTGAATATGATCTCACGCTAACAATGGTGAAAAACTACGCGCACTGAAAAAAGTGATGTATGCCGTTTTCTTGAGAAGTACGGGATTGGTGAAAGCCATCAAGTTGGAAGGACAGAAGACAGTAACAGAAAACTGTTGTACTACTAAATGTCTTCCAGAAATTCTACAAGAACTGAATTTTAGGGGACTAATGCTTCACAATAACAATGCATCTTCACATACAGCCGGATTAACAGTTGAATTTCTTAAGCAAAAACAAATTAAAGTGATCAAACATCCAACGTATTAATTTGATCTAGAATGCGCGACTTTTGGTTATTCTTTAATCTAAAAAAGAACTTACGTGGACGTCGTTTTTATTCAGAAGAAGAGATTGATGTAGCTATAAATGCATTTTTCATCTATTCCAAGAAATGAATGGCATGAGGCATTTAATCTGTGGAAACTTCGTCTGTAAAAGTGTATTGATGCTGGAGGGGACTACTTTGAACACACCTAAAATTTTGTAAGTATAACTTTAAAAACCAAGTTGTATCTCAAAAATTTCAGAGTGTCCCTCGTATATATAGATATAATTTAGTTTACTATAAAAACCTACTATTATGTATAAAGCATATAAATATTTAAGAAATTTGAATACACATAAATAAAATTAGCTAGATATTTATTTTTATATCACGTGCATATCTAAATTGGTTTATTTTATACTTGCATTCAATACACTGCATTTAATGTACTACATAACTGTTCAATTGTTTTACTATTAAATTCATGAATAATGAAAAATGCTGTTTTCTTTTCAAAATTAATATTTTTTCTTATTTTGAATACCAGTGGATCGATTTAATTTCTCCCAAAAATTCAAAATTGATTTTCAGTAATTGATATCACAAACACAAATGGAAATTCATGAATCAGTTGCAGTTTTCCAAATAGAAATTAAAATATAAGTTTACTTGTGGATAAAAGCTTTATCAGAGACACAAATGGTTTGAATTAATATGGTTTATTATATAATTTTAAAATCGTTCTCCTTTAAATATATTTGGCTTAAATTGTCATGAATTATGTGATTTTGAAAAAATCAATAACTTCAATATATATATATATATATCAAATTAGATTTTTTGTAATTGATCAGACTTTTTGTAAATGCATCATATCAAATTCTTTTGTAAAATATACCACCACATTGTAGAAAATGTAGATTTGACAGTTGTCATAGTTAAAATTCAAATTCTGTCTTATGAGGCAAAAATGATTGATATAAGAATGTAATATATTTCTTAGATGTTTCACTGTTTAATATTCATAATAATTGATTGTCTATTAAAATTTTCAAAATCAAAATATTATACTGAAGAGCTTAGTATGAAGTCAAATATTTTAATGAAAGAATGTACCCAAAGCACATAAACTTGTTGGAGGAACTCTTTAAAACCCCCCTGATAAAATTTGTGAATTATACAACGATTTACTGAACATGAATGAAGTTTCAAATGTCGAAAAAGACTTAGAAAGTACTAAAACTAAATTGGTCAATTTTATAGTAAAGTTTAGAGTATTTATTGATCGTTTTTTGAGATTAGAGTATTTTTTTGATACTCAACAGTAAAAAATACTCAAATTGTTTGGTTGTTTCTTCCTCTCAATGTTTTAAATCAAAAGGGAAAAAAAGTTATCTAAAATACTACAGCCTATATTTACTGGTAAGTATGAAGAGTGGCCGAATTTTAAAACTCAATTTGAGCGTCTTATTTCAAATAATAAACATTTAAATGAAACATATAATTTATTTATTTACATCCTTTGTTACAAGGAATGCAAAATAAGTAGTACAAGATTATTCATCTGATCCTTTATTTACAGCTCTTACTGGAGCTTTATGAAAATATCACCTACCATTAGTCGACACTTATATTCTTGCCCTTATTAAATATGCCAAATATATTTTGAATCGTTAGAAGAATTGCAAAACTGGTTAATTGCTTGAAAAATGTAAGAGATTTAAGAGTTTTGAATCAAACGAACAAAATTCATAATCACATATTTTATTAGCTTACAGCATGCTTTTACAAAACATTAATTCCATTCTTAGAAAAAAGAAACTTAATTTTTATTAAATATAAATCATTTTTGTAAATTGTGTAAATATGATCCTTTTCTGAATAGATATCCTAGTTTAAAAAAAATTAGGTATTAACAAAAGTTATGAAATAGTATAAGAGAAACATTTTTGCATTATTAATCTAAAAAACTTTATCAAAAAAAATCTTCTTCCTTGTTCTTGCTATTCTCAAATTACGTCTTTAGTATGTTCTAAGACATCATTCAATTCTTCATATTAAAAACATATGGTCTAAATTTCGTCTTAATGTTTAAACATTTGAAGTTTAGATAAGTGATATTTTTTAAATCAAGTGGAAACGAAATCGCTGCTGCCTAGAAGGACCGTATAGGTCATTTTGTATTTTTAAATAAATCATCAAATGAACACAATTTAGTTTTATTGACCATTGTCTATATTTTATTTAAAGATAAATTTAAAACGATTAAAGTACAATGCTTGTTAGACTCAATCTGAAAATTATTTGCTTAACATATGAATGCGCAGATACGTTGTTAGTTAAAAAGAATATAATTAAGGATATTTTTTCTAGATTAAATGGGTTATCTCATAATATAAAATCTAAGATAAATACAGTTATTTCAAATTCAGAAGAAGTTTTATAGAAAATACGAACTTCTTTCATTTAGACATTCTTTCAATCACTTAGTCTGACTTTGATAAGCTGTGTATGCGTGATTCTGTGTTTATTTAGATAGCCCCTTGTGCTTTAAACAGTACTCAATCTCCAACTATTGTATTGTGTTGCCTGTTCAGAGTCTTTTAAATGCAAGATGATACTTTAAGACAAATTTAAGAATTCGGAATCTATTGGAATAAAACATGGCGACTCACTCTATTTGAAGGAGATAAAGCTATTAATATATATGACGAAACAAATATTTTTCAGTATTTTTATTTCCAAGTTGAATCACCTTAAAAAGGAAGGGGAAGAGTTTAAACAACCACAATTTTACTACTGTAAAAAACATTTGTTAGGTTTGGAAAAACGACTTCGTACAAAGTTATGACTTCAATGTAATGATATTTTGAAAGATAATTTACAAAAAGGCATAATCGAATGGGATGATGAAACTAAAGATCAAGTTCTTGACAAATCTGTATTTTATTTACCTCATTGAGCCCTCTATAGACAAGAGAGATTTGCAACTAAAACTGGAATCGCATTTAACTCAAGATCATATGATAATGGCGAATATTCCCTGAATGATTGTTTATGGTCTGGTTCTAATTTGAATTCTTATCTTTTAAATTTCTTTATTAAATTTCAATTGAATAAAATTGGTTTCTTCGCTGATGAATGAGAAGAATGTCTTTCGTTGGTCTCATTCCTGACAGAGATGCAATGTGTTTCTTGTGGTTTGATGAAGCAAATGAAAATTACAATCTTCAAACTTGCTAATTAAAACATTTTTATCAAAGTAACTGCAATTCCATTTCTAATTTCAGCTACCAAGCAAAATCAATAAAGAAGTATTTAAAAGGACTTAAAAGTAAATATCCAAACACAGCAGGATTGTTGTACAGAAATATCTTCTTTGACGATTTTATCTGGTGGAGACAATCTAAATGATATTATTGTAATTTCTCGTGAATCCAAATATCTGATGCCAATATGAACTTGAGGAAATATATCAATAATGATTATGAATTCATGGGAAAATGAAAACATGAAAAACTTGTCTTATAATCTAATCAAAAATATTTTAGTTTGTCATCAACTTCTACAAAGTTACTTGTATTGGTTTAAGACACAATAGAATATTGCTTAAATTTCAACATTAAAAGTTTGCTGAAAATTTTATCAGACCAAAAGGACACTAAATGTTTAATTTTATAAGTCATTGGGAAATTCTTCGAACCATTGGGGTTACTTACCCGATTTATAATAAGACCTTTTACATAAATTGTGGTTTCTAAAAACCCAATGGGATGAAACAATACCTCCTGATGTCCAAAATATATTCCATCATTGGTGCAATGAACTGCCAAAATTAGCACAATTAAAAATTCTAATTCTACAGTACTCAGTTTTAGATTCAACTGTGATTTAAATACGTACTTTTTGTAATGTCAGCAAAAAGACATATGGTGCTATTTATCTGCGGCAAATAAATTGAAGTGAATTTAGTTAAATCAAAAAGTCGAGTTACTCCTTTAAAAATATTTATGCTTCGATTTGTATTTCTCAAAAGCTTATTGATATTTCAATTAAAAAATACCGCCAAAAATAATAGACAGTCAAGTTTCATTTAATATTTATAATTGTTCTCCCACTTGAAAATAACAATATTAAAGATTCCATCAGACAGTGGAAACATTTAGTTACAAATTCTGTAAAGCAGATAAAATCTTTGGCTTAAATCAATTCCTGGCTCCACTTTCCAGGAAAGGAAAATAGTTACACTAATGCTATATCTAGAGGAATCAATGCTGATGTTCTCGTAGACTGTTCGCTTTGTTAGAACAGCCCCATTTTCCTGACAGTTATCAATCCATCTTTACAGACGAGAATCCTGTACTATTTGAGGAAGAATATATTTTTGAAAGTCATTATAAATTTCTAATTATCTCAGTTGAGAGTCATTGAAATTCTTCTTCAATTGAAGTATTTCATTCCTTACACAGTTTACTAAAGATTCTTCGAAATATTACAAATTGTTTTTGGATTTTAAATTAATTTGATGCTCTAATCACTCATTAGAGTTTTAATATTTACCAACAGAAATTTTATTAAATTTGTTTTATTCGCATAATAAATGACAAATACAAAAAAATCAACATTATGTCACTAAACAAAACCATTTATCAATAAACATATTTCTCTCCTTCAATAACATAACTCTATCCCCTTTGTAAAAATTTGAAAGTTTTTTTAAATCTATTTTGATGACTTTCATTGTCTTCTCAGACAAACTCGGCTTTTCTTCTTGACTGATTTTTTAAAATCTGTATTGAAAACAAACAAACACACACACACACACACACACATGTTGGAGCAACAACAATATTTTGATCTTTACAGTTTGGCATCCTCAATTAAGTTAGTCTTCTAGCATTTTCCATCTATGGTAAGACCTCTTCAATTGTTAAACTTTAAGTCATAAAAGCTCTTTTTTTAACTCCGTTCATTCATCTAGTTACAGGGCTTAAGATCCACCCTTAAAAACCTATGGTGACTCTTGATAGAGATTCCATACGCTTCGCAACACTATAAGATAGACACCTTAACTTGCTACTATGAATTATGTATGTTAACAAATTAATACGAGGGTAACTCAGAAATTTTGAGATACGCGCAGACGAGAATTTACATAATAATAATAACGGTTTAGTTTTAAAATATAAAGTATTTTAACACAGAAGAAGATTTTTACTGACTTACTTCAACTTATTTAGCGTAGAATAAATTTCAAACAGAAGAGAAAAGGGAGTTGACGCGAGAACATTTTCGCGCTATGATTTTCTCCGATTTTAAAGAAGGATTAAATTAAGAAGAATGCGTTCAACGGTTACAATTAGCATTTGACGATGAATCTCCAGCTCGCGCTACTGCATTCAGATGGTTTAGAGAATTTAGAAGAGGTCGCACTTTCTTTCAGGATGAAGAACACACAGGAAAGCCGCCATCGGCAGTAATCCCGGATAATGTGTCTGCCATACGAAAAATGTTAATGGATGATAACAGCTGTACCTATCAAATTATACAGCAGGAACTTAACATTGGATCCGCAGCCATACACAAAATCATTCATGAAGAATTACATATGAAAAAAAGTAGTTTGCCGTTGGGTTCCCCATAATCTAACTGAGCACCGAAAAGAAGAGCTTGTCAGAATCAGTAAAGGAACTCTTAAATTGCTAAATGATTGTGGCCACCGTATCATTTCTAAATTTGTAACAGGTGATGAAACGTACATACCGTTTTTTGACGTTCCAACACGTCAAGAAAGCAAAGTATGGGTCTTTGAAGATGATCCCCGCCGACAATGGTGAAAAACAAGGCGCACTGAAAAGAGTGATGTATGCCGTTTTCTTAAGAAGTACGGGATTGGTCAAAGCCATCAAGTTGGAAGAAAGAAGACAGTAACAGAAAACTGTTCTACCACTAAATGTCTTCCAGAAATTCTACAAGAACTGAATTTTAGGGGACTAATGCTTCACAATGAAAATGCATCTTCACATACAGGCGGATTAACAGTTGACTTTTTAAACAAAAACAAATTAAAGTGATTGAACATCGGCCGTATTCACCTGATCTAGCTATGTGTGACTTTTGGTTATTCTTTAATCTAAAAAAGAACTTACGTTGACGTCGTTTTCATTCGGAAGAAGGGATTGACGTGGCTATAAATGCATTTTTTCATCTATTCCAAGAAATGTATGTTGAGGCATTTAATATGTGGGAAACTTCGCCTACAAAATTGCATTTTTGCTGGAGGATACTATTTTGAACACACCTAAAATTTTGTAAGTATAACTTTAAAACCTAGTTATATCTCAAAAAAATTTTAGTGACCCTCGTAGAATTTATAAATAGTCTCTCCGAGCAATATTCTAGCTGTTTCAGTGTCAGTTTGCTTACGGAATGCAAGTCGCATCACAAAAATTATGATTTCCGGTTTCCTCTAAATTTAAAAAAAAGTGGGGGATTCTTTATCATCCATTTTGAAACAGAGTAATCAGTAAAATGGATTATTCAGTATAAAAACAAATTATAACAGAATACTTTAATTTACATAACTTTCTCTTTCACTACATTTATTCCCATTACACTAACTACCTTAGGGAATACAGATTATTGCTTTAAATATCAAGCATATCATTAAATATCTCCCCCACTAAGCCCTGCACGTCACCTTAAAGTCGGTGAGGGGTTGTACCATGTTGGAATGGGCGAAGTACACCAGTAGAGAATTCTCCTGGTAGGTTCCAAGACATAAAGGCCGTGAAGCACAGACAAACTTCAACCTTGTCCATGGATGCTTCAGACCTCTCTTCAACAGAAACTGCACACTACCTTCTCCATATAACGTGGTTTAAAATTAGAAATGGTGCTCTATCGTCCCCCACGAAGAATAAACAGGGACGTGTTTAGGGATTTAGGAAGGGGGCCCAACAAGAAAAGGGGACTATAGTCTCCAGGAAATCTAAAAACCATGAAAATCTTACAGTGCAGTATAAATATACTCTCAATCACTGCGCAGATGGAATACGTGGCCAAATGTAGGAAAACCTAGTCCTCATCGGCAAACAAAGATTATTGGACATTATCAACTTTTTCTAGTACTGGGAGCATGTACCTATTGACTGGAAAAGAGCCACTGTTATGCCTATCAGAAAAGCAGGAAAAAAGCAACCTTCCAAGAAAGTTATAGACATATTGCTCTTACTAGTACATCTTGAAAACTAATGGAAAAATGTTTCTTACTAGAATTCTTTACTTTTTGGTTATCAATCATTTAACGCCACCCGAGCAATACGGATTCAGAAAAGGGCATAGCACAACGGACCCGGTCCTTTTCTTTTGTTAAAAAATAAGAGACGACCAAAACTTTAAACCACCTAGACATACCATGGAATCACTGCTTGACTTATCCAGGGCCATTGATATTCATTGCAAAAAGACAAGCTTATCACTAAATTTCCTATATCTTTCAATATTAAGGGTTCTGCTTTTTCCAGAATTACTGATTTTCTGCAACACAAATCTATCAGAGTCAAATTCAACAAGATCTTATCAGATTCTTTTAGACAGGGACAGAGCTTTGCTCAGGGTTCAGTCTTCAGCTCTACTCTCTTCTCCCTATTTTTGGCAGGAGCTGAGAAAAAAACTTACACCTGTTGACATTGCAATATTCCCTGACAACATTCTACTTTTGAAGTCAGACTCTAATATGAACTACATCGAAACAGAACTCAACCGCGCTTTGGCTGTAATGTATGAGTTTGCAATAGAACACAAATTAACAAATTTCATTCCACAAAAATCAAGAGCAAATTTTTTCCACATTAATAAACACCTATATTACTATAATGTTGTTTTTGTATTCCCAGTCTCTCACTTATGAAAAATATCCTAAATTTCTCGGTTTTATTCTCGACCCTATACTCAACTGTAACAAGAATATTGACAATCTAGCTTCGAAGACTCGAAGGCGCCTTAACATTCTCAAATATCTGGCATGCAGAGATTGGGTGCTGATGCAAACACCCTCAGAAACACATATATTTTACTTATAAGACATATTCTTGTATATGGTTATTCGATTTATTCCTCCGCATTTGAAAGTAATCTCCTGAAATTAGAAGGAATACAACGAAATGACGCTTGAATCGTTTTAGGACTCAGAAACAGAAGAATGCCCATCTGATAAACGAGACATTAGAAGAAATACGAGAAAAACTTACTACCATTGCACATTAGAAAAAATAATACTTAGTTAAATATTTTAACAAAATCTAACGCTACGGCCTGAATCATCATATGTCCTAGTATTTACACAATTGACTCAATAATCAAATATTAAAGAAATTCTCCCCTTTTGGCCTGGCAGAATCTCAAAACCTAATATCTCGCGAGGATGAATCTCAATCTATAAGATCTTGTTTTGATCTCTCAGAGGGAATGACAATAGCCATCTTCCACTTTGATCTGAATTCCATTGCAAACAAGCAAACTCATATCGGAGATCATCTTAGACGATTAGAACTAGAAATTATTAATTGCATTAACTCTGATGCATTGATAATGTATACCGATGGAAGACATGCAAAAGACCGTACTGGGAGCGGAATTAGAACCCCTCAGTCTGAATTTATGCTAAAACAACGTAACTCTGACACTTCTTCAATATTCAGAAGTGATTTGATAGAGATTTAGAGGTGGGACTTGCTGATATCATTTCCAGTAATTGTGATTTTGGAGAACTATGGATTTTATCGGACAGCCGCGGTGCACTGCAACATTTCAGTGACTGATCCACTATAATTGATGAAACACGTTTTTCTATTTTTTTGAAATTGAAAATGATCTCCCAAGACTATGATGTTCATCTCAAATAGATTACACCTATGTAAATATTAGTGGCAATGAGACCGCAAATCAACTGGCGAAAGAGGGCAGTGAGGAAGACTCGCCCACGTTTTCATCACTTACATATTAAGAACTTTACTCTAATGAAAAATCTAGATTATATTCAATCTCGCAAAGTACGCACACACAGTAAACCGCAATGAGGAACAAATATTGCCAACAAGTGAAGAGGTAAGAAATGCAACCTACTCATTTAACACAAATAAGGCTCCGTGACCATACGACCTTGATTATCTCATTTGGAGAATAGTGGTAGATGAGACCCCCCAATCAATTACACACTGGGAAATTCATTGCTTCAAATTACAACACTTTCCAACACCACTGAGAACTGCAAAGTTATTTACTTTGGAAAAAATGGAAAAGATCTAACACTCGCGGAGACCAAAACTTAAAGTTACTCGCACACATCAATACACTTAGGAAAAAGGCAATTACAGCACATGGACACCTAACCAGAGTAGCACCGCACGCCTAAGGAATTAAATCCAATCTCCTTAAAACATGGTATCACACTGTAGCAGAAAGAATATTCACATATGCTTCATCCGTATGGGGAACAAACTTAGGAAAACAGGCAACCCAAGAACTACTAACATTAAAAAGGCCATTTTTACTCAGAATAAGGAGGGTCTACAGAACAACATCAACAGTGGTGCTAAATGTCCTAGAGGGTGTGATATAACTACATCTCCAGGTACTGAGGGAAGTGATCGTTGCAAACGTGTTAAGGAACAATGAGGATACGCTACTAGATTCACAATTGCTTAAAACAGATGATTATCAGTCCAAAGCTGCTATTAATCCTATCCACCCATCTGATAAAATTATGGAAAAATACATAAATCTACCACCGACTTAGAACTTACTATCACTACCATACAATATACACCGACGGCTCCAAAACGGAAGATGGTGTTGGCGCGGCAATCTTTGTTTATAACAACACACAACTTATTAATACCATTCAACTGCCCATGAATGTAAACAATTCGGTCATTCAAGCAGAAATATATGCTATTAAAAAAGCTCTAATATGCATTCATGAAAAAAGCCCAGTAACAACCCACATTCATATGGACAGTCTCTCAAGTCTGTATGTTTTAGAAAAACACAAACAGAGAAACAAATTCATACAAAAGATACAACAGCTACTTTTAGAGTTAACAAAAGTACACACAATTAAACTATACTGAGTACCATCACACACAGATATAATAGGTAATGAAGAGGCCCATCAAGCAGCAAAAAGTATGACACAAATGCCACAGGAGAATATAATTAAGCTACCACAGTCGCATCTAAAGAAAATAGTTTTAAATGAGATCCTAAATCGGTGGCAAGAAGAGTGAAACATCGCAGACACAGGCAGGTACACACATACCTACTTCCCGAAAGTGAACGCATAGCGACTAGGGGGCCAGCAACAATTAGCCCAATATTTCACAGGACATGGTCAATTCCCAGCCTTTGTTCACAGGCTAGGTAAGGCTACGATAGAAGATTGCGTTTGTGGGGAAGAAAGAAACCTACAACTTTACGCATTTGATTGCCCGCTAACATCAGCGCTGCACTTAAATAAGCTAACAGACGATAACTTCCCTGCGTGGAGCGACTTAATTCAAAATAATAAAACCACGCAAAATAAACTAATTCAAATTATAAAGAAACTTGAAATTATCAAGCTGGTGGTGGTAGACGCGATTAACGACTAATGTTTCCTATGCACTGCACACATTTCAACAGACACAAACAACAAGGCAAACCTCACCTTATTAAGGATTACAAGGCCAACACATACATTTTTCCCTCACCTTCTTGAGGAATAGGCTCACCTCACCTTCTTGAGGAGCATATCCACCAAGCAGAGGACCAAATGACCTTACACCGGACGTGACTAGGCTAACTTTTGTACCAGGTCGATTGGTCTGGTAACCAACACCACATAGAATCAATAACCATCACGGTTGTGGTCTCTCAGCCAACTAATCAACACAGAGACAATATCAATAATGCCTGGAGGCCAGCAGAGACCGCGGATGTGTCTCCACAAATTTTCGTGTAGTGCAAATCAAGGTTTATATGAGTTTCCAGAGACATTTCTTAACACAGAAGTGAAAAAGATGACATTGACCGGCCACACCAGTGGTTTCTCAGACGGTCAACGTTCAACATAAAATGACAACAACCAGGAAGTGTGTGTATGCATTCATTTGTGATACAAGAACTTTTGTTCCTGAAGAAAGCTGCATCACTCCTTGGAACATAGGGCCTTTGAGAACGACAACTGGTAATGTTTGTACGAACTTTTCTACTGCATTGAAAGGTAAGTTCATTCGCGACCAGCAACCCAAGACACAGAGACCAACGAAGAATTCACCGATTTGAACTGTTATTCCGGTGACTACTTCAGTCCACATGTATCAAGACCATCGTCAATAAGGCGTGTTGCAGCTCTTCCTGTTACCAGCAGCAGAGTTGCAAGTCATCTCGGGGTGGGTTCTAGAGTTTTTCATGGTTTCCCTCCAGACTTACGTAAATACGGCTCATCTTTCCACAAAGTATCCCATGAGGGCATTCCCTCCCCAGCTCGCACTTGTAACGGTGACGTCCACTGCGTGGGCCTCACCCCGCGTTCGGGCTTTGTCATATCAATAAGAAGCTAAATAAACGTGGGAAGTGACGCATATGCGTAGGGTTGGCGGACTGGCTTGTCTGGTTTGTTCCGGTATCGAGTCAAGACTCCGGTATCGACTTTAGATTATTGACCAGAACATCGGTCAGGCAATGTGATAACCAGTCTGTTCGGAACACGGCTACTGGAACGGCTCTCTTTTCCGGGCCCGGCAGGGGGGTCTCGTTGCCTCTCTGTGATGGGTATACTACGCAACGGACATCAACAGCCTTACACTCGCTACGCGAGTAGGCTGTCCACCTGCGGCGTCGAAATTCCACGCACACAAAATGTTATTCTGGCATATCTCCTGAAACTGTTCTGGAAATAAAATTTGACGGAAAATCTCAAACTGCCATGGTCAGATTCTCAAATAAACATCGAAAATGCTTAAGTTTGAACTTGGCTCAAAACATTATCCCACTTGTAAAAAATGCTGTGACCATCCAGCCTCACCTAATCATATTCTGAATTGCGCCGGACTCTTTACCCGGAAGATTTATACTCAGATCCCATGCTAGTTATAGACTTTCTAACTGTCAACAATTTATTAGAGTTGATTTGATTAATGTCAGATCCTTAGAGAGGATAAACCAACAACAATAAAAAATAACTTCTCGATTCTGATTTATATAATTCAATGTCTTCTGTTATTTTGCTCATTCTTCGGCGTATAGTTAATCACCGAATAAATATTGAATTGTCTAAAGATAGCAGATTGAAACAAAATCATTAAAGAAAACTACATTCTAGGTATTTTCGCATTTTTAAAAACATTTTTGACAAAAAGAAATATGCAGGTAATAGATAGTCGATTGTGTAAAAAAAGATTACACACTGCAAGTAAAGTTCTCAATTGAAAATATCAGGTATAATAATAATTTATTGTATAGTCGTTTTTCTAAAATAAACATTTAGTAGGAAACTTACTTGATTCAATTGAACTGGGTCGTATCCAAACATACTGTGGTATAGCACAATACAAACAATTTGTGAAACAGGAGACCCACAAATATACTTGGAAAACAGTTCCAAGGCCAACGAATGAGGAAGTAGCTCAACCACTCCAATCTTATAAAGAAACTATATCAGATAAGAAAAAGTGTACAGTTTCACGAAGAAAGTGTTTAATATATTTTAAGAGAAAAATTAAATATCTATACATTTTCTTACTTTAAAAAAAAATTCCAGATGAATCGTGACCCCAAACAACCCTGTAGCATATGTTAGAAAAATTGCTGGTGCATACGCTGCAAAGAGATTAATCTAAAAGAAGAAAAAATATTCATGAGAAATTTTATACTAAAATTAATCTGTGCATACGCGCGAAATCTGATTACAATAAATATACAAATCCCCAGTTAAGTAAAAAGGAATAATATAAAAACATACAATTTTAAAGGATGTAGTTTTAAAATCTATAAAAAATTCTTTATAATATTCATAATACTGATTTTTTTCCTCAGTAATAATTTCTTATAATCTTAAAGTAGAAAAAAATGTAAAGCAACAATTTAAAATTCTAGCAATTTGTAAAAAACCCTTTTGATAGCTTGGTATTTGAATTATTTTATATTCTAAATCTCATGTATTTTGTATTAGTTTTAAAGAATAAAGAATCTCATTTAATAACTTTTTGATGGAAATATATTTACTAGTCCTCAACTATTCCCTTATTAATTTTCAAAAATTAGAAAGTAACCAATTTCAAAATTTCATTTGGAAATATGGTCACGTAGAATAATTGGGAGACTCGTAAGGCAAAGCTTTTCATTTCACAGTTAGTATTCTTTCACAAAGGTGAGAATTAAATTACACACTGAGTTACTTGCTATTTTTTACGATATCAGAAAGTTCTGGAACACCAAAGAATTTTCTATAATATTCGCAATTGAAATTAAACTCAAAAAAATTCCACACCACACGCGTGGGATTCGAATACTGTCTGATTCGTTGGAAATCCACTGCCTTGACCACTGAGCTACGGAGACCACGGCAGTAAAACGTTTTAAGGGGCATTGTTCCCTTTTTTGAAGGACAGCGTCTGGCGTTGTTCTTATATTTACCCAGTTATTGGTCTTGATCCTGAACAAGTCAGTGAGACGGTATACTGGATCCTCCCAGAAAATATTGTGTCCTCCTCATCTACTCTGTTTTCCGATGTTTTAGAATCACTATCTGAACCAGGTGCTTGTTTGTTCGGGTTCGAAATAAGGCTTCATTCTGAGTACATGGACAGTGTCTCTCAGTTTTTGGAGTCTCGATGTGGGGTCATGATTTTGTACCTCGTAGGTGACATCGGCTAATCGTCGCAACACCTTGTATGGTCCAAAGTATTTCTTAAGCAGCTGCTCGAACAGACCTACTTTCCAGACAGGTGTGAAAACCCACACCAAATCTCCAAGTGAATAGGATACCAATCGATGTTTGGAGCCATAGCGCAGGCGTTAACTTTCTTGCGCTTCCAGCGCACGCAGTCTAGCTAACTGTCTGCCTTCTTCAGTTTTTACTACAAGATGCTTAGTATAGTCATTTTCAATGTCAGAGCAAAAGGGAAAAATAGTGTCAAGGGTGGTTTTGGCTTCTCGACCATGCAGCAAATAAAAAGGCGTGAATCCGATTACATCTTGATTAGCAGTGTTATAAGCGAATGTCACGAACGGTAGAATCTCATCCACATTTTTCTGTTCTAGGTCTATGTTCATGGATAGCATGTCTCCCAGTGTCTTGTTGAATCGCTCGGTAAGACCATTCGTCTGAGGATGATTGGCTGTTTTCATACGATGACTGATGCTGCACAGTCGAATGATCTATGAAACAAGTTTTGATTGAAAGACTTGTCCTCTATCAGAAATAATAACTTCTGGCGCTCCATGTTTCAGCAGTATGTTTTTGACGAGGAACTTTGCTACTTCTGGAACTTTGGCAGTTTTCAGACCTTTTGTCAATGCGACTTAAATAATTGGTACATACTATGATCCACTTTTTTCCAGCGACTGAACTCGGAAATAGTCCAAAGAGACCTATCCCAATACGATGGAACGATGCTACAGCAGGTGGTATAGGCATGACAGTTCCTCTGGCTTTTGTGGAATAGATTTTCTACGTTGACATTTCTGGAAGTGAGTAACATGCCGTCGCATACTTCGGTAAAGACCTGGCTTGTAAAATCGCTTCCTAATCAGATCGTATGTTTTGACACATCTTAAGTGTCCGGCTGTAAGTGCATCATGGAATTGCTGCAGAATTACTTGACGTAAATGCTTAGGAATTACAAGAAACCACTATTTACCTGATGGATCATAGTTCTTTTTGCAGAGTTTGGTATCAATCAGTTGGAAACCTCTCTTCACTGGTTCGGTATTCGATTCAAGTGCCCGAATTAGTTCAACAAGTCGTGGATCTTTCCTTTGTTCATCAGTGCTAATGTTGCGAACACATGTTGTCGATATGATTCTCATAGGATCATCTTTGACTGGATTTCGAGATAAACTGTCAGTGCCCTCATGTTTTTTCCACTCTTATAGACGATCGAAATATCGTAGTCCAAATATCGTATCTTGTACTCGCAGACCTTATCGTGCAAGTGCCATAGTAGATTGTCTATCATTTTTCAAAGGTTGTCGGTGCATTACGCAGACCGAGGGGTTTTACCGTGAACTCGTAAAGTCCCTCTGGTGTAATAAAAGCCGTATTTTCACGGTCTTTCTCTTCCACTTCTATTTGCTAATAAGTAGAATAAAGATCTATGGATGAAAAAAACTTTTATCCTTTTAAACTGTCTAAAGTATTGTAAATACGTGGGAGTGGATAACCGTCTTTCTTCGTGATTTTGTTATGACTGCGATAGTCTACTTAAAACCGTCAACTGCCATCCTTTTTTCCTCACAAAGATAACTGGTGATGACCATGGACTCTCTGATGGTTGAATAATGCCTCTGTCTAGCATCTTTTCTACTTCTTGTATAAGTTGGCGTTCAGCTGGGGATACTCTGCTGAACGCCGAATTATATAAGAAGTTGTCCATTGGCTAATCGGTAAGTGATCACCAGTGGTAATCCTATGCTTAACATTCACTTTTGCTCCGGCTTTCCTCGATTGGTCAAAAATCACAGGAAATTCCGACAGTAATTTAAGAATTTTTTGTTTTAGTTCGACTGTGGGATCTGGTGACACTATTTGAGAATAATAAACCATAGCTGGATTATCTTTCGTTATGGCGGCCAAGCAGCTTCGCGTATTGGATATGATGTTCACATAAGTTCCATCCAGCTTATCCGCGTATCCTACACACAAACCTTCTGAAATAAATTTTGCTTCTGCTTGATCATTCGTTATCTCAGCTTTGCCATCACAAAACGTTAGTATTATAGCGGGAAGAGCCACTTCTTTGTTTAGCAGTAGCAGTCTACTTCCTTTCACTATCAACCCTGTAGTGGCATTAATCTCTAAATTCGTAATGAATATTTTAGCTATAGAGCGTGGAGGACAATGCAATCTTGGATGGTATTCACTAGCCAAATTCTAGAAAAATAAGAGTCCACAACATCATCAAATATGAGCTCTGATCGGCCACAATCGACTACTGCTCCAGAGCTTTCCAGAAAGTCTCAGCCAAGTACAACATCGTGACTGCATTGCGGCATAACTGTAAATTCAAAGGAACGTATCAGACCAATAAGGTTTAATCGGAAGATGCATTTTCCCTTTGGTCATACGTGACTGCCGTTGGCTACCTTGAGAATTACGTTTTCGTCAGTTGAGAGCATAACTTTTCGTAATTGACGTTGATATTTATCTGAAATAACAGAAAATGATGCTCCGGAACCCACAAGTACACGTACTGGTTGTTCGTCAATGCTTAATTCTAGACAATTTTTCGTCATATTTGCGGCAGCTGGAGGATTTTGCTTTTCAGCAGTCTCATCTCCGAGAAACGACGGGGTATTTAGTTTTCCTCGTTTCTTCTGCCAGGGGAGATACTAGAATGTCTATACGACGATGGAGATCGGAAGCGGCGAGTAGGCGATCGACCTCGGACAGGGCTAGGCGACGGACTCCTTGCATTGTTTTTGTTGAAATCATTGGCGGAGGTCCCAGAAGTCACACGTTGCTCAGCGGCGTTTCTTCCGTCCGTTCTGTAATCGCTTTAGATCTTCTTTCACGGCAATATCGAACAGCATGACCTAGTCTTCCGCAATGGAAACAGACTGGTTGGTTATCTACCGTCCTCCATACGTCGGTGTTCCTCTCCGGCCTTATGGTGGATCTGGGTCGTCTCTCATCGGCGACAAGCTTTAGGTGGCATCTAGGTCGAATATCAATCCCTTCTCTCTTTATAATAATAGGAGCTAACGACTTTTTTACTTGAACTGTTGTCATCTGTTGTTCAGGATTTGATACCTGTGAGGCGACTAATCGTTGCACCTCTTCCCTCACTATCTGTCTTACAAGGAAGACTAGATCTGGCTCCTCGTCTAGGGTAGCCTTCGGAATAACGTTAGGTAAGCAATTAAATTTTCGTCCTGCAATTCTCTTTTGTCTCATGTCTTCGATGTGTTGACACCACTTGATAAAATACTCGGTGGATTCGATTTCTTTCGTTGGGAAGTGTCCTCGTCGACTCCTTTCATGAGGTGTGACACTTTATCGACTCTGTCATATTTGGACTTGATGACAAAGTCCGAGTACATTTTGTATATAGGATTGAGTGTTTTCTCCAGGCTTTTGCACGTTAATTTCAAGCTTTTTTACGCGTTTTGCTTATAGAGATGGGAATTACCAAAAGTCTTTTTTAGCCGAATGCTAAATTTTCCCAAGAATCAAGGGTCTTCATTTTTTTCGTACCATTGTTTATACCACAGACGAAGAAGTATGCGTTGGCCAGAGAATTAATATCATCCCATTTGTTAAACTTGGCCACTCGCTCAAATTCCTTTAGCCACTTGCTTGGGTATTGACCAGGTTCTCCGCTGAAGATGGACGGATTTTGTAATTGTTGTGCAGGTTGCATAACAACCACAGGTTTGACCTCAAAGTCAGTCATACTTTTTTTTCTCGGAGTAGAAACGTAGAGACCGTAATGAGGAGGGAGTTCTTGCAACCGTTTCTTCGTAACTCAGGGATTTCTTCCACGGTAGCTGCTAGGGATCTACCCGGCGCCTCCACCAACAATGTCGCGTAGAATAATTGGGAAACTCGTAAGGCAAAGCTTTTTTTTTATACATCCCGGTGTTTTCTTAATATCTCATATTATATATACTATAAAAGCTTTATATTTTAAAGATTAAAATTTGGAAGAATTAAAAAAAAGCATTTAACTTTTCACGTAAAAAATTTCTCAATGGTAAATTAGTAACTAACCAAAGTCCTTATGGATTCTGTTGGCTTTCTATTACTCATTGCCAAGTAAGTAGGCGGATTACTCTCATGGCCTTAACTGATCATGAAACATTCCAATTATTCCGATTAAAAAATTAGGATAATTACTAAATAATAAGTGTTTGCGATGGTATGGACTAGAGAATTTTAAAGTGCCACCAATAACCAATCCGGATGTGTAAATAACAAAATGTATTTCGAGACGAATTGTGATTTTGCTTACGGACTTATGGAGTGCTCATTACTTTGGTGGCATCATGAAGAAGGCACATTGTTGTTTTGCAATCGACAAGATCATACTGTTTTATCGAAATGCTAGTCCATCGTTATACTAGTACTTCATCATGCTGGATTAAGAGTAAGGAATGATGTTGTTTTCAACAGGGATGAATTCTATTGTCCACATTATGAATCTTTAAATAGTAGCCGCTACCTTTCTCATGTTTTAGAGTTCTTTACTCTACTTTTATAAGGATTTGCAAAATGGGATGTTTTATCATGTTAATGCGCCACCACATATTGCCAATATTCTATAGATTTTCTCAAAAAAAAATGAAAAAAAAGAAAAAGATAATTGTTTTTTTAGGCAGCACGTTATTCAAAATTTTAGTTGATGATAATGATATAGATAAAAATCATTTGGTTAAAATTGTCGATTCATTAATTACCCTTTTTTTAACAAATCATTACTGTCAATGAACTGTTACATCAAATTGAATCTGTATGGGCTGCAGAGATGTGAAATCCATCCTAACTATGCTTGATACAGGATGCAAGCATGTAAGTACTGTTATTGCTTCCAAAGTTGGTTGTTCTGGAGAAATTATTTCTCAGAATATTTGTTTTCAAATTCACTAATACATTTTTTCAGTTGTTGTTTCCAGCATAACAAATTTGTTAAAATATTTAATTTTGTTGTTTACACATGATAGATTCAGTGACTTTAATGGCCAGCAATATATTTAATAAATTTATCAATTATGAAATTTTTACGAGCAAAATCAATATTATGAATTTAGAATCATTTACATAACTTTGCTTACTATTTTGCATTTTGCTTATAAATAGAACTTTCAATTAAATATATTATTTAATTTCCACATGTAATTTGTAAATAATTTATATTGATTTTTAAAAACCTTTTTACAAAATCAGTCAAAACTTTTTAAAATGCAACAAATAGAATAAAAATGTTGATTTAGATGTAGGATCATAACAGTAAACTTCATTAACAAAAACACACACACACATTTCTAAAAGGAAAAACCAGTTTCAGGGGAGTGATTAAGAAGGAGTCACCCTTGGTTTCATCAGGGCAAATGTTTCGCGTTATTGTTTCCTTTATTTTAGCACTTTTAGTGTTGCTTCGAATAATTCACAGGCAAGTTTAACAAAAAATAACAATTATTTAAAATACCTTTAAAATAATTTCATTCAAATTTAATAACACGTGTCATTTTTTATTCGTTTACCTTTTTATTATAATCTTTATTATGGGCTAGCAGAGCAAATCCGAGAGTAGTACCTTCTGAATATCCCAAATATGTAAGACTCTTCACCTCTGTTTTGTTTAAAATGAAATCAATAAAGGTTGGCAGATCAATAAGGGCTTTCTCATCTAAGCTGAAATAAAGAATTTAAAATGAGAAAATTAATCTCGTTTTCTAATAATATCCCAACAAAGAAAAAAAAATAAACAAATGTTTGTAATAAATATTTCTTTACCTAATTCAAGCATCATATATATATGTATACATACATTACTCATTATTCAATAATAATAAATCTAATATAAGCTTTTTCCCATTCATTACCTTATGACTTGGAAAACTCTATGTCAATCTAAATTGAATAAAAGTATGTCTTTTATGATATACAATTAAATTAATTTTTGCATTTTAACATGTATGTAGGGCCAATGAATCTTAACTGAAATTTTTTTGAGAACAGTATATATTGAAACTTTCAAATTAGGCTTAAAATATATTGTATTATTATTAATAATATTGTTATAATTTATTACTATTTAAATACATACATTCACGTAAAACCACATTTTTAATCATTAATAGAAAATTTATTTAAAAAGCCACGACTCTTGCTATTTCTACTTTGTCTGAGTTACATCTGTTTGCCAATCTTTTCATTTAGTTAAACGAATTCTCTGTACTTTATTTAGAAAAAAATGAGATTTTTGTATCTTACAATTGATTTCCAAAGTTATCAAATGTTTTATGAATAAAAACATTTTCTGTACTATCCCATGTTTATTGTTGTTTCTATAGTTAATGAATTTTTCTGAAAATTTATTTTAAAGTGTGTTCATTGTGCAAACATAGTAAAATTGCTTTAGAAAATATTTTGTTAAAGCATAAATAACAGTGTATGGAACCCACATAAAAATGGCTTATGTATGCAATAATAATGCAGAAATATATGCAAAATTTGTCAGTAAATCTAAATGCTTACTGAAATGTTTTTTATTTCTCGTAAAAGTGTGTTCCCCTTAAATCAAAGTGTTAAATATTAATAAATTATAATTATATTATTAATAATAATATAATTATAATTTATTACTATTTAAATACATACATTCACATAAAACCACATTTTTAATCATTAATAGAAAATTTATTATATATATATATATATATATATATATATATATATATATATATATATATATATATATATATATATATATAGGGAGGAAATTATTAAATAGATATCTAAAATAAATTGATTTATATGAATATATTGAATATATTTTAGCTATTTTATTTGTTAATAAAATAAAATAAATTATTTTAACAACAATAAATCAAACAACTTTTAACCAAAAATTAGGAAGATGTAAAAATAAAATATTTACAAAAAAATTCGAAGTTAGGAAATTAGTATAAAAGTGATATATTTTTTTCCATGATTTTTGTTATTAACACTGAAAAAATTCATTTTATACCGAGATAACTTTACCGGATAGTAACAACTTTTTTTTTTAAATGTGAAGAAATGTGCTCAAAATTTATGAGCAATTTTCCTATATAACTGATACCATTTAAAGATTGTACATCTATACAAAAGGAATATTTTAATATGCAAAATTACGAAATTTCTCTCTATAGAAGCACATATAAGAATTTAGAGATTACAACTATAAATGTGTTTTTTATTTCTCTGTTCTACAAATTTTTTAAAAGTTTCCTCACTACATTTCTTTTATAAAAACACATTAAATTATGGAATTTTTTTAAATAATAGTTTGATAAATGAACTTTAATAAACTGTCGTTTAACTCTACAGTCCTGTGATTAAAAATTCAAATTATTTATTAATCAATTGATTAAAAATTAAAAATTAAGTCCTGTGATATCCCTGTGATTAAAAATTCAAAAACTGACCTCTGCAAATTCTTAATCACTGACTTACTTTATTGAGTACATTCCTTATAAAAACTTCATCTACAAATGTGTACATTTAATTTCAAACTGTTTAATTAGTAAATTTTTTATTCTAGTTATAAACGTATAAATTTCATAATAATGTAGACATTTAAAATATTTTTACTCAGGAAATTGGCTACGACCAGTAAAAATAAAAATTAGATTTATTCATTATCTAAACTGTAAATAAAAGAAAAGTATGATTTATCATTTAAATGTTACTTAATTCCAATTTTAATTAAAATATGGATGTTGCTTTTAAAAAATATCAAATGTTACGTGACTGAACATCAATTTCATAAGGAAAATATTTTCTAGAATCTTCATTAAAAGTAAGAGATAAGGAATGGACAAATATAACTTTCTTAAATGATAGGAGAACAAAAACTCTGTAAATGATTAAATATTAATTTTAAGTAATTTCTACTTAATATTAATTTAAAGCAGTCAGTCTGGTGTGGAGAGAAAGCTGTCATCATAAGTCCCGACCTTCTTTTTTGATCGTCATTAAAAGTTTCAAAGATATTTTCTGTGTTTTCAGACATTTTAATCTGCAAAAATTAGCATCTGGAAACATTTGCTGACAAACTAACAAATAAATGTAACTAAGTGAACACAATTTTATCCCTTATTAAAAATAAATGCATTTTAATTATATAACATTTAAGAATTGAAACTAAGTAACAGTACGTAATCATATAGCCTAACTAAGAAATTGAATGAATTTAAACTTACAAACTTTAGAAGAGTCAAAACACATGTCATTTTATATTAGTCACTTACACATGTCATTTTATTCAGTTTTTTATTTTATTTTTATTTATTTTTTTCATTTTTTGCGTACCTGAAATCCCAAAACTCATTCTGTTCTGGTGACAATCTTACATTACGTCTTGAATAAGTATTACCTCTAGTGTTCGACAGCCATACATCATAACCATTGTCAGCAAGTATGAACCCTGGAACATAGAAAATTTCAATGTTTATTAAATTAAAAGTTCTACATAATTTTCAATAAATAATTATCTACAGTCAAATAAACAATATTATAGATATAGCATTTTTCATACATAAATAATTAATTTTAAACCTAGCATGGAAAGTTTTTGTTTAGCAGTGATTGGTATTTATTTGATTCTAATTTCAATAATTACGTTATGGCAATTGTATATACATGCTATTCTATATGTGCGTTATTATATATTTATCATAAATTTAGTTCTTAAAGTATGTATCCCTAAATCTGAAATAATTTTAGACATTTTTAATGTTTACCGTTCTCTATTAAATAATTATACGTGTAAAAGTTTGAATTATTTCAATAAGTATCTTTCAAATTTATCAAATTGGTAATAAATCCTTTATCAAAATAAAGTATGTAAATTATAAATATAATATTATATTAAATATGTTGTAATTCTAGAGAGAGATAAGACTACAAAATTGCAAAAAGCTTGGAGAATGAGTTCTTTACAATGGTCAGTAAAAATATTGATTCCTTAAACATTTTGATTGTAATTAAACTCAAAATAATTTTACTATATAAGTTATTAAATCATATAATAAATTTTGATTAAATTAAAGACATTTAAGTCATTTTTAATAAATAGCTAATTTATAGCATATTAAGGTAATTCGAGCTTAGAAGTTAATTATTAATAAACACAAATTAAAGTAATAAATGAAAATGTTTTATAAATATTTACGGACTATATAATATATTTAAGTGATTCATAATGCTATTTATACAACATAAATATTTTAAGAAAATATGCCTCATATATTTAAATAAACTTAGTAAAAATGACCTTCTTAACAATAAAAAGTTTATCTCAAACAGAAGATACATACATTCAGAGTGCCAAAAGTTAAAACGTAAAATGATAACAGTTAAAGGACCTAAAATGGAATTCAACAAAAGTAATAGTAAACAGAAATTCATTTATGAAAGGTTTAAAATAAAAGTAAAAATATGTGTGTATTGATATCCGAAAAGTTCGTACAATATATAAGAATGAATAGGCAACAATATAAGTACATACAAAAGTCAGACAAAGAAAAAATAGCTAAAAGAACAATAAAAAAATTCATAAAATTCAAGTTTTATATTTCTCGAAAACAAAAATACAAATATACATAAATACACACACACAAATGTATACTTAGCTTCTAATATCCCAGTAATAAACTAGAAATATATCACTCAAAATGTATACTTTTTCTCTATTCTTATACGCATTTTGCTTACAAATAATTGTTGATGAAAACAAATGGAAGTAAAAATTTACAATTGGTATTACTTTTACTGTCACAAAATAAATACACTTGAAATATTAGAAATGTGTGTTAACTTGAAATATTAGAAATGTGTGTTAACTTGAAATATTAGAAATGTGTGTTAACTTGAAATATTAGAAATGTGTGTTAACTTGAAATATTAGAAATGTGTGTTAACTTGAAATATTAGAAATGTGTGTTAACTTGAAATATTAGAAATGTGTGTTAACTTGAAATATTAGAAATGTCTTTTCAATAGATACTTTAAAAATATAATACGTCATATAGGAAAAAAAACACAGTGTTTGAACTTTACATTATCTTGCAGATTAATTAGCATAGAGCTAATTAAAATTCATGTATAGCAATAAAGGATGAATTTCTGTGTCTAGGTGTGAATATTCTATCTTTAAATTACTATTTCATATTTAAAGATCGAATTTATGAATACTCTTTAAAATGTATCGCACAAACTATACTATATTAATATATAAATTATAATATTTTATATTAATATATAATAAATATTTTTTAGTTATTAATACATTTTGGCAGCTAAATAAAAATAGTTTTTTCTGGAAATTTTGCTTAGTGACATATAATTAATAAATTTCTTGAAGTTAATGTGAATTCTGTTGATATGAGATATTCTTTATATAAAAGTTAAAAAACTATTATAAAATAAACAACAAAGTCCCTCAGCATGCATTGAACTAAAACTCTATTAGATTTCATAAAATCATTAATTTTTTCAAATATATTTATATTCTTGATTGAAAGGTTGTTATTGACGAAAATAATTTTTGAATTAGATAGTAAGATTTCAAGAATTGTAAAATAAATGAAAACAGAATTTTTTCAAAGTTCTACCTCACTATTATTTGATATATCCTTTTATTTTTATGACACAGATTCTTGTTTTGATATCTTAAAGCGGATGATTCAAGGAACATTATCTAAGCAATGTAGCACATCATATGAAGGAAATTGACAAATAACGAAAAATCTGTATTAATGTACATAGAAGTAAATTATTAGTTTAATTTTGATGGCTCCTTTTTGCATTATTCTTTTTACAATATTACATTGGTTTAAACATCGTGGTTAACATATCAGCATAATTTTCGGCACAGAAAATATCACCTTTTCAGGAAAATATTTTCTTTTTAGAAGATGGGGAAATGTTTTTCATACACATAAAATAAAAAAATAAAAAATGTTAATTACCCACACTTGAATTTGGAAAGTTCCAAACAAATACGTTGGAATCTCCGATAATACCATGTTGCAGCAGAACAACTGGTTTCTTGCTGTTTGAAGTAGGTCCCGATCTGCCGTAAGGTATCCTCTGCAATGCTAGCAAGTAACCATCGACAGTTTGCACAGTGTATTCTTCCACGGGATATCCCTTCGAAACAATCAATTCAGACTGCAAAAAGGTGTGAATATTTTAAATAGCAAATGGAATTGAATGTCGTATGGAAGTATTTCTGTTATGCATCAGATATTTATATGGATTCTTCCTCTATTTTAAGAAGTAAAGTAAAGAAATATCGAAATTTAAATTTTACATAGAATACTGATAATTTTTATGTACGCGGTTGAAAGAGAGATATATAACAATTATTCTCTTGATAGAAATATTGGCACAAGTGCCGTATAATCCCTGATTCTAAATTCAGAGATTGGTGATTTTTTGGCGGATTTTCTTAAGTATCCGGTAACTTCATTTTTACAATGTCATACATATGGAGACCTATAAGAATTATGCTGAAAATTCTATTTTGGTAACCTAGTGTTTACGTCATCGCACACGTCATGATACGTCATCTTGGTAACATTTCTTCATCTCCAAAAAAATTCTGGACTGGAATCATGGATTATACGGCACCTGTGCAGCAATATTATGTATATGTTCTTTAAATCCTTTAAAAAAATTTCTTTGTTTTTACATGTACAATAATTCTAAGGAATTTATATGCTTGAATCACGTAACGATGTTTTTAAATTTGCGAAAAATATGTAGTTGTTATGTGGTGTATATTAAATCACATAACACTAATGGATTCTTATTTCAGTTTGAAAAATTATTAACATGTGATAATTATATGTACATATAATAGATATAAGGTTAATGAAAGCAAATTGGAAAGGTAAAAATTAATAAATTTAAATCATTAGTTATTTTTTAAATATCTTTCAAAATTATGCTTGATTTATTTAAAATTAATTTCTGTTTTCATTAAAATATAATTAAATAATTACTTTCCGTAATATTTATTTATTAAGTATCGTAAAGAATGTGGACGTTTTCATTTTTGCAACTGAAAAATTTTTTATCCATACACGATTACCGCAGTTTTTTCATAAGAAATTAAAACCGATTGTTAAAAGTTCCCATGCTCATATTCATGTTGATTCTTTTTTCAATTAAGTATTTATCCCTACAATATTAAAAGTATTTGTCATGGATTTTACTATTATGAAGTATTTATATTATATTGACTTATGAATACTTGAAATATGTAGTTAAGTAGTTTAATTTTCAAATCATCCTGTATTAATAGATTTCAGAACTCTCACTTCATTTTTCTTATAATTAGATTTTAAGAAGATTGTAGTAAAATTTCTTGGAAAATTGTTTTGATTTTTACCCTGTGTTAAAATATGTCGTTCAAATATAATTTATTTCAGTATATGACTTAAGTATTGTAATAATCAAAGTTTATCACATATCAATTTTAGAAAAATTTGATTTACAAATTTGATCAGAGATATGTATAAAATTTACTTCGTAAGGTTTGTTTCTTAACAAAACATGATACACCCAAGATATGAGAATTATAATTGGGGCAAGTGAAATGTGTAAAATAGCTTAGAATTCATATTAATAATCAACAAATAGATAAAATTTAAGTAAAAGAAGACCATTTAGCTATAGTAAATGTTCTTTATCTATTTCCGGCTTTTAAACAGACTAATTAAAAGTATAAACTTAAACAAGTATTATTATAAAGCTCTATCTGTTTTTTTTCTTTACAATTTTTGGTTGGTAAATTTTTTAAGATTTAAGTATTTTGAGATAAAAACGAATTTGATTTCGTATCATTTTATCTATCAATTATAATATTTTTCACATTTTTAATAGTTATCAACTTTTCAGTATCAAGAATATTGCTTCAGATTGGAATAGAATAAAAACACGTATTATTTTTATTTTGACAGTGTTCTACATTCCTTGACACTTTTACTTGTATATTTTTATTGAATAATTTAACTTTTACATTTTACGAGATTTTATTATGATTGAAAAAAATTATTTAAATTTTTGTTAAATTAAAAATGTTTTGTAAGATTATGATTTTTATATATTTAATGAAATATTAATTATTCTATAGTAAAGCAAAAAATATACATAAAACTCACAAAAGCTTGTGGTAACGTTTTCAAGCTTATATTTAAATATATTAAATAACAGAAATATCTCTCTCTCTCTCTATCTATCTATCTATATATATATATATATAATCTATTACTTGTTAAGTTCTAGCAATGCATAGTTTCAAAAAAGTTCTTGTAATATCTTACCACATTTCTGTTAAAGTCTTCATCGACTAATAGAAAATCACTAAAGTCAAAGCAGCATATGCCTTTTATTAGAAAATATGTTGCAAAAAATTTAAACACAGTTTTCATAATTTAAATTGTTATGAATCTGAAGGCATCTATAAAACTTACAACGCTTGCTTTCTTTTATATACTGCTACTATGCTAAATTTTCTGATTTTAATATCAAGGCACGATTCAAAAAATATTTATTTAGTCTCATTTTTACTTTCTTTAAACAGCGAGAAGAATGACATGGTTCTTAAAACTTTTTATATTTTCTTTTTATTCTTGAAGAGGTCTTGAAACCAGTGTAGTCAAATACAGGGATCTATGGAAATTTTTTTAATAATAAGTAATCTCTAAGTCACTGAAGGTCTTATAATCTACATAGATTCAATAAGAGTCATAGCTTTCATACCAGTCATTGTTGCTTTATATTACTGCCATTCGCACCTAAGTAAATAACTATATCAAAGATTCTTTTTAACATGAAGGAAAATTGAATATACTGCTACTATGCTAAATTTTCTGATTTTAATATCAAGGCACGTTTCAAAAAATATTTATTTAGTCTCATTTTTACTTTCTTTAAACAGCGAGAAGAATGACATGGTTCTTAAAACTTTTTATATTTTCTTTTTATTCTTGAAGAGGTCTTGAAACCAATGTAGTCAAATACAGGAATCTATGGAAAATTTTTTAATAATAAGTAATCTCTAAGTCACTGAAGGTCTTATAATCTACATAGATTCAATAAGAGTCATAGCTTTCATACCAGTCATTGTTGCTTTATATTACTGCCATTCGCACCTAAGTAAATAACTATATCAAAGATTCTTTTTAACATGAAGGAAAATTGAATATACTGCTACTATGCTAAATTTTCTGATTTTAATATCAAGGCACGTTTCAAAAAATATTTATTTAGTCTCATTTTTACTTTCTTTAAACAGCGAGAAGAATGACATGGTTCTTAAAACTTTTTATATTTTCTTTTTATTCTTGAACAGGTCTTGAAACCAGTGTAGTCAAATACAGGGATCTATGGAAAATGTTTTAATAATAAGTAATCTCTAAGTCACTGAAGGTCTTATAATCTACATAGATTCAATAAGAGTCATAGCTTTCATACCAGTCATTGTTGCTTTATATTACTGCCATTCGCACCTAAGTAAATAACTATATCAAAGATTCTTTTTAACATGAAGGAAAATTGAATAATTGTCAGAGATATTTTATATAATTGTACAATTTTCTGTTTCATGGTAGCAGTATACATATTATTTACTTACATATCTAGACATCCTAATGTCATTCAAGTATTATAGGAATTTAAGTCGTGAGTCTTTCGTGCAATCAAAGCTTAACGAAGGTGAGAGTTCGACTTTACTCAAAACGCTTTCAATAGATGTTACCACCAGACGATCTACTACATTTATTTTGTATCACAATTCAGCACAGCCAGCTTGTCTTGTCCAAATAGCATAAATAACAAAAAAAATATTTACAATTGATTGCTCTCAAATGTATTCCTTGACAACGTAGAATGGACGGCTAAATCTCTCATAGTTTACTTTTGATGTCCACATGGCAAGTTGTTTTCCTGTAAAACATTCCACGGAGGGTATGATTAATACATGAGGTACCAAAGAAGCTTTGAGAAATTTTGAAACAGTGCCAAAAGAATGTTGATGTTCTCTTGTTGTTGGACAGCGGCTAGGATTAAACCGAATATTTCGATCTGAAAAATTCAATTCTACCAGTTGGCTATCATTTGTTCCAAGAAAAGCTCATCCAGAAAAATTTAACGATATTTTGAAAGTCACTTTCTCTTTCAATAATCCTTTTAATTTAAAAAGGATTCCAATAACTAAGTCTGCAAGGAAAATCATAAGAATAATTATACTGATTTTGCTGCATTTCCATAAATAATGAAAGTCAGCATTGTCTTGACTCAACTTTCTTCAACAGTTTTCATAAAGAAATTCTCAATAAACTTTTTTATTTTACTAGGAATTTATGCACGCACACATTTATGTTGTTTTTATTATTAATGTAATCAATTTAATAATTACTGATGGTGCTTTTTTTGCAACTTATAATTGCCCAGCATAGAAAATCTCCAAAAATTAAAAAATATACAAAAAGTTTAAAAACAATGGAGGATACTTGAGGATATAGTTCTTTCTAAATTCTATGGAAACTAAAATTTGGGAAAGGGTTACCCTGACAGTTCCGCAGCTTCAATTCAGCAAAATACTTTGGGCATCATAGAGAGAAGACTGACTTAGCCCTGGATACCTGACTGCATTAGATAAGCATAATAGAATAACTTTCGCCCCTAGGGTGACCCCACCAGAATAAAAATCCCATTAATGTACTTGACCCATTAATTATACATTATGTATGTGTATATATATGTATATATATATATATGAATATCAAATCAGTGGAAACATTTTGTGAATAAAAAAATTGATTTACTATTAATGTAATAATTAGTAATAATATTGTTGTAATTAAAAATTGTTTAGTACTGCCGAACAGTCTCAATAAAATCAAA
Organism: Latrodectus elegans; assembly: GCA_030067965.1. Lineage (NCBI taxonomy): Eukaryota > Metazoa > Arthropoda > Arachnida > Araneae > Theridiidae > Latrodectus > Latrodectus elegans. Next base: position 27,152,406 of record CM057813.1, read on the forward strand.
ATGATTCTTCAAAAAATATAATGTTTCCAAAAATATAAAAAGTTTTTAAAAATGAAAATGCATATAATTTAGAGCTATGCTTTAATTTTTTGAAACTATATATTTAAGATTTTTTCAAAAGTATAAAATATCATACCCCTCAGATTTTGAAAGCCTGAAAATCAAAATCCTAACTAACTTGAGAAAATAACAGAAGTATCCCAAATTTTAGATGTTCCTGTGGGTATCGAGTCTAAATTCTTGACAATATACACACTGTTAGGCAAAGAAACATGGCAAAGCGAATTAATGATTAGAAAGCGAAGCAAAGGGAAAGACACTGAAAAATACTGACATAAATCGTAATGAATATAGAGTGCAGAGTTACAGCAAATTTGACTGCAGATCTCCATCGCATCCTTCTTAGAGTCAATATTGAAGTTATAATTCACTTTCATAAGCAAAACATTTACGACAGCGCATCTTTTCTTAAATTATTTAACGCAGGTATTAATGCCAAATCTCAACTATACATGAGAGAACGCCTCAAGATGAGAGAATTTATTTTTATTTTAGTTGTGCTTTATTGTTAGTAGCAATTCCTTGCATTTTAATTGAATATCATAGTTCTATAATGAAACTCAGATATAATGCGAATAACTAAAGAGAAATTTGAATTGATTCATATTGAATAGAGGAGGTTTATGTGTGTGTAGGAATTTTTTACAATTTTTAATGAAGGTTTCTAATTCACATTATTATCACAGATGAAACTAAAATCCTTTTGTTTGTTATAGGCCATTCACTTATACTTAGTTAACAAGTGACACATTGCAAGTAAATCAGACATTCACCTCAGGTGTTTCGAGGTTTTATTGTCCACAGAAGCAGTAAAATTCGCTCTATTATAATGAGTGCAGTTGTTTCTAGCATTCATTCTGCATCACCAGTAGAGCAGAATAAATAGGCGCGTGTTCCGGTTTTAAGCAGTGGACCAGAGTCGTAAAGTAATTTACAGTCTTTAGCTACTAAAGAAAAATCTCAGAAGAGAACCCAATTAACATAAATGATTTTACTATTTTAGCCATGAAAGTAATACTGAACTAAATTTTTAATTTGGTTGAAATTCACGTAGTTCACATTAGTTTCTTACAGCAGACGAAACTCAGAGAACTCTCTCAATTGTTTGTATGTTAAATATTATATCTTTCGATATGACGGACCCCAACTAAAGTAAGAAGTTGATTTGTCATTCTGAGTTATAGATGTGGCTAATTGATGATAATAATAATAATAATAATAATAATAATATATATATATATATATATATATATTCCTCCTATGAATACTGAACTTTCAATGAAATGTATTTTAATAAACTGAAACAAGAGAAATTAAAAAAATTCTACAGGTACCATCCATTGCAAAAGACAGTTTTTCGGGCTATTTCTTGGAACAAGATCCTGGAATATTCCCATTTATTTATCTTAATAATAATAATAACGAGCACCAATAATGAGGTATTTATATAGTAATATTAGATGTATTAACTTTTTGAAAGTGGTTGATAATGAATCCAACATATTTCTTAATGAGGGCTCTGTTTTCCTTTTCTTGTTCAGTCCTGACACTGCCAAGGTCCATTTTGTCTTTATATTTATTCCTGACATAGACGCAGTGGAAATTTTTGAATAATGTGACTAAAAACTTGAATAATGTGACTTATCATAATTAAAACTAAAAAGGAGGGAAAGAAAATTTACTAAAAGTGTTAAAAAAAGAGGCTTGGACTTTTGTTAAGCCGACAGGCTTTTTATTACAAAAAAGACTCTAGGAATCTTTTGCGATGTGATATTAAATAAAGGATATGAAGTGAATTTGAAAATTTTCAAAGACACTACTGTTTCATCTGGTAAACAATCTATTTTTGAGAGAAAACATTAAGAAATTATTTTCATGTAACACACAAAAAGCTTTTAAAGTCACCAGGAAAAAGGATTTGCAATTTTAGGACCTATAAATTTCTTACTCAGGTGAAAAAGTATAGAACAATCAAAGAAATGAAGAAATTAAATGTGTCTGTGATATCTATATTAAAAAGAAATCCTGTAGCGATATATGCAATATAATTGATGCTAAACCTACAGCAATGTTGTCAAAACTGACGAACCCTCTAGATACATAAATTCCTCAAAAAGAAGAGTGTAATACAAAAATTAGATCAAAGAGGCGCATTCTAGACAAATATAAAACAGTCACTTACTTACTTGGAGAGCATTAAAGACAAATGAGTAAATGAAATCTCAATAGGAGTAATAAATCAATTGAGACATCGGCGAGAAACACGGGCCATAAATGCTAAAGTTCAAACCTTGGTTTCTCTATTTTTCAAAATAATAATAATAATAATAATAATAATTTTCAATTCATGAATTAAAAATTATTTTTAAAGAAATTAAGGCGATTAAATCTTTAGGTTCTGATAATATATATAGTCTAATGTTCTTGTGTTTATGACGTAAAAGTAAAATTTAGATTTTAGAATCAATCGGGGAAAAGAAGCCTCATACAGTGAGAATGGAAAAAGGTCATACTTATTCAAATTTGGAATATAGACAAAACATGTGCCTTTCCACACTAATCGTCGTATCTTTTTGGAGAAAGTTTTGCAAACTAGAGTTACTAATTACCAAGAATCAAATGACTAACAATTAAGGGAGCAATATGGTTATAGAAAAGAGCATATTACAATTAACCAATTTTTTGTCAGAATATATTAGAGCTGCTCGAATTATTTTTAATGAGATGATTCTTTCAAGCATACTTTAACCAATATTAAGACATTGAAGATAGCCTCAATCACATGCTAAATAAAGTCAGTGACTTTACAAAGTCCGCAAATTAACTTCCAATGTTAATGTAACCTCCCTTAGTCAACCTTAATTTACTTTGAATGGATAGTTTTTACGGTATGAAAAATTTCTAAATATCTAGAATTTTCAACTGATCAAGAGATTCTTAGTAACAGCCACATTCAATCTTGGGACGTGAGATGTAGAAAGAGATCTTCTTCCTCTCTCATTAGACCAATACAGGAATATGGGTTTCCAATTATTTCTGGGTGTCAGATTCTTATTCAAATTGGCTCAAATTGGCAAAAAATTAAATTAGTGTAATAAAGCTATCTTAGAATTGAAAAATAGACGCCCAGAATGTTTCTTTTTATAAGAATGATCTGTACTTGTTACGCGTAAGATAATATGCATGTCTTTTATAATATCATAATAAATTTATCATCATTGGAATCAGAATAGAATATTTATTTATCTCAGGAGTTGGAACAACTAACAATCACTATAAAGAAAATCTCCCTTCTACCAAAAACAGTTTTGGAAAACTTACTTTGCCACCTCCTTATCGGATTGTTAATCATTCACTGAAATCGAGTTTCATTCCTGTCGTTGATATCAAAGACCAGATTTTTATATTGAATTGATGTACCCGAATTAAAAATTGCTAATGATTCCGAGAAAATCAGATAATCCTAATCACGCTTGAAACGATGGACCACATTCCAACTGATACTCTTCGTGTATACACAGATGGTAGGGGGAGAATTCAAGGCCACTCTGATAGTATCTTCAACACAATTCTTACGCCTATTTACTATTTTAAATAAAGAAATTCTGATTTTTATTTTCTATTCAGATCACAGTATAACATAAGCGAAAATAGCCTTATTTTTGTTGAAGGTATTACTGAGCCTGACTTTGTATGGATACTCTCTGAAAGTAGACTTTCAATTCAAAATATCAGTAATTGGGCGAGTTTGGATTTAGATGTCTATTTTAATTCTTATCCAATACTTCTTTAATATTTTTAAAGAATATGCAATAGGTACCGTGTCTCGTCAACATTTCTGGCAATCTGATTGCTGTTATTTTGACGAAAAAAGCCACTCTTAATCCTCAACCTGATGTGTGCTCCACGTTAAGTAAAATTTTGTGAGAGACAAAGAAATTCTACAGAGACTTTTGGAGATGTCAGCTGGAAGAGCATTAATGTTCTAGGAAGAGCTTTGGCAGTGCTGTCGTGTCTGAGATCAACATAGGCAAGAAGACATATGTCTACTGTAATTTGTCAGTAAACAATTGTGCTCTCTCTCTCTCTTCCGACAGAGACAGAAAGTTTTAAGAATCAAACCATTTTTAATCTGCTCAGGTTTCACATGAAAATATTTTAAATAACATCGATTTTAAATTGGATGAACTGTTCTCCTAACCACTTGATTTATTAATTTTTCTCGAAGTTTTTGGAATTTTTAAATTAGTTTGATTTCATCCTGCTGTAACGTACTCAGTCAAGATATGCAAACCTATAGATAGGCAAAGGTCTTTAAGGAATCAGGCTTACGTTATTTAATATTCTTGACTAAATATTTTTTTACAAATTATTATGAACAAGAACTGTCGTAAAAAGGATTATGTACAAGAACTTTCGTAAATTGTAGGCTCCAGGATAGCTGATGAATTTCTCATTTTCTGGAACGTTCGCTGCACATTCGATCAGGAAAAATCTCCTCGCTGGTACTGGGGACCAGACTCCTAAATTCCGTACTCAAGAACACGGTCTCGGGCAGTCACATGGTAAGGTCGATGATCCTCTCCAGACAGCACTGGAGCATCAGGGTAGTCAATCTCGAGACCTGGTATTTCTCTGTTATCTTGATTTTTTTTCTCAGACTCCTCGCTTCGTCACTGGGATTTGTCCGCTCCAGTACCTGTTTCAGAGAAGTATCAGGAACACAGCACGTTAGTCGAAGCTCTCTTCCGTCCCAAGAGCTTGCTGTTTATCTTAAACGTTTCCCCAAAATCTGTCCTCCAGTATTCTCCAAATCCATCTTCTAATGTCACTTTTTGACCTCTATTTCCAGCCACTCCACCGATTTGAATCAACGAGTGAAGAGGCAATCATATATTCAAAAGCTCGTGGCCCATTCATCAGGTGATTCCAGTTAAATTCCAAAAATTATATTTCTCATGAAGGACTTAATGGCCCTTCACGAATCCTGCTTGTCGTACCCATATCATATTCCTATCAGAATTAATTGACTGCTTATTTGTACTATGTTGTTCCTAGAATTCAAACGTTGGAAATCAAGGGAAATCATTCTCGTTGACAGCTGCAATAGTGTTAACGTCCATTGAAAGTCTAGAAGTAACTTGTGGGTTTCAAGCAATAACGGTGACGTTATACTGCTAACTAAGGATCAGGAAAACAACTGATCTTAAGAATTTAAAACAAAATAGTATCAAAATAAAAGTCATTATATTTTGCGGTCATCTCATTACGTTATTTTTCAGAAATTAGTAAAATAAAAAATGAATATTCACTTTTGGATAATTCTTTATTTAAAAGTTATTGAAATTTCATTTGAATTTTGCTTAAGTGTACTTAATTTTATTTAGATGAATATGGTAATAAAATATTGTTGCATAAATATACTTACATTAATAAAGAAAATTACTGAAATTTACATATCAAAATTACTGAAAAAGCGTGTAAAATTATATTTTTAAAATTAATGAATTAAATTTAACATGAATTAAAACAAGCAAGAATTAAAAAAGCTTATAAATGTAATTAATTTAAAAATATATTTTCTTATTATAACTATCAAAAAGTTTAAATTATACATATACTTAAGTAAAAGTCTATAAAGATTTCACAACATAGAACTAAAAGATCAGCCGGTATATGTTGAAATAAAAAAAAAAAAAAAAACAGTTTATATTGATGAATTTAATGTAGAAAACATTTTAATATTGCTTGACATTATTTTTCTACATTAAGTAATTAACACAATAGATTAACTTAAACATTTGGAAAGTATTTATTTTATAATTTGATGGATTTTAATATTTGGCTTTACAACTTATATTAAAATATTCAAACACAATTTGTCGATTCTATACATCTTAACTGATATATCAATTATACATCTTAACTAAGTACATTAAAGATCTTTCTTGCAATAAAATCAACCTGTCCACTACCGTTCACTAAACAATAAGGAGGAATCCACTGGAACACCATATGCTATTTTAATGCGAATTTTCGTAAATAGTTTCATTTGCATAAAACTTCTGTAAGTTATATTTAAAACTGTCCTATAACTTCCCCAAAATGGATCCCTCTTGATGTTTTAAAATATTTACCCTTAGTAAAAAACGAAGGTTTCGTTAATTATTCTACCTGTGAGTTTAAATTTAATTCTTTGTCAAACGTCGCTACTAAGTTATTAAACTTATAGATGTGGGTAAGTACTTCATTTGTTTATTTGAATTCAGTAAAAAAAAGTCATCTATGTGTAAAAGTAAAAGACGGAGCAGCTGACTTTTCCAAATTTACGATCATGTTATTTTCTGTACAACATTCTTCAATTATATCAAGAGTTCAAAATTTAGTTTAAGTTTTTATATTAGAATCTAAATTTTTCTTTGCGACTTTAGACCAAATGTCAAGATTATCGGCAAATAGCAGAAAATGAATTTCATCTTTTACTTCAAGTCAGGGATTAATTTCTTGTTATACATATTAAATAATGCACAGTTGCTTGGGAGTGTAGTTTAAAAATTATAAAATTCAGAGTATTTCTATATCTAACCCTAAAAATGCTTTGGTCAGTAAATGGTTTTATCTTCTTAAGTAATGTTACTGCAAATTCCAAAGCTAAGTGGCTTTCTCATAATTTTTCTCTCCATACCAAATCGTTTGTTCCATTAAATCAATATTAATTGTCATTTCGATGTTGCGCGGTTTCAAGGGAATGGTTAAAATTCTCACTGAATAAAGTAAACTAATGTATTGTTGAACGATTTCTTCGAAAACTAATATATTCTCTGTCTAACTCAATATTGCCTTCTTAGTACCAGTTCAATATTTTCATCATTAGTCCTTAAATATTCTTTCCAAGTATTCTAGTAGAGGTATATACAGTTGCGTTGACACAAGTTCTGTCGTCACCAAGATAATACTGAATATATATAAAATAATTTTCTTAGCTTTCACTCTTGTATTTTAAAAATTCCTTACGTATTTTATCATCTCTTGTGATCTTCTTCACACTCAGAAGCTCATTTGCAAATTTCCATTTTTTTCACTGTGAAATGAACAGTAAATGCACCAGGAAACGCATTGAAATTATAAATCATTAAATCGGATTCTCTACATTTCTTTTTAATTTGTTTCGTTTTTTTTGGGACAAAAGTCCCTTTCTCTGTCTTTTATTTCTCCAAAAGCACTTACCATATGAACTTAGAATACGTGCAATTAATGTGTGCGTGTGACATATTTGCCGACCGCATTCTTCCGATTTAGTTTCTAAACTGAAATCTGATGCTGCCAATAGTTTACTTAAACAAAATATTTCTATTAATAATTTAAACTATTTCTATGCAAATCAAGAGTTAACACTACTGATATCTAAATTATTATAAATGTAAAATCAACTGGCATTTTTAGTAAACTTCATTTAAATGCTGCACATTCTACATATCTTATTTTAATTTCCAAAAATATATTTTTTATGTGTGATACTGTAATATCCATTCATTTATAATTCATGATATAACATTATTAAATTTTTTTTATCATAATTTTAAACTGCAAACTAAATATTTTAATTTATAGATGCTTGTAATCTGCAATACTTTTTATTTATTATGAATTAAATATAACATCTACAATATAAAACATCTCCAAAACATTTATAAAACATCTCCAATTTGAAACCATGCAATGGAACCGATTTTGTTCAAATTCATACCACTGCATTGTATGTTTTATCTATAACTAATGTGCTATGTTTAAATATAGAGAAATTACGTAACTACAGAATTGGTGCCGGAATTGATTAATTCTTACAAAACACATCTTACTATATATATATATATATATATATATATATATATATATATATATATATATATATATATATATATATATATATATATATATATATACACACTGGTGTGGAAAACAACTTAAGCAACAGCGTAAATTTTAAGCAGATATCCATGAAATTGCATAAAAGGAGTTCTTGCTAACAGTGCAATGAACACTAATTCAGTAAAAATGTCATGCGTGTGCAAACATCAGTCAGCATATGCAAAACGCGTGTTCTCGGTGAGCGCAGTACAAGCGTACAATAAAAGGAAGGATGGAGGAGCAATTAAAGACTTTCGTTTCAAGTGCATGTGAGTGTGTCTGTGAAATATCTGGACGACTTCCCACTGGAAGAGTGATTGGAAAAGAGGAGGAGGGGCGCAGTGTGATCAGAGTAGCTGAAGAGTTCGGAATCAACAAAAGTGTCGTTTCGCGGAAAGCCTTCAGAACCACAGGTAAAGACCTTAGAAAAATTGGTGGTGGCTGCCCCTCAAAAAAAAAAAAAACAACTGCAATGAATGACTACTGTTTCGTCTTGCAGGCAACGAAACCCAAAACCAGTCAGCAAGCGTCATTGCTAAGCAACTGTCTACAGCAACGGGGTGGCAAGTGTCGCGGTTTACTGTGGCCAGACGCCTTCACAAAGCTGGCCTATTCACCCGCCGTCCCGAATGCTGCATTCAGTTGACAGCTCGCCATCGACGGCACCTTTCAGAGTGATGCAAAGAGCACAAAAACTGGACATCTGATCAATGGAGTCGCGTCCTCTTCACAGATGAGAGTCGTTTCAGTGCCACAAACGATTCACAACGCTAGTTGGTTTGGAGAGATGTTGGGACTCGGCTTCATCCCAGTAACATAACGGAAAGAGACAGTTATGGTGGTTCTGGAGTTCTCGTCTGGGGAGGCATTATGCTGAACGGGTGGACTGAACCACGGCCAACTAGACACACAAGGCCGTGTAAGCTTTTCGTGACGTCACGGAGACCGTCCTTCCTCCCAAAAGGTTTCGTTGGAAGTGAAACCGAGAATAGTTCGCTTATAGCTCATTAATTTAGAATTATCATTTAAAGTTAGATGGTTAAATTATTTGCAATAAAAATTTTGAATTTAATATTTATTATATTTTTTTAAAGTTCATTTTTTCAAAATATAAGTCTAAAATCTGAAGTATTCGAAAAATGAATAAAATCTGAAATATTATCTGTTTATCACTTTATTTAAAATCCAAAATTTATAAACACTTAAAAAACAATTTTCAATTTTTATAATTTAATCAATTCTGTCCTTTATATTTCACTTAAATTAATATCAGAAATATAAAGAAAGTAATGCTGCAAAATAATTTCACTCTTTCTTTAAGTGCATTTTTGAGTGAAATTTTTTCTTTACTTTCCTTTTAATTCATATTCAATAAGTTGATAAATTAAATACACATATTCAACTATCTTTCATACACAACATGTATTCATTTAAGTGTTTGGAATTATTTTATTCATAATATAAGTCCAGAACCTAAAATATAATAATTCTATAAGTGTTTTTTTTATCATTTCAATTGAAATCTGTAATTTATATACTCTTAAAAATAATTTGTGTGAATACTTTAAGAATTTTAGCAATTGTATCCTTTATATTTTATTAGTATTAGTATCAGAAATATATAGAAAGTAATGTGATACAAAATAATTTCACTACGTCTTTAAATGTATTTTTGAGTAAAATATTTTCTTCGCTTTCATTCCAGTTCATATTCTGCAAGTTGATGAATCAAATACATATATTTTATCTTTGGTACAAAACATAAATCATAAAAATTATTAACATTATGATAAAAATAAACTAAGGAAAATTTTAAAAAAAAAGAAGAAAATTTCATTTGACATCTAAAGTGATGCGAATCGATATTTTAAAATAATTACCTTACTTTGAGTAAAGAATTGTAAAATAAACAAATTAATAAAAAATCAAAATTTTCACTCCGCTATTTTTTGAATTGTAATATAATATTTTCTAAAACAACTTTTTGTCCCTTTAAAAATCATAAACATGGTGGAATCAAAAATATGTATCCAGTTTTGATTTAAAAAACCAAAAAGGAGTTTCTTTTTATCTTAATAATGTACTTATTATTACAGAAACACATTAATAATTCAGATATTTAGCTAAAATTATTTTCTTGTATACATGTAACATTTCTTGTCGTGTGTACATTTTAAGCAAAAAGTAATTATACGCAATATGGTAAATATAAAATTATTTTTCTTACTGTGTCGTAAAAGAAACTATAAATTTTTATATTGTTATTTGAAGTTTGCTAATTCTAAGCCATTAAGTTTAAATTTATGCAAACATCTGCACATTATACTTTCAAGCAAATTAACTTACAAATAATATATTTTAATGTAGATATTGTTGAATGTTATTTAAACAGTGCAAATTTCTGAGCTATGAAATGAACTTTTTAAAATTAACATAAAAATATATGTGAAATATATTTATAATGCATAATCCAAAATAATAGCTATATATTTTTTCTTAACCATAAAAAATTCATGTTTAAATATCTTGTAAATGTGAAATTCTTAAATTGGCATATATCATAAGACTCAAAGGTTTCTGCCTTTATGAATTTTTAAAAGTAAACATATTTCTGATATATTAAATAATTTTTCAATCCAAGATTCACTTTTTTTACTTTATGCATATTAAACACTACAATGTGCAAATACTACTAAAATAAATTATAGATACCTAATCATTGAAATATTAATTAATACAAATGTAACTTTTATCATAATGCTTTAAACAATAAACTTGAATAAAACAATTTTTTCACATAAAAATACTAACAGCAAAAAATTTTTTAATGAAATTTTATTCAATTATCAAATATAAACATAGTTTATACAAATTTTCAAAAATATAAAAAGAAGCATTTCTTTTCAATCATTGACTCTTGATTAGAAAACCATATTACAAATATAATATAGCTTTTGAGTTTGCCTTATCTATCAGTTCTACGTTGGATATTTTTTAACGTAAATGATAACATTATAAGTATCACCAATGACAAATTTCAATCCAAATAAGTTTTGCATAGTGATGTAAAACAACTTATGATGGAAAAACATTAAGTTTTAAGAATACCCGCAAGAAAAGGATCATTTAAAAACAACAAACTCATTTTTATCAAATTAAGATAATATATTAGATGCAGTAAATGTATAAAAGTAAATACATCTTGAAAAACATAACACTATTTTTGTATAAATCAAATAAAAATAATGCACTTAAAGCTTTCTTAATATATATAAAAGGTCATTAAAATTATCAATGTATAAAAAAAATTTTTTATATAGCTTTATAAATTTTTAATGTTTTATTTTTTAATTTTTTTCAATTTCCTATCAGAGCAATTTATATTCTTATTGTTAGACTTGTTAATTTTCATTACATTTTTATTGAAAACATTTTTATCTGTTTCAAATTTTGAGTAATTATTTAAACATACATTTGAAAATATTTGAATAACTTTAAAAATATTTACAGAGAAATATGAATTACAATTAGTGCACATTTTGTTAAAATCAAACAGACAACTTTCTTTTAAATAGGTTTCTGTTAAATTAATTAATATTAGTTGTTGTTTAAGAAATAATTTTTCATAATCCTTAGGAATTAATTTTTGAAATATAACATAACAAACAGAAATTGTAAATACCATATTTGCAGATGGTGCTTTCAATCCCCCTCGATTAATCATATTCAAATAAACAGAATGTTATACCATTTCGAGAGGAGAAATTAACATTTCTGTACTACCTTCTACCTCAATATTTTGTGAGCCATGAAAAAACAGTTTTCAATTGTCACACATAAGTTTAAGTTTAAAAACACAATATCCAGCAATATATGTAAGAACCTCATTTTCATCAGGAGAAATATCAACTGTCAAATCATCAATAATATCTGCAAACAGGTCAAGACTGATATCATTTCTATTAGGTTGGCACACATCATTGATAAACAGTCTAACAGGAATGTCTCCATATCTTTCTGAATGTAAAGTTAGAACAGATTTTATTCTTAATTTTCTTTCTGATTCCAACACTTGTTGCAAGGATACATGATAATTACAGCCAGACATTTGTCGATACTATAAAAATCTGAACTCCAAAACACCAGTGTGAAACTTTGTGAAGTCAAGACATATTTTGCTCCATCTGAAAGCAAAGTCATAGCAATATTTATTATAACTTCACTTGTGTGGATGAGAGCAGTAAACGTTTCCTTACTCAAACCACCATTTCGAGAAGATTGTTTCATATTCATCCAAGATTTTGCCCATGCAACAAAAGATTTTAAAAATGTCACATTTTTAGTATTATTTAATAAAAATGCAATGAATCAATATTTCTTGTGAACTTTGCTTCATGCTCACTAGACACATTCATTATATCCCACCACCTTTTAATATGGACCAAAAAAGATACTGTATCCTTGACATTATACATATCTTTTGGATGATATTTTTCCAAACATTGCAAGGCAACTGGATTACTTTCATGAAAAATATTTACAGCTGCCAATACATTCTGTCGTTTAATATTTGTTGGATATAATGATTTGACATTTAATTTAAAAGCATGTTTAACAACAGAACTTTTTTTCAAATGCAAAAGCCTTTCTAAACAGTCCAAAGGAAGGATAAATGGCATTCCCTTTTCCTTCAACATTTGGACAGGTGAAAGTCTTTTCTGAGTCAAGTGGAGAAATCCAATTATTTCTGATGCACTTCAAGATATGTACAGCATCAAAAACAAGATATAAATTTTTACCTGTAAATGGATTTTTTACTGCATTACTGGAGAGAGGGCCATCACACATCAATTGAAACATGTGTCTGTTAACAGAATTATTATCGGAAACAACAGATAAAACTTCAAATCCTGATTTGTGAAGTATATTCAAAGAAGGTCTTGTCAAATTAAACAAATCTTCAGCTGTCATCGACAATACAGGCACTAAAGAAACAACTTCTTTATATGAAGAAAAACAAAATGAGATCATGAATGCCTGAATGGAATTAGCTAGCTGCAAGAGCTTCACAATTTTCAGCAAAATCTGTTATTTGATTACCTTTGTAAGTTACTTTTTGATTAATGTGAATCTCATCAATTAGCAAGTTCACTAATTTCTCTTCATCTTTCAGCATTTTTGTGTTATATAATCAATGTTTTCTTCATTGTTACAAGAGGAATTTAAGCTTCCAACATTGAGAACTTTCTTTAACATATCAGTATTAGGGAGAGCTAAGACATCAGAGTTTAAAATAGCCCGATAACAAGAAGGTGAAATAATATACAAGTAAGCAGAAAATTCCTAAATATTAGAACTGTATCTCCTCGCAGATTTTACTTTAGAACACAGCGTTCATCAGCGAATGTTTTTCACAAACAACGGTTCGTTTGCTTGGGAAAAATCTTTCAGGGGAATTTTTTTTAACCACAAAATTTTCTTCGCTTCATCTTTAGGAAATTTGAAACAGGATACATATGAGTCAGTACTATCATAATTTGACTTGCAATAAGGAACACGACAACGATCAGGCATTTTAAATTGCTTAAACTTCGAACACACGCCATAAATGACAAAAATGTTTGTTTTCCACAGCTTCGATCGTTTCTCCCTAGGACGACCAATGTGACGTCATGTCACGTGACTGCCAAGCTTACACGGCCTTGTGTGTCTAATTCACCCGCCGTCCCGAATGCTGCATTCAGTTGACAGCTCGCCATCGACGGCACCTTTCAGAGTGATGCAAAGAGCACAAAAACTGGACATCTGATCAATGGAGTCGCGTCCTCTTCACAGATGAGAGTCGTTTCAGTGCCACAAACGATTCACAACGCTAGTTGGTTTGGAGAGATGTTGGGACTCGGCTTCATCCCAGTAACATAACGGAAAGAGACAGTTATGGTGGTTCTGGAGTTCTCGTCTGGGGAGGCATTATGCTGAACGGGTGGACTGAACTCCACGTTTTGGACAGAGGTTCTGTAACCGGAGATCGCTATTGTCAGGATGTAATCCTTCCCCATGTGCGTCTGTTCCGAGATGCCATTGGAGCAGATTTCATTTTTATGGATGACAATGCAAGGCCACATCGGACTCATTCTGTTCAGCAGCTACTGGAAAGTGAAGACATCACCTAAGCGGATTGGACAGCGTACTTCCCTGATTTAAATACCATATAACATTTGTCGGATGCTTTAGGGAGACGCATTGTGGCATGATTGCATCCCCCGAGGAACACGCAGCAATTGAAACAAATGCTGATTTAGGAATGGGCACTCTTACCTCAAGAATTGCTGGACAGTCTGGTGCTGAGTTTGGGGAGACAGTGCGAAGCAGCCATTGCAGTAAGGGGAGGGCATATCCCATACTAAGGAACATTTGTTTATTATTGTTCCTCTTGGACAGATGATCTTGTGCAGTGATAAAGTGAGCTCAATAAAACCTATTTTTGTTTGATTCCATAACGTATGAATTGTATTCATTCTTGTGAAACTATGCTTTCGTCATCCTTTAAGTACAAAATGATGTGTCTCATGTCTGAATTTCATGTCCCTCAGATGAATTCTCGTGGAATTATGGCAGAAAAACCACCTGTTGCTTAAGTTTTGCACACCAGTGTATGTATATAAGTAAATTTGCTAACATGTGCATTGTTAAATTTAATATTTCAGGAACAGAAATCATAAGCCTTTTTTTTACCTGTTCAATTAATTATAATTTTATTACGATTGTTTTTTTTTCATTCATAAAATTAAATAAAAATTATTGTTTTACAACTTCATAACTTTTTTTCAAAACTATTTTCCTTAACACATTTTAATAATGATTTAACAGTATCCAATTATTCATTTTAAAACAAAATACAGAAATTTATTGCGAAAGAAATAAAATTAGTTTTCTGTTTTATAATGTATTATTTAATAATTTTATAAAAATTTAACTACACAACTTTTTTCAACTTGATTTGTTTTACTTTTTTATGCTATAAATAAACATATAAAATTTCAGTTTGAGATCTCTAATGCTAAAATATTTGGTGTCCACAGTACCCTTAAAATGAAGGAAAAGTTAATATAAAATGAGAAGTGAAAAATTCAGCATTTAAAATTGAATAATCTGTCTCATTTAACAAGGAAATTCATTTATAGTTAACATAAATATTTTATTGAACATCAAAATTAAAAAAAAAAATACTGTAACTTTATACAGATGTTATTTCTTGAGGAAATATTTATTTACTTAAAGTTATTTCTCCCAAAATAATTAATATTCCTTTTATTTTAAATAAACATTTTTTCACGAGAAACCTAGCATTATATTAACATTATTTCAGGAAATATTTGCGTCATTTCAAAATTTATTTATATAGAGAAATATTAACAATTTTTGTCTTTGAAAAATTCCTAATCCATTTTAAATTGTAATTAGTCTTTTATCTATGATAATTATTGGTAAGAAATTAAATATTTTATTTAATATTTTTATACGTAAAAACTTATGGAGGTTAGTCCGCATTTAATGTCTGCATATTATTTTACAGCATAGTGTCACGATTTAGTATGGATTTTGAAAAACGTGAAATGTTATTGTGAAAGATTTAAAAAATAACGAACTAAAGTTGAGATTAACGTGAGGAATTTGTCCCAAAATTGGCTGTTATTGGAAAAATTACTGTTTTTCTCAGTTGCATCCATCACTTAATCTTAAATTTCAATCTGCTTCTAGCATATTTTCATTTTAAATAATTTTACAAAATTTAATTGTTTTTAGCATTTTTAAGGAGCAAACTGTATTGAGACAAACATGTGTATTCTGAAGTTCTAGTAGAGGAGGGTAAAATTGAATAAAGAAATTATTTATATCTACTAAAATCAATTAAGGATAAAATAATTGGAAATATGTTGATAAAACTGAGATACAATTGAAACATTCTTTACAGTAATTGAACACGTAATACTAAGTTTCACAAAATTGTAGCAAACCCAAGAAAAATAATAATAAATATTGCAGATTTTAGGAGAGAATGTTTTAAAAGATATTACATATGTATTACAGATATATGATTTTATGTATGATTTTACATCTGTATTGCAGTCTCATCAAAAAAAGAAAGAGATTATCATATTAAATTACAATTAAATATTAATATTATGTATTGAATCATTTTTCATGTAATATAAGAAATGAGAAAATTTAGAGTTTTAACAAGGAATGCAGTTGAAGGAAATAATAAAAATATGTGTTATGAATGTACTAAAATAAATTAAAATCATGTTGATTGTGAAGAGAAAGAATTTAATATGTTAAATGTTTACAAATAATATGGCATAAATTGCATTATTGTGGCTTAAGCAAAAAATGTAATTTAGTGATAAAAAGTAAGAAATAATAAATACATTGTTGAAATTAAGTGCTACAAAAATAAATTTTAAAGCACTTGTACAAAATTAAATAAAGAATTTTACGTATTTATATGAATAAAAAGATATAAAATGATAGGAATCTAAATAAATGCAATTAAGAAAGGGAAAAAATATTTTTCAAGTAATTCATGGAATAGAATAATTTTAGTTAATTCACTCTGAGATGTAAGCCAGAGTGTAAGAATTTCATTTCTTATATAGGAAATCCATTAATTTATTAACTAAATTTCTGGATATTTTGTTTCTGACAATCTTTTGTTGCTATATTGTTTTCCATTTATCATTTGGGTCTCTCAAATGCCTGAATATTGTTAATGGACAGGTGGTAAGATAATAAATGGGGCTGCTTTCATAGTTGGCACGTGCAATCTTTTGAGAATGAAATATTGAAACCTTGAAAATACGAAGGAAATGAATCATGTCCAGAGTAGAAAAGAATTTCAAGTCCGGTTCATTCTTTTCTTTCAACTTCGGTCATCATGTGATACATATTTTTCGTCCAGTGGTGCCATTATACCTTTGTAACTAACATTAGCTTAAAATCTATTTTTCTATAAGTCTTTTTGTAGTTGATTTTGGTATTGATAAAATAATAAGAGGAGCACACATTTTGAGTTTACCGCAAGTTCAACAATTTGATCTGCCTTTTCATTGCTATATACTCCTATATGGTCTTTTACCCAATCAATATTGGCACAATTTGTCTCTTGGAGAAACATCTGAATATCACAAATTGATTTCTTGATATTGTGTTTATTGGATTCAGAATGGCTTTCAGACTAGTTTAACTATCAGTTCAAAATTTTTGAGAGTATTCTTATCTGATGATGTACTGAATTGCATTTTTCAGATTGTACAGCTCTGACTGAAATACTGAATTTTTTTATAGTTTATGGATCCAAGTGATTGATTGGGAGTTACCAAAGACTATAGCCTTCTCCGGTCACCTCCTCCATTTCTGAGCCATCTTTTTAAATATTAATTCAACCAATTTGATATTTATGGGTGTTTTCTGAAGTGTCAATGTTTATAAGCTTGCTTATACACTCAGGTGATCCGGATGAATAATTTCTTTAGAAATTTTCTTTTCCACTTGATTCTTATGAAGCAGAAATGGGGTTGAGGAACATAGTATTCCAGCTCAAGTTACTTTGCTGAACTTTGCCTCTGCTTTAATACTAAATGAAGTGGTTAGGTGCCTATTATTTTTAAAAGGGAAGAAGTTGTTCTAAAGGCACCTGTAATACTAAGAAGACATTTTCTTTGTATTCATGATAGATTGTGTTTAATTCTCTGGATCAAATAATCTTCCCAAATAGGCGAGCAATGTGAAACGTTATTTTTATAACCGTCTTACATAAATTAATTTTTATATATTAAGAGATGCTCTAAGTGTTTCCAGCATTTTTGAGAATTTTTGACGTAAGATGTTTATTTTTACTTTTGTGATTTAACTGTACAGACCTGTTCAACTTTTGTTAAAAATTTAGCTTAAAATTTTAACATTGGCTTTTTCTTTTATTCTTATTTGTGATAATATGTTCTTAGGAATTGTTTTCAATTTTGCACGGACAATATTGTTTGTTTTGTCAAAAAAGATAGTTTATTTTTATGGGCCCGGGTTTTGTAAAGATCTAGAGCATCAGATGCTATTTTTCCTAACTTCTTTTCCTCTTTTGCAGCAATTACGAAGGTAAAAATCATCTGGATAGGCTAGATGAGATGTTTCACTTTCTAGGTCAATTTGTTTTCCAAATCTTTTTACATTTGTATTTAAGAGGCTTATCTGCTAATATGGTTCAATACAACGTGGTTGCTCCATTAACCAACCTCTTGTTTTCTTTTCGTTATATATATATACATTCGTATATTATAGAAGTACTTTTCTACCCATAAGGTTACTCTTTATGTTTTTATGGCACTGAATAGCATTTTAGAAGTTTCTAATAATGGTCTGCTTAACAGTATCAACGCCGACCACCCTGTCTAGAGGCCTCCGGATAGGGAGGTTCTGTGTTTGAATCCCGGTTTGGGCATGGATGTACTTTTTCTCTCTATATATCTTGTCTTTGTTCTTTCTGTGTATGAATGAGGTGTGAATGGTTGCCTACCCTATAAATTGGTCCCTATGGCATGTGTGTACTGAAGCAGTTGGACTCCACACCTAATATGGTTCAGTATGAAAAAGTGGAGCAGAGCACGCCATATTGCCAGTCTAGCTGGCATAAAAAATCTTAAATAAAAATATAAATAAATTCACAAGCAATAGTTTTTTTAAATGAAATATACCGAAGCACTTTTAAAAGGTATTTAAATCAATTAGCTTTTTGATAAATTTGAATACATACTTAAAACTATCTTTTTTCTGATCACATATACTGTTTTGTAAATATAGCTTACAATAGCAATGTAACAAGATAACTCTGTAATATAACTCTCAAATTTAACAAACATCTCTACAGTTGAAATCTAAATATGCCTAATTTGATTAATATGAAACGAAAATTATTGAACATTGAAATTATGGCTGAAGTTTGATAAATAGAGATTCACTAATCTTTAAAATAGTAAAATTAAAATTCCATGCCATCTACAGAAATTTTTTATATCCACTACATTATAACATTTTCATAATTATAAAATGGATTGAAATTTTTACAGTTAATTGGGTTAATGTTGATTAAATATTCCTAACTTTCCAGCAGTTATATTCTACTTTATTACTTCCTTTATAAAAAAAACTAATAAGTATATGCATGACACTCTTACACATAATAGCACAAAAACACATAAACTTTTACTCCTGCATTAAGATATTTTATCATTAATTCATTCTTAAAAATTAATGCTTTAAAATAAACTATTTTTACTTATCTAGTCTGTAAAAAATCAGCTTATTATATGACCAGTCAAAAGTTAATCATTTTAATTGCTTTATTAAAAATATTTTCTTATAATGGCGAATAGATTGTAAACAGAAGGAATAGATTTCATTGTTTAAGTTACAATAACAAATTGCTTTTTCCTTTCAAATGATTAGCAAATACATTCATTTTAATATATACGTATGAATTAAAAAATTTTAAACGTAATTTTTTGCTTGATCATAAACTGCTAACATGAAATAAATTCCATATACAAAACATAGCTCAAAATACAGATTCCTAATCAGTAGAAATATCCATACAGACAAATATTTAGTTCGAAAACATGTCACAACAAATTGAAAAATATTCTTAACAAGATTGGAAACTAAAAGTTAATTATCTGTCACAAGCTATTATCACAATAAATTCAATATTCTTATACGTATAATAATTAAGCTTCTATATATACACATATATATATATGCTTAAATTCAGCATTAACATTTAAAGATGTTCACAGTATATTTGTTTATGTAAATGCAGTAAAATGTAATGTTCAAATTTATTAAGTACGAATTAATTTTGAAACTGATAAAAAATTTTGAAAATAAGAATATAAAATTAATTAAAAAAATTTTCCCATGTGCATGAAATTAAAAGATGATTACATAGCAGCTGTAGATTTAGATTTAGTTTGATTAAAATATTTTACAAAATTTTCAGCAGAAAGCCAGTGATACATTTGGTTGGGTTTTATTGCCCAAGATCTAGAACAACTTATTCCTGTTATGTATTTGGAAACAAAAGTTTGAAATAAAAATTTCATCAATATATATTTGATAATTAAAATACTTAAACTAAAAATATTTTAAAAATATATTAAAATGATAGAAATAAAATCTAAAGATACATTTTGGTTTGTTTTTTTTTTACACCAAACAGAAATTAAAAATTCTATAAAAAAAAAAAAAAAAAAAAAAAAAAACATGACGAAATTTTAGTTATTATTACTTCTCATTGAGTAATTTTCTAATATTCGACTGAAAACTATAAAGCAAATTTTCGAAATTTGTTTCAGATAAGTAGATAAGATGAAAGCTACCAGATTTTCTGACCGGCGTTACACATTAACACAATCACCTACCCAAAAAAAAGTCCGAATAAATAGGTGGATTTTCAAATCATTTATAAAAGCTTTTAATATTATGACATTAAGTTGTGAAAACAGACCATTGATAGGAAAATGCTCTTTAGAGTGGAAGGTTTAGAATTCACAAGATAAGTGAGAAATTTTATTAATTTTTTCAGCATGCATAGGTCAAGATGGGTAAAAAGATTTTCACGTATCGTTTCTTGTGGCATATAATTGGGGATTAATATAGGTTAAACATATTCAAGAAAGACATATTGTAATTAATAGAGGCAAAGAAATGTCTTACAGCAAACGCACATACACACATGAGTGATTTTAATATCTTAAATAACCAGAATCACAAATATAAATTTAGGTTTTCATTGCTTTAAGCAAATAGGTACGTAAATCAAATCTCCTGTATGATATATCACTGATAAAGTATTGTTTCCAATGTTATGAGGATCAATGTATTATATTTTTGCATTCATGCAGTTTCTTTGTGGTTTTAACAAACTCTGAGTTAAATATTGCCAAGAAATAAGACTATGTTATTTCTAGTCAAAAGCTAAGAAAGCAGCATGCAGACGGTGCTATCACTGCGTGCAAATCCATGGCAATCGCACATGCACGAAGCGATATGTGCGGCGAACGTTTTAAGCATTATCGTCAAAAAGGATGTGCAAATACCGTTGTTGATATGTGCATTAAAGTGTTTTTTTCTTGCATCGGATGTGACGTCATACTTGGTTTTTGTTATTTTTCTCGTAAACTATGGATCGTACAGGAACGCTTCTCTGGGCAGTTTTTATGTACTCATAGCTTTGAATCTAGCTGTGCAGAGCCTATGCAGTCGTTTTGGGACACCCTGCATAAGTTATATATTGAAAAATAGTTTTTAGAAATACAAATAAAAGAAAATTAAGTTAGTATATATTTACATGATTTACCAATAATGTGAAAAAGTTTCATAAAAATATTCCTGTGTTATATTATGTGTTAAATAGGGCTTAATGAATAACAAGAAAAAGAAAAATATATAAATTCTTAATGAAATGAAAGCTCTTTAGTTATTGATTAGTTCTACGATTTTTTTTATAAAGTAAACAGATTATTTTACATAGATAGTTTTTTAAATTTTTGATTGTTTTTCATTTTAGGTGGCTGCTTGAGACTTTTAAAATTTTCTTTACTTACAATTAGTGAATACATTACATTGTACAATACTCGTAAATGTGTATCTTCCAGGAGGACAATGCATTGAAATTTCACTGAATCGTCTAAAATCATGTAAGCAGTTTTTAATCTAATTCATTTTGATATTGATTAAACTTAATTACATTCTATAGGAATTAATTTTTTTATTAAAATGGAGGATGTATACATTTAAATTAAAATGATATATACTATAAAAAATGCTACATTTTACAAATATTTATATACGACTTTCATAAACAAAGTAATCAAGTTCTTGCATATTTTGTTAATAACTCAAGAAATTTTTTGTGCAGATTCTGATAGGCATCCAATGCAAGGACAAAATCTCCATGCTGCCTTAAAGGGTTGGGATTTATGTAATCTTCTATTATTGACTTGAGTCTCTTTCTAGTTCTGTCAACATCAATAGGATCCGCAAGTATATCCTTAACTCCAGAAAAAAAAGCTACAGGTGCAGTGACCTTGGACAAATCGTTACACAGGAGGAGTGAGCTTAAATGGGAATACATACATACATTCATATATATATATATATATATATATATATATATATATATATATATATATATATATATATATATATATGTATATATATATACTTAAAAAACGTATATATAAACATAAAAATCGATTTGCAAATTAAATTTATTTCACAGATCATTATTGTTCAAATATACAGGAAGACAAGATTAGAAATTACTATTGATTGTTTACGTAATTTAATCAAGTAATACAAAAGATTCATGATCTTATAATTGACTTTCATATTATAAAATTAAGGCAAAGGTTTTGGTACCAATGTTTTTTAAATATCTGTACTAAAATCTTTGTACTTTTAATCTGTACTTTTTCATTTTCAGTTTCATTATTTGAGTGAATTTTATGCTAGGTTACTTCTTCGCTGTCAGAAGCCATAGCTAAAAAACAGCGTAAATCAAATTTTTGAGATTCGTCCATTTTTTTTCTCACATTCATAGGCAAAATTCCTTTACAGTGTAAACATACGTCATTGAAACAATCTTCAAAAGCTAGCAAATTAGAAAAAAATTGTGAATATTTTTTTGAGTTATTGCAAGCAAATTAAATAACTTCAAATGAATTGAAGAGACATTATTAAAATCTGTTATTACAATAATATTTTTAAAGAAACTTACTTTTCTCTGCAAAGTTCTTGAGAAAATATTACGGGTTCATTTCTAATATTTCATAATTTAATATTAAATAATAAATTTTATTGTTTTGAAACAAATGATTTGAAACAAATGGAAAAAGCGTTATGTAAAGATCGAATCATTTATTTTACCACATGTGTGTTTTACTCGATTTAGTGAAATACATTTTTGTCAGTCATAACTTTGAATGTTCAAATAATGTTAAATTATAAATAATTTATAAGAGTTTCTTATGCCATTCTCAGCCGAAAAACTGTGTTTAATATTATTTTACAGTTATATAAATGTTACTATATAGGAAACATAAATTTCGTGTTTTTTATCAAAATTTATTTGTCCATGAACTTACATAATATATAAAATTAAGATGTACTGATTTAGAAGCATTTTATATAAAGTGATTTAGAATAAGATATTAATCAGCATTAGCTGATGTTAAACAAAATGCAGAATTTGAAAAACAAAATAATTTCCCACTGTGGAATAAAAAGCAACGTTGAAGGTTGGAAAAAACGCACGCCAAATTGTTTGATTAATAAATATTTATGACTGAATTCCACATTTAATTTCTCTCAAAATGTAGTTGCTTTTAAATCTCGATAAAATAAAGACATTTTTTTTGATACAGTAATAAGAGGAATACTAAAAATACTGTTTCCTTGAACTTCTATATACACATCACTTTCTTAATATTATTCCATGATTAAAATAGTTGTTTGTCTATGGATTTCAGTTAATCTAATCAAGGACTTTCTCATACGTCTAAAATAGGTGTATTTCAGTGGAACTAAATTAATTTTTAAGTGTGTATTCCTTGGTTTAATCAACTTCAATTAAACTAGGAAAATCAGTTAAAAGTGAATTTTGACTGAAAAGGTAATTGTAGAGGTTAAAACAAGCCAAACCATGGTTGAAATAAATATTAATGATTTTAATTGTAGTAAAAATGAAGTAAAATCCAGAGAATATGCTAGTAAATATCCAGATTTATGTTTTTACAAAACCAAACAGTGCATTTCTTATAAATTTTGCTACTTCCATGTCAAATAAGGTCAGTTTAATTTCAGAAAGGTAATATTATTTCATAATACATGGAGTTCTTAACGCAAAAGTGCATAATCTGTTATTCTTAAAAATGGTTATCCCTGAAACACCTCTGAAAGATTTGTAAATTTCAAATTTTGTTTTTCTTAATGTGTGTGTGCCAGAAAAAGAGAGAGAGAGAGAGAGAGAAATATAAAATAGTTGCATGAAAATAGAAATCATAAGAAAATATGTGGTTATAAATTAGTTAATTAAGTTTTATCATAATAATTTCTTATAAATTTTACTTAAAATTAAAATTAGGTCATTTGTTACAATAATTATCAATCATTATTTATAAAATGCAATACATTAATTATTAGTAATAGAATACAGTATTTACAATTATTTCTGATGAGGAACAGGATGAATAACACTTCAATATATTTACCTGATTATAGTGTGCTAAATTATCTGAACCGTAATCAAACATTTGGAAATCAGTAGCATAAGATAACTGTAAAAGAAATAATCGTACATAAACAGCACTCAAAGGAAAAATGTACTCAAACATAAATTTAATATTTAAATAATTAAGTTTACTTGACTATAATGAAGATATGTTTTTGTAGATTCCCCGGCAAGGTATTGGTTAACATACAATGGAATCCTTGTCTATATAAATAAAATATTAATTAATTACCATTAGAATCACATAAGCAATGTATATTTGTTTAGTTATTAATATTTAATTTGTATTTAATTTGAAGTAAAATGTTTTATCAGCAGACTTGTCAGTTATTGATAATATAGAAACAGATACAGAAGTTCAAGAATAAGAAACACATTAATTTCCTTCTTTGAAAAAGAAACATAATTCTTGACAGCATAAATCGTAATCCCCTTTCAAAGAAAATCCTATTTTTGATCAAGCTCCAAGAAGTAAGAACTAAGTTCTCACTCCTGTCTAATAAAATAAAATCTTTTATGATTAAAGCTAATAATATACCCAATTGGAACGAGGTTGTGCATTTTGTAAACATAATCATTTTCTGAATTGATATTCTAATTTTCAAAAACATGATGTTGAAGAAAGTTATAAAATAGTAAAAGAGAAAAAACTTTGCATCAACATTCTTAAAAAAATCCTACTTCTAAAAATACAAGTATTCTCAAATTTCTTACTTATTTAAAGTCGCTAATGGCTTGATATTTGAAAGTAAGATAAGTTATAATTTTTTATCTGGCGGAAATAAAATCATTGCGTGTGTTTCATTCAATGAAATCATTTTAAGAATGATTTTATAAATCATTTTCAGTTTTTAAATCATGCATCACAAAAGAACACACTTCTATTTTATTGAGTACTGTCTATATTTTATTTAAAGAAAAATTTAAAAAGATTAAAGTACAAAGCAAATTCTGGATTCAACCTCAATTAATAGTCGCTTAACATATGAATGCGCTGATATATTGTCATTTAATTAAAAAGAAAATAATTAATGACCTTTTTTCTGGAATAAATAGGTTATTTTACAATATAAAACCAAAGATAAATACAGATGTTTTTTAAATTCTGAAGAGAGAAAGTTTTGTAGAAAAGCGAATTTTTTTATTTTGCCGAAAATACTGATTTAATACCTTCTCTCATTTAGACATTTCTTCAATCAATTAGTCAAACAGAAGAGCTGCGTATGTGTGATCCTGTGCCACTGGTGCTTTAACCAGTACCCTATCTTCAACATTTTTACTACTCTGCCTTATCAGAGTCCTCGATGATATTTTAAAACAAATTTAGAATCTATTGGAATAAAGCATGATAATTCACTCTATCAGAA
>CM057813.1:27180582-27275582 GCA_030067965.1 Latrodectus elegans
TTATTTTTCTCCACCAAGTTAAACGCATGTTATTAGAGCGGAAAATTTCCTAAATTATCAAAAATGCGCATTTCAGAAATTTTTAAGTTACATGAATTGATACAAAAAAAATCTAAGAAGAGTTACTGGAAAATGAATAAAAATGTGTTATGTAGGGTTTGTCTTCTCTCCAAAACAACCGGTAAGACATGAAATAACAATAATGGACCTACTTCATATGAAGACATGCTCCCATATCGAATATGTTAGGTGATACTTTCTATTTGATGCATGCGTTATATAAACTGTGTTAAATTTGAATATAATAAATTTAAATTAGTTTTTCGTTGATATTTAATTCACCGTTTTATTTGGTTGTCTCCAATCCGTCCATGTTAGTTTCACATTACAGTGAAACTAATTTTGAAAAACGTTACTATGATGAAGTAAAATGGTGACTAAATTCAAACTATAGAATTATTTTGTCAATAATAAAATTGGCAGTTATCTATGCCTACAAAATAAACTGATTTGTTATCACCTGTATAATTCCTTATAAAACAATTTTGACTACAAATTAGCCCTTTCACGATAAAGCTTATTTTCCTTCCTTAAAATACCATTTTTCATTTATTTGCAAAGAAATACTCAATTTAGTCCAAGGTAAAAGAATCTTTAATTTTTTTCTTATTCTCAAATGCTAAATTCCAATAAAAAGTTTTTCAAATGCCTGACTGCTACATGGATTTCAAACTTTTTACTCAACTCACATAAAAAAGAATATATATGATAATTAATTGATTTAAAAAAGAACAATTTAATTAAGATGTATTATGTATGCTACATTGGTTAATAAAGCACACATATACACACACATATATATATATACTAATGCAAACAACGGTCAAATGGCTTAGAATTGAATTGTGGAACAAAATCTTCGAAATATATAACAAAAATTTAAAATTGAATATATAATAAAAACTTGAACTGCTGTTGCCACTGAAAGGAACCTTATATATGACGTAAAATAGATATAGAACACGAGTAAAAAACAATTCTGGCAACAAAAAGAATCTGAAAAATAACAAAAACTCAAATCACTAAAATCGAAACAAAAGGCGTTAGATTTGGCGAGAAATTTCTTGGGAGGTATCCTTTTTATATCTGATTTTTACCTTTCAGTAATGTCATGGAGAGCAGTGAGGGAATCTGTGTATAGTGGAGGCCCAATGGACGTATCATTGTAATCTTCATAGTTGGAAATAGCATTTAGACAGATCTTAATAGATTGTAAATTCGAAAGAGTAATGCAATAGAAGCCCTCTAGACTTAACCTGCATCACCTGGAGATATGAATTGACCATGATATATTTTACGTTTTCCGGCCACCATTAATGAACTCTTATTGTTAAATCTAATTAAAATTGTATTTCTTTTAAAGAGAGGAGATAAATACATTATTATTAAAAATATATTTCCGTAAATAATTTTGTAAATAACATCTCTAAACTATCCAGAGGTTGTTTTCTGGAATTCCTTTAAGTCATTTAATTTTTTCTACTCTTGTGTAGCCATTTCATCTCTATTTTGTATATTTTTCTTCAATAATTCTACGTTTTTCCTCTCTTCAGCTCAACAGGAACAATATAAATTGATCATTTTTTATTAAAAGTAATATTCCTTTTTTTTTTAAAGTTTATAGTGGGACTTATGTTCTGATATTTATTACTAATGATTCTACCAGATTGAATACCAAATGAGGCTTTTGTTCTAAATGCTATCAAGTATTTTTCAATTTTTTAATTTGAAATATTTTTTAAATTTTCATGTGTTATTTAAGACCTGTAATCGGCATCACATTCATGCACATAACAGAAAAATTGAATTAATAATTTACGAAATATATAACAAGGGAAAATATTTTTTAAATGAAATATAATTTAAAATAATATTTCCTATATGCAGTATACTTAATAGTGGCATGTTGTAATGTTACATCTTCGTAAAATCTCATTATCACACAATGTGAATAAAAAGATAATTTTTCTTTATGAATCTGTAATTTACATTAGTATATGAAATGCAAGATTTATAATAAATGTGAATTAATATATTCAAAAAGATATATATATAATTTTTTCAATAAATACCGCACTAATTAACAACAGGTATGGATGAATGTGAGCAATATTCTCAAAATCTATTTTTGATATAGCAAACATATAAGTATTTCTTTTATACACTAATATACATATATAATATACATATATATACCACACGAATATAATTTGGTAACATAATTTTAGAAAAATTTCAGTTTTTAAAACTGCCACGGTGTTATTTTTTTTTTTTTTTTCAATACACCATTTGAAGTCTTGTGGAATAGACTTGTTAACTTCCTATTGGCGAGTCTCTGAAGAATTCTTTGTCTATAGAACATTTTATCTTGGTGAAAAGTTGTTTCTTACTAGATTCTTAGTTTTCGTTAAAATTTTTAAAATTTTAAACTGTGAATGGTTTGTTAAAAATGTGTTCATGAACTTTCTATTGAATGTTAATTTTAATAACGAACGCCATTATAAATTCTCAAATTTTATCAACTATAGTCATTGAAATTCTTCTTCATTAGAAACATGTCATCCCCATACAATGTTTACTAAAGATTATTACAGATATTCCACTTAGTTATAGGAATTTAAAGTAATGTAATGTGCTAATTATTCAGAAATGTGGAACAATTTAGATGCAGAAGTCTTATGAAATTTGTTTATGTAAAATAACATATGATATATAGAAAAAATATAAACAATACGTCCTTAAACATAACCTTTTATCAATAAAAAATATCCTTCAATAACATGGCTCTCCTTTTCTGTAAAAAACTAAAATATTTGTACATCAATTTTGATGACCCTCTGCATCCTTAGAGATCAACTCGGCTCTTCTTCAAAGTTGATTTTATTAAATCTTTACCGTATATATATATACATATATATATATATTTTAATCTTTACAGTTTGGCTGCATCAACGAAGCGAAGACTTTTTTTCTATTAGACTTCAAGAAATATAAGTTCTTTTCCAACGCCATCCATTCATCTAGTTATAGGATTCGGGGTCCATCT
Source organism: Latrodectus elegans (assembly GCA_030067965.1). Classification (NCBI taxonomy): domain Eukaryota; kingdom Metazoa; phylum Arthropoda; class Arachnida; order Araneae; family Theridiidae; genus Latrodectus; species Latrodectus elegans. Next base: position 27,183,689 of record CM057813.1, read on the forward strand.
TTAGAGGCCTATAGAAACTCTTTACAGAGATTTCAAATGGTTTTAAAATTGACGAATTTAATTACATTTCTTTCTTTGCTTCTTCAAACTTGGCCAAAGTATCTTAATCTATTAATTAGAATTATGTTTAATAGCGAATGAATAAAATTTATAAATAGTCTGTGTCCTGACAAAATTGGAGCTCTGCCAATGTCAGTTTCTATACGGAATAAAAGTCGCATCACAAAAAATACGATTTCCGGTTTCTCCTTAATTTAAAAAAAAAAAAAAAAAAAAAAAAAAAAAAACAGACAATTCTTTATTATTTATTTTGAAAGAATATTATAGGCGAAACGGAATATTCTGAACAGAAAGAGACTATAACATAATAATTTCATTTACGTACTATTCTCTTGCATTACGTCCATGCACATTATACTAAATGTATTAAGGCGTACAGCTTATTGCTTTAAATATCAAAGTCATTAAATAACTTTCCAACTCTGATCCATATATCTCAAATTTCCTCTGTTATTTTGATTATTATTCTGTTTACAATTAATGACTGAATCAAGGATGATTTGTCAGATGATGGTGGATTGCAAGTAAATGCATTAAGGAAAACTACATTCCAAGTATTTTCGCATTTTTCAAAAATTCTGTGAGACTTAGGCCTCTTTCACACCAGACGACTTTTAGCGAACGATAAAAAAAATCATCTGATATTTTATCGTGTCAATAATATTTCACACAGAATGTCTTTTATGGGGATGATAAAAAGTCATCCAATATTTCATTAACTTCTCATGAAATAATTTTTTGGCCACTTCACTTGCATCATGGACCGTAGACGCATGATTAATCTGTGGTTATTGCATAGTTGTTTACGAAACCGAAAAAACATCCAATAAACCAAAAAAGGGAGTCGGTTTTTTTCCATGTCTTTTCGTAGGTTTGCGGGCTTATGAAAAAATAAATTATCAAAACTATAAATTCCTATTTCTGTTTTAAATTCATAATAAACTCTTAGTTTTGGTTATGAATTTTATTATAGTATTACAACCAAAAAAGTAGATCAATAACAATAAAATGTTTTTTACATTTTGTTCCAACTTTCGATTGCTGATACGTATCTTCTTTCTGAGCTTAATAATATTTATATATGCTGTAAAATAATACTAATATAATAATACTAATACTAAAATAATACTAATAAAATAATACCAATATAATAATTTAATATTAATATTTTACATTTTTAACTTGAATCTTTCTTCAGCCAAGAGGGGTTACAAATGAGAAATTCATTATCACTGTTATAGCCTATAATATTATGGATTATATCTGTAATGAAATATTATCAATTTTATATTTTATTAATCATAAAATAGATACTATCCATCTAAATTCAGTATATGTCAACAGAATAAAACTCGAACATAATAAAAGTAACACATAATAACTAGAATAAGTAAAACTAAATTATCAACTAATATTTTACATCATAATATATTCCATTTCCATGTTAGTGGTACTTTATTATGGCTTTTTCTTTTATAAATATTATGTATAGTAATCATGAATATATAATTTTTATAATAATTAACTTATAATACAAAAAACTTGATGATTCATTTTTCAATTTTAGTTCATGAATAATGTTAGAAAAATGCTAAGAATTCTAATCTCACATAAAAGAAATTTCTATTTTAAACCCCAAGTTTACACAAAGAAATATCTACCACTGTGTAACACCTTTGAAAAGCCTGGGAAACTTCAACTTTTTAAATTTTAATTTTATGTTAAAAAATAAATAAACATATAGACAATATGAAACTTATCAAATATTTTCTTTTATTTATCATCTAATCCACTAAAATCTTCTTTCGATTCGAAAAATACTTCCGCCCATGAATTTTTTATACCATTCCTGTCTTCGTAAATTTCTTTAGATTTTTCCCATAAGACAGATCTCACTTTTAAAAGAGAAATTAACATGTCCCTGTCTCTTTATTAACTCATTGTTTTTCTTTTTAAATATTCAGATTTACCTATTTACTAAAAACTAGAAAAATCATACATAAAGCCATTTAACAGTCTTAGACGCGACAGATGACTAAATATCGCTTAGTGTGAAGACGTCCATTAGTACGCATGCACCCCTGCAAAGTACAAATGACATGATATCGTTGCTTTCCATTGGTTTGAACAGCAGCTATAATGCGAACGTAAGATATATAAAACATCGTTTCCCGTTCAGTGTGAAAAAGACCAGTCTATTGTGTGTGTGTTTTTTAATAAATTCTCTCGCGATGAAATATCGGACAACTTTTTATAGTACAATAAAAGTCGCCTAATGTGAAAAATGCCTAAGGAATATATAAAGATAACATATGATCGAGCAACACAGTTAAAAGAAGTAAAATTCTGAATTGAAAACATCAAACATAATTTACAATATATAAACATTTTCCTAAAGTAAACAAACTAAGAAACTCACATGATTCAATTGAACTGGATCGAATCCTGTATTACTGTAATAAATCACATCACAAGCAATTCGAAAAAAGGGAGACCCGCATACATATTTCGCAAACAGTTCCAAGGCCAAAGAATGAGGAAATATCTCAACCACTCCAATTTTATAAATAAACTGTTTCAAATAAGAAAAAAAAATTTGCCTTAGTAATAAAATGTGTAAAATGAGAAAATATTTTACACATTTTAAAAGAGAAATAAAATATCTGTACGCTTCCTTACTTTTACAGCAAATTGCAGCCGAGCCACCAGGGTTATCATGCTTGTAACAAATTTTATAAAAGTTACAGGTCCATATGCTGCAAAGAGATTAATCTAAAAGATAAAAATTTATTCTAGAGAAATTGCAAACTAAAATTAATATGTGAATAGGAAACTTGATTTCAATAAGTACGCAAAACCCCGCTTAAGTAAAAAGGAATATTACAAAGACATTCTTCAAAAAATGTTAATAGATGTAGTTTTAAAATATTTGGAAAAATTCTTTATAATATTCAAAATGTTGATTTTTTGTCCTCAGTAATAAATTCTTAGAAACTTTAAGAAGAAAACCATTTAAACCAATAACTTAAAATCCCAGAAATTTGTATGCAATACTTTTGATAGCTTGCTTATGGGACTATTTTACACTACTGGGCATTAAAATTGCTACACCAAGAAGGCGACATGCTACACACGTGAAAATTATATGAAAGGATAAAGGTGCTGTGATATGCAAATGATTAGCTTTTCAGCGCATTGAGACAAAGCAGGCGCCAGTAGCGACACCTACATTGTGTTTAAATGAGGAAACTGTTCAACCGGTTCCTCATACGCAAATTGCATTTGAACGTTGTTGCCTGGTAGAAAGTTGTTGTGATGCCTCTTGTAAGAAGGAGAAATGCGTACCAGCACGTTTCTGACTTTGATAAAAGTCGAATTGTAGTGTACCGGGAATGCGGTTTATCTTATCGCAGTATTGCTGCTCGCGTCGGTCGAGATCCAATGACTGTTAGCAGAAAATGGAATCGATGGGTTCAGTACGGTAATACGGAACGCCATGCGGGATCTCAACGGCCACCTATCACTAGCAGCCGAGAAAACAGGCATATTATCCGCATGTCCGTAATGGATCGTGCAACCACGTCACGAGCCGTGAGTCAAGAAACGGGGTCGTTTGGAAGACAACAAGTGTCTGCACGAACAGTTCGACGACGTTTGCAGCAACATGGATTTTCAGCACGGAGACCGTGGCTGCGGCTTCCCTTGACGCTGCGTCATAGACAAGAGCGCCTTCAATTGTGTGATCAACGACGAACCTGGGCGCACGAATGGCGAGACGTCATCTTTTCAGATGAATCCAGGTTCTGTGTACAGCATCATGATGGTCGCATCCGTGTTTGGCGGCATCGTAATGAACGCACACTGGCAGCGTGCATTCGTCATCATCCTACTGGCCCATCACATGGCGTGATGGTATGGGGTGCCATTAGATACACGTCTCGGTCACCTCTTGTTCGCATTGACGGTGCTTTGAACACTGCACGTTACACTTCTGGTGTGTTACGACCCGTGGCTCTACCCTTTATTCGAGATCTGCGAAACCCGAAGTTTCAGCAGGATAATGACCGACCGCATGTTGCCGGTATTGTACCGACCTTCCTTAATGCGGAACATGTTCGGCTGTTGCCCTGGCCAGCACGTTCTCCAGATCTTTCACTTATAAAAACGTCTGGTCAATGGTTGCCGAGAGACTGGTTCGTCACCAAACGCCAGTCACTACGATTGATGAACTGTGGCATCGTGTTGAAGCTGCATGGGCATCTGTACCTGTGGTCAATTGTACATGCAATCCAATCTCTGTTTGACTCAAGGCCCATGCGTATAACTGCTGTTATTACTGTCAGAGGTAGGTGTTCTGGGTACTGATTTATCAGGATCTATATATATATATCTATATATATATATATATATATATATATATATATATATATATATATATATATCTAGCCAATTTGTTTGAAAATTTAATCACTTGTTATTTCTAGTATAATATATTTGTCCAATAAATATCATTTTTTTATCTGCATTTCTTCCTGTGGTAGCAATTTTAATGGCCAGTAGTGTATATTCTAAACCTATAGTTTGTGTATAAGTTTTGAAGAATTAAAAAAAATCTCATTTGATAACTTTTTGATAAAAATATCTTATACTCAAAAATTTTCAACTTTTACCTTACTAATTTGCAAAAATTTGAAAGAACCAATTTCATAGTTTGATTTGAAAATATTATACATAAAAGCCTTATTTTTTAAAAATTAATTTGAAAGAATTGAAAAGTCCATTTAACATTTTGTGTAAAAAACTATTTGCATTCTAATTGCATTTTATATTCTGTAATTAATTCATAAGAATTTGAAAAATTCGTTCATAGTTTTATTATGTCAAAATCTTCTATACTAAGAGCATTAAAAGACTGATATATATATATATATATATATATATTTTTGCGTGTAAACGTTTGCTTGACATGCTATGTTGCTTGATAATTTTTGTTCAAAATGTTATATTTATTAATTGTTCTACTCAAATGATATGTATTAATTATTTATTTATAATATTTGGCACACATATTCATCATACCGAATTCTGAAAGGTTGAAATTTAAACTAATCCTAAGTTCATCGGCTAAAAATCTTTATTGAATGTTTAATTGTCTTTATAGTATTCAATAAAATTTTTTATGTTTTATTCACAATTTTTTCATAATTTTAATTTCGGTCTTTAGGACAATTGTATTTACTTTAAATATGTTTTACAAAAAGCATGAAATTTTTATATTATATTTTCTAATTCTCTTCTGATATTTCATTTTGGACTATATTTTATTATGGTTTAGAAGTTATAATAAGCAATTAAGCTACTATGGTGCCACCCAACTTCTCTAGTGGTCAGCGTGCTTGACTATGGATAAGAAGGTCCTGGGTTCTATGGCATGTGTGTACTGAGGAAGTCTCTGACTTCTCGACAAAATATGCTTAGTTGGAAAAGTGGAGCAGCGCTTTCTATCACTAACTGCCAAAAAAGCAGAACGCTTACTATTATGGTTGAAATAATCATGAAACCTGCCCATTATTCCAAATCAAGATATGAGATCACTTGCTATATTATAAGTGTTTGTGAAGGTGAGAACTAGAGTAGTTTAGAGACGTCATCAATAATGATTCCTGATGTGTACATAACAAAATGTATTTCGAGACGCAAATTCTGATTTTGATTACGAACTCTTTATGTGCTATTCTATTATTGGCTACATGAAAAAGGTACATTTGTGGCATGCAGTCGACATGGCCATATTGGTCCATCACTGATCCATCGTCATGCTGGATTGATAGAAAGGAATGACATTATTTTCAACAGATACGATCTTTATTGTCCTGATTGATGACACTTTAAATAGCAGCCGTTATATTTTTGTTCTCAACTTTTATAAGTTCTTTGTGAAACGTGATGTTTTAACATGTTAATGCATCCCCACATATTTCAAGCATTGTATAACTTTCTCAACGGAAGAAAAAACTGACTATTTTACGAACTCATGATGTGCTTATCTGTTTGTTGTGGCGTCATGAAAAAGGCACATTGCTATCATGCAATCGACATGGTCATATTGTTCTATCGAGGTGCTAGTCCATCATTATACTGGTTCATCACCATTGCTGGTGCATTGTCTTGCTCATCCATCATCATGCTGGTGCATCATCATGCTGGTGCATCATCATGTGGTCCTTCGTCATGCTGGTGCATCGTCATTCTGGTCTATCGTCATTCTGGTTCATCGTCATTCTGATCCATCGTCATGCTGTTGGACCATCCAGCTGGAATGAGAATAAGGAATGATGTTGTTTTCAACAGCGATGAACTCTATTGTCCACATTGATGACTCTTTAAATAGTAGCCTTTACCTTTCTCATGTATTAAATTTCTTTACTTTACTTTTATAAATATTTGCAAAATATGATGTTTCAACATGTTAATGCACCACCACATATTGCCAACGTTCTATAGACTTTCTCAAAAAAAAGAAAAAGAAAAAAAAAGAAATATATTGCTGTTTTCCTAGGCAGCAGGTTATCCAAATTTTTAATTAATGATAATGATATTGATAAGAATAATTTGGTCAAAAGTAGTCGATTCACTAATCAGCCCATTTTCACCAATCATTGTTAAGGAACTGTGGCAGCAGGTTTAAATTGCATGGGCTGTAGTGATGTAAAATTCCTCCTAACTCACCTTCATACAGAATACAAGCATATAAGTGTTGTTAATGTTTCCAAATGTGGTTGCTCTGCAGTACTAATTTCTCAGGATTTAGCTTTCAAATTAGCAGATAAATTTATTCAGTCGTTATTTCCAGAATAACAAATATGTTACATTACTTAATTTTACTGTTTACACATGATAGATGCATTGATTACATTGGCTAGCAATATACAAGGTGATTATAAGTTTTTATTACAAATCGAAGTAGGTGATAGTACATATCCATACAAGCAATAATTACATAAGAACATAAGGTAACACTCCACTCTGAGAGGCTGAAAAGAGGAAAGTAGAAACGCATCAAGAATCTATCACGAATTTACAGTATGCAAATGCCCACAGAGAAAACAGCATTTTCTGTTATTGGTTACTGGAGAAAGCCAATCGGAGTAGACTTTTTCCTTTAAAAACGCAATAAACATCGGTCTGACAACAATGCCCACTCTAAAACCCTTCGAAGACAACAGCAGAAATTTTCCATGAACATCTGGGTAGGTATCCTTGGTAAGTTTTTCAGGATGGAGCCCCAGCATATTTTTCCTTTGTGGTCACATTTTGAATGCCACATACCTCACACGATGGATTAGAAGTACTGGTTCTGTGGCTTGGCCTCCTCACTCACTGGACTTCAACCCACTGGATTTATTCTTCTGTGAGCACATGAAGTCTTTAGAGTACGAGATGCCAGTGAACTCAACTGAAGATCTCGTGGCTTGAATCGTTATTTCAGGGAATAAAATTAATACAACACCAGAAATCTTCAAGAGGGTACGCCAGTTGTTCCTTAGCCGGTATCAATTGTGCAACGATATGGACGACGTTTTGAGCATTTGCCGCATTTCACTAAAAAAAAATTTGAAAGTGAAAATTTTGGTATTATTTATTCCCTTATTCATCACTGTTGTAATTGTGGGACAAGCACTGTCAAGTGGGAATTACTCTTTTCTATCTCTCAGAGGGGAGTGCGTCCCTATGTTTTGATGTAATTATTGCTAATCTGTATGGGTATTTTCATCACACTTAATTTGTAAAAACAATTTAGAATCACCCTGTATTTATGTAAGCTTACAAATTATAAAATTTATGAGTTCAAAATCAATACTATAATTTTCAAATGCTATATATAAACTTTGCTTAGTCCATTACATTTTACGCGATTACATTGCACTTTCAGCTAAATGTAATTTCAATCTAAAAGTTGTAAATAATTTATATCGATTTTGAAAAGGTGTAGAATTATAAAAGGAAATTTCACCAAGAAAAGGTTTCTAAAGGGAAAAAGGGTATCAAGGGAGTGATTAAGGAACAGTCCAACTGGGTTCCATCATGGACTTGTTTCGCGTTATTGTTGCCATTATTTTCTCAATTTCAATGTTGCTTCGAACAATTCACTTGTAACTTTAAACAAAAATAACAAATATTTGAAATAATTTTAAGACAATTTTTTTAAGTTTAATAATACATGTAACTTTTAATCATTTACCTTTTTATTATAATCTGGACTATGGGCAAGCAGAGCAAATGCTATAGTATTACCTTCTGAATATCCCAAATAGCTCAGACTCTTCACTTCCGTTTTGTTTAAAATGAAATCAATAAAGGTTGGCAGATCAATAAGGGCTTTCTCATCTAAGCTGCGATGAAATATTGAAAATGAGAAAATTAGTATTTTTTACTAATAATATCCAAACAAAGTAAATACAAAAACAAATGTATTTAATAAATATTTACCCTGCCTTCTTTAAGCTTCATCTAATGAATAACAAATTCAGATATTTTTAAAAGAAACATTAAGAGATTGATATAATAATAAAGAATAATATATTCTTACACACACAAAAAATGTGCAAATGATTTAGCTATATATATATATATATATATATATATATATATATAAAATTGTATATTTACATTTTAATTATGCATCCAGAATTACTGAATCGTTGAAAAAAGGTTTTTTTTCAAAGTATTGCAATGTTATTGATAATATTTATAGTAATTAGCTTATTACTAGTTAAGTACATTCATTTATATAAATGCATAGTTTTAATCAATTTTTGAAGATTTATTTCAAAAGCAGACTTTTCCAATTTCTATTTTGTCAGTTTCACATCTATTAATAATTTTTTCCCTTAAGTTAAATACCTTTTCTGTATTCTCTTTATAGGAAAAAAATGATATTTCAGAATATTACAATTATTTTCCAAAGTGATCAATTGCTTTTATGCATAAAAACATTTACTATGCTCTAATACAAGTTTATTATTGCTTCTAAAAACTTATTTTGGAATATATTCATCGTGGAAATACAGTAAAATATTTTGAGAAAAGTAACAAATTCAGCGTAAAGGAAACACATAATAAATGGTTTATGTCTACAATGATGCGAATATCATTAAATCTAAATATTTACCGAAAAACATTTCCATCTCTCGTAAAAGTGTTTTCATTGAAGAATAACTGAATCGCTGATTATGATAGCCATACATAACATATCTCAAAAAATTCCAAATAGATTGCTTTTAAAAAAGCTATTATTTAAAAAATATATATATACATTATATAAGGAAAAATAAATAAATACCTAAAATATTTTAATTTATATGAAAAAATGAGGCATTTAATTTATTTCCAGAATATAATAAAATATTTTAACAATAATTAATCATGCAATTTTTTACCTAAAAATTAAGAAATTGTAGAAAAAAAATATTTATATAGAAAACTTGAAATTAAGAAATTTTTATAAAAACAACATTCATGAAATAGTTTTTCTAAAGATTTTTTTTTTTTTTTTTGATATCGGAATAATTTATTTTATACAGACGTAATTTTAGTAGACTGTCATAATATGAGGTATTAGGTGTCAAGAAATGTCCACAAAGTTTATTACAAATCCAATGTAATTGATAACGTTTAAGTATTGTATATATTTATACAAAATGACTATTTTAAAAAATAATATTAATAATTTTACTTCTATAGAATCATATTATAAGAATTTAGAGACTAAAAGTGGAATTTCTTTCTTTCTTTTCTTTTTTTTTTTGTATTTCAATGATTTACACATTTTTTAAGCTTCATCCCTAATAATACTTTTATAAAAATATAGTAAAATATCGAATCTTTTTAAATAATATGTATATAAGTGAATTTATATAAAAATCTCCTTTAACTCTACAATCGTTAACATCCCTCTCATTAAATTAAGCAATTGATCTCTACAAATTTTTATTCCCTGATATATTGTATTGAATAAATTCCCTGAAACAAATTTATTAAATTGTAAGCAGTTCAACTAGTAAAACTTTTATTCAAGTTTTATCAACGTATAAATTCCATAACTTTGTAGACATTTAAAATCTTATTTACCAAGCACTATGCTATGACCAGTTAAAATCTAAAATTAGATTAATTCATTTTCTAAACAGCATATAAATAAAAAGTTCTAGTTTTCATTTAATGTTATTTACTTCTAATTTTAATTGAAATAGGGATGTTGCTTTTAAAAAATGTCAAATGTTTCGTGGCTTAACATCAATTTCCAAGGGAAAATATTTTCTAGAATCTCCATTGAATGTAAGAAATAATGATGAGCAAATGTAATCAATTTTCTTAAGCAATAGGAGAACATTAACTCTGTAAATGTTTAAATATTTATTTAAAGTAAGGTAATGTAATCCGGTGTAGAGACAAGATCTTAAGTCCACACATTCTTTCTTGATCGCCATTAAAAGTTGCAAAGATATCCTCTGTGTTTACAAACATTTCTATCTGCAGAATTTAGCATCTAGAAACATTTGCTGACAAACTAATAAATAAATGTAACTAAGTCAATATAATTTTATTAACTAAATTTTATTCCTAATTAAAAATAAATGCAGTATTTAACTGTTTAACATATAAGTATTTAAACTAAGTATCAGTATGTCATCATATAATCTAGCTAAAAAGAACTTGAAAGACTTTCGACTTACAAACTTTAGAAGTTAAAATTACAAACACACGTTATTTTCTTCAGTTTTTTTATTCATGTTTTATGTACCTGAAATCCCAAAACTCATTCTGTTCTGGTGACAATCTTACATTACGTCTTGAATAAGTATTACCTCTAGTGTTTGACAGCCATACATCATAACCATTGTCAGCAAGTATGAACCCTGGAACATAGAAAATTTCAATGTTTATTAAATTCAGTTCTACAGTCAAATAAACAATAATATAGACATAAAATTTTTCATATATAAATAATTAATGTCAAACTTAGCATGGAGAGTTTCTTTTTTGCACCGATAAATACGTATTGGATTCTGAATTCGATAGTTATATAATGGCAATTGCATATGCTTGCTATTCTATGTGAGAAATTAATGATCATAAATTTAGTTCTTTAAGGATGCAACACCGAATCTGAAATAATTTTACACTTTTTTATTGTATACTTTTTTCCTTAAATAGTTATATGCGTAACAGTTTGTATTATTTCAAAGAGAGTGTTTCACAAACATAATTAAATTATTCTAGTAAAACCTATATCAAAATAAAGTAAGGAAGCTAAAAATTATTTTTAATTAAATATGTTTTACTTTTTGAGAGAACTAAAACCTGAAAATTGCCAAAAACTTGGAAAATGAGGTCTTTACAAGGGTCAGTAAAAATATTGATTCCTTGAGCATTTTTATCCTAATTAAACTCGAAGTAATTTTGTTATATAAATTATTAAAACATATAATAAAATTCGATTAAATTTAAGTTATTTAAATCATTTCCAATGAATAATTAATTTATAGTATTTTAAGATAATAATGGATCAGAAGTTTATTAGTAAAATGCACAAATTAAAGTAATACGTGAAAGAATTTTTTTTAAATATTTACCGACAATATAATATATTTAAGTATTTCATAATTGTATTTATAAAATATAAATAAATTACTATACAGTATAAATATTATAAGAAAATATTTTTTATATACCTAAATAAACTTAGCAAAAATGATCTTTTAAAGAAGAAAAAAAGTTTACCTTAAAAAGAAAATAATACATTTTGACATTCAGAGTACAAACGTTAAAAGGTAAAATATAAAAATTAAAAGTTTCCAAAATGGAATTTAGCAAAAGGAATAGCAATCATAAAAATTTTTAGGAAATAATTAAAATAAAAATAAAATTATATAAATGCGAAGATATCTGAAGTGTTAGTAAAATGTAGAAGAATGAATAAGCAAGACCACACACAAGTATATTCAAGAGTTTTTTAGTCTTTCAACGTAAAAAAAAATAGCTCAAATAACAATGAAAACAAAATTCATGAAATTTAAATTTTGTCTTTTTCTTAAACTATATATATATATATATATATATATATATATATATATATATATATATATATATATATTGCATTGGTTTAAGGATCGTGGTTAACATATCAGCATAAATTTTGGCTAAAAATATTTTGCATTTTCGGAAAAGTGTTTTTCTTTTCGGGGATGTAAATTTTTTCATACACACAGGGAAAGAAATTGAATCCAAAATAGAACAAAAATGTTAATTACCTAGACTTGAATTTGGAAAGTTCCAAACAAATACGTTGGAATCTCAGATAAAACCATGTTGTAGCAAAACGACTGGTTTTTTGCTGTTTGAAGTGGGTCCCGATCTGCCGTAAGGAATCCTTTGCAAAGCTAGCAAGTAACCATCCACAGTTTGCACAGTGTATTCTTCCACGGGATATCCTTTCGAAACAATCAATTCAGACTGCAAAAGAATGTGAATATTTTAAATAGCAAATGTAAAAGAATGTGGTATGGAAATAGTTCTATTATTCATAAATTGTTTACATAGATTTTTTCCTGTATTTAAATAGTTAAGTACAGGAATATTGAAATTCAAATTTTACATAAGTTTATACCGAGAATTTTTGTGTACGCGGTTTAAAGAGGAGATATATCTATTTTTCACTTAATTGAAATATCATATGTTCTTAAAGTATATTTGATAAATTTCAGGATTTCATATACTATAATTTTAAGGAATTTATTAAAATTGTTATAAAATTTAGTTGCTAAATGATGCATATTAGAGCACATAACAGTATTGAATTCTGATTTCAGTTTAAAGTACTATTACCATGTGATAATTATATGTACTTAATAATTCCAATTTTAACAAAATCAAATGGAAATGGAAAAAAATTAATAATTTTCCATCAGTAATTAATTTTTAAATATGTTCTAAAACTCAGTTTCATTTCATTAAAAAAATTTCATATTTTATTAAAACATAATTTAATAATTACTTTCAGGAATATTTATGCATTAAATATTTAACAGAATATGAATTCTTTAATTTCCCCAACTGGATAATTTAAAATTTTGTTTATTAAAACATGATAACCGAAATGTTTTCAGAACAATTTAAGGGAGCAGGTGCAAAAAAATGGACTATAAAACACAGTTTTCCATTTTAATGTTTTAAATATATAAGCAGTTCTGCTTATAATGATTCTAAACTTTTGATTCTAACCGCACTTGAAGTAATTTATTTTCATTTTTAAATTATGTAAGCAAATAAATTCGTTCACTGCGTTTTGTGACGAAAAGAGATGCCCCCAAAATATGAGAATAAATATTCTAACAAGTAAATTACGTAAAATAGTTTAGAACTCATATTAATAATAGAGAAAGAGATAAAATTTGAGTAAAAGGTGATCATTCAGCTAGTAAAAATGATTTATCTATTTCTCTCTTTAAAACAGGCTATTTGAAAGTATAAATATTAACATGAGTTATTATAAAGTTCTTTCCTGTCTTATCCATAAGATCGATTTTCTTATTTTTTTCATATTTTTGCTTGGTAAACTTTATGAGTGTTCAGTATTTTGACATCAAAGTGGATTCGTTTTCTTATCAGTTTCAAAGCCAAATGTAACATTTTTCACATTTTAAACATTTATCAAAGTATCAATATCAAGAAGATTACTTCAGCTTTTGAACTAGAATAAAAACTCATATAACATTTATTTTCACTTTTACTTGTATATCTTTATAGAGTAGATTAAAATTTGCTATTTGCGAAACTTTATTACAATTGAGAAAAAGTATTTAACGTTATTGTTAAAATAAAGAATGCATAACAATTTTATATTTTAATGAAGTATTAAATATTATAAAGTAAAGGAAAGCATACAAGTAAAATTCCCAAAAACTTTGTAACTTTTTCAAATTTATACTTTGAATATTTTAAGTAGCAGAACTATGGTATACATACAATCATATATAATGATGGAAAGTTAAGTATTAAATGTCATTTATAACAATTTAAGTGGAAGTTTTATTGAAATTATTTTAAAACTTTTCATTATTTTTTAAGCTAATTCAGTTAAGAACTATTTCTCGGAATGTCTTACCACATTTCTGGAAAAGTTTTCATCTAACTGTGGAAAATCACTTAAGTCAAAGCAGCGCAGGCCGTTTATTAGAAAATACGTTGCAAAAAATTTAAAGACCCTTTTCATATTTCACATTGATTTTCTTCTGAAGGCATATGTATATATATATATATATATATATATTTATATATATATATATATACATACATAATTAAGTTAAGTATTATATATAAGTAATATTTATATAGTATATATAAATAAGTTAATTCAGTAAAAATCTAGTTCTTGCAATGTCTTACCACATTTCTGTCAAAGTCTTCATCGACTAATAGAAAATCACTAAAGTCAAAGCAGCATATGCCTTTTATTAGAAAATATGTTGCAAAAAATTTAAACACAGATTTCATAATTTAAATTGTTATGAATCTAAAGGCATATATAAAACTTACAACGCTCGCTTTCTTTTATACACTGCAGCTATACAAAATTTTCTGACTTCAATATCGACACACTTTTCATAAAATATTCTTTTAGTGTAATACTAACTTTCATTTAGAAGGAAATAAAAATGGCCTTGTTTTTCAAAAACTTGATATTTTATTTTTAATTCTTGGACAGGTGTTAAAACCAATGTAGTCAAATACAGGGATTAATGGAAAAAAATTATGCTTATAAGTAATCTCTAGGACATTGCATGCCAAACATCTATATAGATTTAATAAGCACCTTAGATTCCAGACTACTCAATGTTGTCTTATAGTATTACTGCCTTTCGCTCTTAAGCAAACAATTGAAATAAAGATTATATTATTTTAACATAAGGAAAAATTATCAGATATATGTTATAAAACTGTACAATTTTAAATTTAATGACATATGCTGTATATTTTATTTCTTTATCTATTTAGACATGCTAATGTTATGTAAATATTATGTGGTAGGTCAAATATTAAGTCAGAAGGGTGCGTCTTTCGTTCAAGCAGACCACCACGAAGGTGATACAAGTACAAGAAGTATGACTTTGCTGTAAAATCTTCGAATAGATGGCCCTATCAGAGGGTTAACTTTATCTATTTTGCATCGGCTACTCATTATAGTGAACATGGCTTGCCCAAGTATCATAAGTAGCAATAACATCAAGTATTATTTACAATGGATTGTTTTCAAATCAGCTTTGACTACGTGTGGTTTGGACAGTAAAACGCCTAAATCTATTATAATTGACTTTTGATGTCCGCATGGTAAGTTGTTTTCTAATAGAACTTTCTGCGGATATTAAGATTGATTCATGAGGTCAGAAGGAAACTTTGAAAAAGTTTGAAGCAGTGAGCAGAAAGTTGATGTTCTCAAGTTGTTGAACAGTGGCTAGGGTCAAACCTAATTTCTAGATCTGAAAATTCTGTTCTTCCAGTAAGCCATCATGTGCTACAGGAATGTACATATCATCCAGAGAAATTTTCATATACTTTAAATGTCAAATCATCATTAATTAATCCTTTTAATTTTGAAAGGATTCGTATCAATCAGTCTAAAAGAAAAATCATAAGAATAAATATGATTATTTTGAGATATTTCCATAAATAAAGAATTCAAACATTTTCTTGACTAAAAGGTTTGCTAGATTTCTCATAAAGAATTCTCAATAAATACTTTTTAATTTTTCTTATAATTTGTGCACACTCTCACATATATGTTGCTTTTTTTATTAATCTAAATAATGTAATAATTACTGATGCTGCTGCTTTTGTAATTAATAAATGTCTAGCAATGAAAATCTCTAAAATTTCAAAAACATACAAAAAAGCTGAAAAACAACGTAGTATCGCCGAGTGCAAACTAAAATTTGGTCTAGGGTTAACCTGATAGCTCCCCATCAATGGCAGTCAAGGAAGATTTTTTGTATGTAATAGGAGGATTCACGGTGAAAAGAAATCAGTATCTTCAACTGCCTAAAAGTTTTGAATATCATAGGGAGAAGATTGATATAGCCCGGGTGCCTGACTGTATTAGCCAGGCATAATAGATCGTTCCTAGGTAAATCTCACCAGTATTAAACTTCCGATGCACTTCTCACATTATATATATATATATATATATATATATATATATATATATATATATATATATAGATATATAGATATATATAGATATATATAATTTGACTATCACTTAATGAAGATATTAATTACTACATTAATTACTAATAATGTGCTAGAAAGTCTCCATAAAAACAAATATTTTTCACAAATGTAACAAAATTTTTTTAAACATAAAAATGTATATATTCGGGAAATATGTGGTTGCTTTTTGAAAATGCATAATTTTAGGATTTTTTTCAAAAGCAGTAAACTTCATAACTCTCAGATTTTGAAAGCCCGAATTGCAGAAGCCTGAATAACTTTAGAAAATTACAGAAGTATCCCAAATTTTAGGCGTTCTTGAAGGTGCAGCGTCTAAATTCATGATGATATACACCATGAGGGGGGGGGGGGAGAGATAGACGGCAAAATCTGTGAATTATTGATTAGAAAGAGAAGCTAAGGGAAATACACTGAAAAGTGCCGATATAAATCGTAATGAATATAGAGTATATATTTACAGTAAATTTAATTACGGGTGTACGTGAAGTAAATTTGACTACGCAAATACGTGAACCATTTGGAGATAGTTCTGTGATTAAATGTATCGTTAATTTCGGGGTGGAAGATTCAGTCAGTATACACCAAGCATTTATGGACTACTTTGTGTCCAAATCTTCAGTTTTACCCATATAAGATAATATAACTAAAACACGATGAGGGAATCTATTGGATGACAATGGAAGTTACTTCGGAGACTTTTTTTTTTTGAATTAAAAACATCAAAAGTTTTTTAATTACATTATATATATTTTACATTTAATTAAAGATTTTCTTTAAAAAAACTATTTCTTAGTAATTTAATGTACAAACAAACCTTTTTCTATGGGCAAAAATTTAAGAATTCTGTACCGTAAACACAAATATTTTCTTTTAAAACTTTAAACTCATTCACAACACTTTAAATACGTATATTGTTCCTATATCGTACTATCAAGTTTTCTTGAAAAATTAAAAAATGATTCCCTAGTCTTGTATTATATAATAAAAAATAGAAATATTTTGACAGAGTGTTTAATTAAATATTTAAAACTCTATGAATACACATATCATTACTAAAAAAAAAAAAAAAAAAAAAAACGTATAGTAGTTTTACTTACAAACATATCTGAAATTAGAGATAACTTTGATAACTTAATAGCAATCTTTGAAAATATGATAATTAAATTGTACACACTGGACTTCTGATAGGACAGTGTTGCTCAGATTGAAATGTCTTGTTTTTACCGTATCTACTATTGAATTAAAGTTTAGGGTGATATGCCTTTGTTCCACAACAGATGAAATTAAACTGCTTCCAGTGTGTTTTTTTTTCAATGGTAGATAAGATCAGGTTTTTTATATGCATGATTGTTGAAAGTGTGCTTAGAAAATTTCCAGGTTTTCTCCTTTGTGATCTATGAATGTCTTTCTCAGTTTTTGAAAAGACATCTACAAAGGAGTTTATGTTCTATACTTTAAAATTTTTTACAATAGTCTTAGGTTATTTGGCTGCCCTCTACCTGTTATCAAATTACTATAATTCCTCTAGTTTTCCTTTCAACATGAAATAAGATGATACAAGGTGTTGCGTACACGGAAGCTATATACCAATATCAAGAGATTTAAATGTTGTTGCACGCATGGAAGCCACATACGAGCTTCGAGAGACATACGAGACTGAAGGAAATCGTAGAGTTGTATCTCTGCCGAGAAAGCCTACAACATCACTTTTGTCGACTAACATGGCTAGTGCAGAAAAACGCTTGGTATCTCTAAAGAAACGACTAGCATCTGATAATGTTATGAAGAAAGAATACAACAAATGTATGCTGGACTATATTCCACAGGGACAAGTTGAAGTTTGCAAGCCCTCCAGTGAGGACCTCGTATTCTATTTGCCTCATCATGCTGTGAAAAAGGTAACACGAAGAGATATCAAATGGATAATAGTATTTGACGCTCGTCTCATGAGCCAGGACTCCCATCGCTAAACGACACTTTAGAGATTGGCCCCAACCTGTTACCGGAAACAGTCGGATCACTTCTTCGACTGAGATTACACAAATTCGCTATAACAGGTGACGGAAAACAAGCATTTCTGCAACTGAGCTTGAACAAGAAAGACAGAGACTCCACAAAATTCTTAAGGTTCAAGTTAGCAGAGGACTCTACTTTCACAGATGAAATAATTACATACAGATTTACTCGTTTACCCTTTGGTTTAGCATGCTGTCTCTTCTTGTTATGTGCCACGGTACATGAATTAGCTTCGAATCACATGCAAGATTTTCCAACTGCTGCTCCCATGATTGACAAACATCTATACATGGACGATTTTGTTGCTAGTGTAAAAACAGGATCTGAAATTATTTCACTGCATAGAGAAGTCAAAGAGATGATGCAATTGATTGAAATTCCAATGGGTAAATGGGCTACTAACTCCATAGTGCTCCAGAACCAACTACAAGATGAAGGATTCAAGACAACCGTTAAAGTACTGGGTATAGAATGGAACACAGAAACTGACACTTTAGGAAATACATTCACTATGTGCTGTTTAAAACAAGATACTAACAAAGAGATGGTTACTCCATTGTATAGCTAGTCTCTACGACCCACTAGGGCTGTTTTCCCCATTTACAATTCTTGGAAAAATCCTGTTCCAAAATACATGGATTCTTGGTATCAAGTGGGACGAAATCCTTCCATCGAGCTTAGCAACTTCATGGCACGCAGCTAATAAAGAACTTGATGATATCTGCTCTCTGAAAATTCCCCGACACAAAGGTATCTCTTCCTTGACATTTACTATTCATGTGTTTTGTGATGCATCAGAATGGGCCTACGGAGCAGTATTATATATTGCTAGTTCTCATGATGATCAAGTAGATGTGCTGCTAGTGTGCAGCCGCAACAGACTTGCACCCATGAAGAAAGTCACCCTACCACGTTTGGAACACCTAACAGCTCTGATGGGATCTCCACTTCTGCTATACTTCTGTAGAAAGACTAATATTACTATGACAAATGCAACGTTATGGAGTGAGTCTCGAGTTGCCTTGGGTTGGATACGCAGTGATCCTAACAAATGGAAAACCTTTGTTTGCAATAGAGTAACAGAAATGGTTTCTTATACTAATCCTTCCCAATGGAGACATTGTCCTGGTAAAGACAATCCTGCTGATATATTATCTAGAGGTGCCTCACCATCAACACTGAAAGATCTAGACATTTGGTGGCATGGCCCTAAGTGGTTTACTACACTTGAAGAAAACTGGCCTGATTCTAATAACACTTATGAAGATTACACTCATAATTCAGAATCGAAGAAGAAGGAAGTTCAGACTCTTCACACTGCCGTAACTCAGCCAATTATCAATGCTGAAAACTACAGTTCATACTTTAAACTGTTACGTGACATCTTGGATTTTTCGCTTCAGTCATAACTGCAAAACACAAGACAAAATAGTTAGTGAGTTGACTGCCACAGAACTCAATCAAGCTCGCAACAATTTGATAGAAACCGTTCAGAATGAGTCATTTCCTTTGGAATATGAAGCCTTGTCGAATTCAAAGTCTCGTCCCTCTGGAAATTGGAAAAATTCAACCCAATTTTGGACAACAAGTTGGTACGTTTTGGTGGCCGACTACAATTTTCTGATTTATCAGAATCTGAGAAACACCCGATATTACTAGAAGGATCTCATCCTTTCACGAGTCTACTTATACGCCAAACACACTTACAATTGCATCATCTTGGGGTCCGGATTGTACTTTCTCAGCTTCGTTCTGAATTTTGGATATTGAGAGCAAGTCAGGCTATTAAAAAAGTTCATACACTCTTGTCTTCCTTGCAAGATACTGAAGCAAAAGTGTGGTGAACAGATAGAATCTCCATTACCCGCTGAGAGAATTCAGAAGTCGACCCCATTCGAAACCACAGGAATTGACTTTGCAGGACCTCTGCACGTGAAGAACAGCAAATTGGTTACAAAGGCTTACATCGTCATATTTTACTTGTGCTACAACCCGAGCCATACATTTAGAAGTTGTTTGAAACTTAAGCACTGATGATTTCTTACTTGCACTTCAGCGATTTGTGTCTCGACGCTCGCTTCCTCACACAGTTTACACAGACAATGCAACAACATTCTGCGCCGCTGACAGAGAATTGAAGTCCTTGTGGAACATCATTTCTTCTTCCAAAGTACACCAGTTCTATGCTCATCACACGTAATCTGGAAAAATTCATCGCCCCTCGAGCAGCTTGGTGTGGAGGATGGTGGGAGAGAATGATTGGGACTATCAAACAGTGTCTGAGAAAGACCCTCGGAAAGCTTGTTTGGACACCATTGGACTAACGAATATATTGTGCGATATAGAAGCCGCCGTAAACAGCAGACCGATTGTCCACGAATATGGCTTGACTGATGATCCTGAGGAAGCTCTTACCCCAGCACATTTCCTAATAGGTAAACGACTCACAACAATCCACACTGGATTACCAAATTCCCACTCTGACCTTACACGAATTTGGAGGAGTCATTAACAACTTATGGACTCCTTCTGGAGACGATAGCAGAGGGAATATTTGATGGACCAAAGATAATCCTATCACGTGAGAAACCCACCGAAACGACCCGAATTCTGTTTTGGAGACATAGCACTACTACAGGAGGACATCAGACCTCGACATACCTGGACATACCTCCTCGACATTTGTCGAGGCAGTTCCTTGGCCGAAACAACAAGGTCCGTACGTGCAAACTGAGAACCAACGGACAGACCATCTCCCGGCCAATGCATCTGGTCACCCCCCTTGAGGTTGACCAGGGTGGGGAGGATGTTGCATACACGGAAGCTATATACCAACCTTAAGAGATTTAAATGATGTTGCACGCACGGAAGCCACATACGAGCTTTGAGAGATTTAAACATTTAGTTGCCCTTGTTTTGTAACACTTATATAAAACAAAAAAAGAATTTAAATAAATAAAAAAGACGAAGTTTAGCCATTTTTGTTCCTGAATTACTTTTACTTTTTACTACTTTTTATGCAATCTTCAAAACAAGGTAACATGGTACAATGTAAACAAGAAAGATCTTACCGCTTTTAATCACTTAAAAGAACAGTTACTGCAGAAAGTGTAACATTTTGTTTGTCTTCGAATAATCACCATCAAAATGCAGCACATTCTATCAACGTGACTCCAGTTGAGCTTTCCCATTGTGATAAAACTTGGAGGCTTTGGGTGCAAAATGTTCATAAATGCTTCGCACAAGTCTGTTTGTTAGGTTAAGAATTTTCCACAAAGATGATTGTCCAGGGATTCGAAAAGGAGATAATGTGATGGTGTAAGATAAGTTGTGTAAGGAGGATGGAACAATGTTCCCCAACTAAGTCGTTGTATTGTATTCTTTCTTACCCACGTGAGATGCATCTTCATGATATCGAGCAAGAAAAGTACACCCTTGCGATTAAACAATGATGGTTCCTTCTGTTACAATGCCCCCTACACACGTTCTAATTGCTGTGAATACAAGACCGGAGTGAACATCTGGCCCTTTGGTAGTAGCTTATAGTGAACTATTTGATGACTTTCCCACCAGTTTTATAATGGATACAAATCTCGTGAGCTAAATTTGTGCCTTTTCGTAAGACAGATTTATTCCTAAGCGCTTGACACATTCCGCGACATCTGATAAGTCCACTTTGAAGTTATAAAGAAAACAACATAGAGAGAACTTCTACGATACAGCCATTTCTATTCACTCTAGTCACTACTGTCGTATTATTCAGGGTTCCAGAACTAACCTATGTATTCAGAATGTAACCATGACAGGCCACATCTGTTAGGATGTCATTCTGGAACATTATGTACGTTTGTTTCGGGGCACCATGGATGTAGAATTTTTGTTTATGAATGACAACGCTGGTCATCACCGTGCAAACATTGTAGACGAATGCCTTCAATAGAAGATATCACTGGTATGGATTGCCCAGAATACTCACCGGACTTGAATTCAATAGAGCATGGCATGTGTGGGACATGTTTGGCCGACGAATTGCAGCCAGTCCACTGCCTCCCACATGTCTAATGGAACTTCGGAAAGCATTGCTTGATAAGTGGTTAATATTCCCCAAGATCAGATAGATAATTTGATACTAAGCATGCCTAGGCGTTGTAACGCCCGTATTGCATCGTCGGCGGGTCATACTATGTATTACCTCTCATACCAACCATGTTATATTGGCTTTTGTAAATCGGTTTTTCTTTTTTTTAATTTGCTGCAGGGAGTAAAAATCGCAATTTTTATAAATGATGTCAAACATATAACATCTTTGTTGCTATTTGCATTTTGTTTAATAAATAGATTTTGTAAGTAAGCCTCATTTGTTTTGCTTCTGTTTCTTTCTTGGCCTGAACTTTCATTATCCAAAATTAAAGACACAAGTATACTTTTGATTTCACTCTCTTTACTGGTTTGGTTTCACCAGGTAAAATTTAATGGTTACTAAGCTACATAAGTTTTCTATTTTGATTTTAGAATTACTTCAAAAAGTAAAATTCACTCTATAAAATTAAAAATAATTATAAACATTTTTGAATATTGTGTTTTTAAACTGCATGAATATTTTAATAATTTAGTATAGTAAGACTAATTAGGCTAATCTGTTATCAGAGTGATTCCTAAATTTGTCAACTGTTTTTAATTGCACGATATCTCTTTTGGTTTTGCTTTTGTTTGAGTATTTTACCGCAAAAATAGTGATTAAAGTCCACTTTAATAATAGCCACATTTTTGTTGACATTATTCTTTGTTTATTAGTTTTTTCATTGTAATTTATTCCATAAAACGATTAAATTTGGAGCTCAAGTATTGAATGAAATTATTCAAAACAATATTTGTCATCTAAAATCAAATTTTTTTCGATATCCATATTGAGAAAATTTTAATAATTTTTATTATATATATTTTAATCTATTTAAATTTATAATCTCATTTACCTCAGTTAAGCATTTAATATTTTAGAATAATATTTCCTGCATTAACATGCTAGATGTGCTGCTTCACGAGACTAATTGCAAATGATTGTGAATAGAAGCTTAGAATTCCCGTTATGTTTGTTTTGGGTTCTGCCATTTTCTTTAGGCAATATGAATATTCATATCATCAAACGTAAGCAAGTTGGAGCTAACTTATTCTGATTATGGAAGATTTGCTGCATAATTACTATGATTGCAAAATTTAAAAAATATTTAATTACAATGCAAACATTGTTAACATTTCTAATTCAATTGTTTTGTACTTCCACATTTCTATATCCAGTTTTTGTTTTTCCAATTTGTGAGGCAAGGTTTCCAAAGTACATAAGAGATATAATTCGGCATTTTTCTCTTTTTACGCATTTTTTCTGGCCTCTTTCAGAATGCACAATGGTTAAAAAATATTTTTATTGTCAATAACATTTGATACAACTATATTCTTCTGGAAATTGACCTTTGTATATTCCCATGTAATTAGTTTTAAGTTTTAAAACATTTTTCTGTACTTAAGATAGCTCTATTCAGAGTATTTTATCTTGTACATATACAAATGAATGCAGAAAAAAACCTTTATTGCCATACTAATATTCATTTTGAACAAATATATGTTTTTATTAATAGTACTATCTTCACACAGATGTCATAAAGTATATAAAGTTTTAATAACTCTATATCCTTTATTTCATTTTTACCAGAAGTTGGCGAAATAATTTTTAAAATACTGCTATAATCATAGTCAACACACAAAAGCAAATCTATATTTCTGAGAATATTTTGTTCTTGATTTGAAAAGGATTCAACTTTTAAGAGTACATCACTATTCTGGATTTTCTTGTTTCTTAACATGGTCTCGATCGAAAACTCATTAAAAAAAGTCTTTTTTATGAATGCAAAAAAGAATATGTATGACACATTTTGACAAATTCAGCAATTTTTGTAATGTTTTGTTTAGTTTTGATAGTCATTTGCTGTAAGTTTTACTGATGAATGTAAAATCAAACTTATTTATACGTTTCTCTCATTTTACGTTTCTTAAAATGAAACAATCACTTTTATATTGAAATAAATCGCTTTTCTGAAAATGTATAACAAAAAAATAATGAATTTATTTTATTTAATTCATTTTTAAAAATTCGTATATGTAAGTGGTATTATTATGATGAATAGTATCTATTTTAATGGTTTTATGCTTTTTTTTCTTTTTCTTTTAAGCTGAGGAGTAGTTTTGATAATGATTACATCTAAGCATAAATACACATTTTACCTTAATTTTCCATTTCGTTGGGAATTACAATAAATTAATTTAATTATTTATATTAACAAATACTTTGTAATTAATATAATATTAGCCAATGATTGTAATTATAAATAATATTAACAAGTAAATATAATTAATACTTTTTAAATAAAGTAACAAACTATGGCTTAATATGTTCATCTTATTTTGTAATATTTCGAATTTTACAATAGCTTTAAAGCTCATGGTGCTGCTAAAATCTCTTCACTCCGATTTAAAACTATCCCAGAATCAATAATTTAATTCCTAGTAATATTGGACTAATTATAAATTTAACGCTTTGTATGAAACAAGATTTAAAAAGTTGTTTTGCTTTACTTGTAAATAATTTATAATTTCATTTTCATAACTTTAATGCATAATTTTATGTAAATTACTTGTCATGTAAATTTGCTGGGCAACAAATGGATCGTATGTGTTCTTAATTTGTAAATATGTTTAAAATAATTGATATTATTTCTTTCCTCTATCTGAAAAACACCACATGTAGAATAAAAGCCTCAAATTCGAAACTCATAAGATTCAGCATAGAATATTATATGAAAGATTCGAGGTTGGGAATTGGTTTTAAAATTCATGAGTACATATTTTACTTATTATCATTTTATAAACTTTACTTATCTGTTATTCTAGTTTATTTGTAAAATATAATTTGATAACCATTGATATATATTTAATTTACTATTTTTCATTTTTTATTATTTTAAGGTATGATATTTTAAGCAACAAAAGTGTAGGTCATAATTTAATTTCTTTCTTTTATTACAATCTTGAAAACGTAAAATTCTATTTAAAACATTTCATTGTATTTTTGATGTCGGATGCTTTAAGTCTTTCAATTAAAATTATTTTATAGTAACCCATTTATTTGTCTCTATTTGTAATCAAACAATTATGAAAAGGAATAAATGTTGATTTTTCATTTGCTTCTTAGTGTTATTTAACATGTATATATTTTGAAATATCAATATGTATATCATGTACAAATAATTACCATTCTCTCTATTTTAAAGAGATAAAATGGATATTAATTATAAAGATTCCGTAGTAAAACATTTTAATACTATCAATGTTCCAATTTTTATGAGCTATTAATTCTGAATGAAAATCAACACTAATATATGTATTCATAGCAAGGTGGGGAAATAAACACTTAATATCTATCTATACCTTTACACACACACACACACATGTATATATATATATATATATTTGTTAGTTTAATAATTCAAATGCTTGGCTTGTCTTACTTTGATTGTAAATTTAATTACATATTTTTAGAAATAATTAGCTGATGATAAAGTGTTACAGCAAATCGAAAATCTTTATAAAGTGAAGAAATAAAGAAATTTGTTCTAGAGCACTAATTCGAAAAGTGGATGAAACGAATAAAGATAACTTGTAAATTAAATGTGCTAAAAATTTTTGTAAACTGATTTTCAAATGTAAATAAAAAATGCAAATTCTTTCTTATTTTGTGTTAAATGTCATCAAACGCAAAAAAAACTTACTTTTCTTAACATATTAACATTTGTACCTTTCACCTTTTAAATTTTAATTCCAAAATTATTCATAATACATAAATAAATATTTATAAGAAATTTGAATCATAATAATTAATACTAAAAAAACCGTATAGTAAATAATTCTAATCTTTAAACTTGAAATTTGTAGCGTAATTTCCAATTATAATTTATCATAATAAAGGAAATAAATTTACATCATTTTGTGCAAGACCCATCGTGCATTCATCATTGAGGATTTCTGTGAACAATAAGGAACATTACGTGCAGAGGGTCATTCCTGGTCTGGTAACACATTTTATGGTAACTACTTGCATTCATTATAAGTACAGTAAAGACATTGAAACATAACACATGTCTATTATATTTGTCTAAGCAAACACAATAATTAGCGTTTTTTTTATTCCTTCAAATTCTAATTTTAGAAATAAATCAGATATTTGTTTACGTAAGAATTTTTAAAACAAATTTATAAACAATAAAATTCTATGACAAAAATATTATTTTAAAAATAAATATAAAAATTATTTAAATAAAAATACACTGCGAATTTTGGATGGCATTGTCAGTTACTAAAATGAGTTAGAAATTCCTCTTTTGAAATCTTTCGATATAATTAAGAAATAAAAATGCACTTAATCTCATTCGACAATAATATGGGGAGAACATTATTTTTTTTAAATAACCAAAATAAGTTCACTTTAATTTAATGTATTTTCAGTATTTCCATATTAACTTTTGAACAATATATAAATTATTATCTGATAAAAGTTTATACTATTTTTATCTGTAGAACTAAACTATAATCAGATCAGGCAAGACGAAGCAGTAACCAGCAGCATCTGCCCAACATAGTAGACAAAAGCGGTCCGATGGATGACTAGCATCTTTGTATTTGCTAATTTTATAAAGCATGAATAAAGTATTGTTTTACAAGAAATTAGTACAATGAAATTTTCAGATCTTATAATGTGCATGGTCTAATGCTCTTGTATTTATGATCTAGAAGTAAAATTTAGCTGTTAGATATTTTTAATCAATTTTGGAAAAGAAGCCGTATACCATACGAATGGGAGAAGAGCATAGCTATTCACATTTGGAAGACAACAAAACACATGGCTCTCCAGTTTGTTACCATCGAATATTTTTGATGTTCATGATTTCTAAATAAATGACGAAAATGTTGTTTAATAGACTTACTAATTACATAGAAGCAAATGACTTACTACTAAGAGAGCAATACGGTTGCAGAAAAGAGCATATTAAGATTTAACGAAATTTTTTTGCCAGAATGTTAGAGATGCCAGAAAAAACTTTACTGCTATGATTTTCTCAAGCATTCTGACACCGATATTATGACATTGAATATAAACTTAATCTCAAACTAACTAAAGTTAGTGACTTTGTTAAAGCCCATAAATTAACCTCCAATTTATAAAAAAGAATCTGTAACTTCTTTTTATATTACTGGTAAACATCTTTACAACTGTCAACCTGTATTTACTTTGAATGGCTAGTTCTTACTTTATGAAAAAACTCTAAGCATTTAAAACTTTAACAGACTCCAGAAATTCTTAGTTACAGCTACATTCAAACCTTGGGTGGGGTATTTAGAAAGGGATCTAGATAAGGGATAAGATGTTTCTACTCTGAAAATGATTTATTCCTCCCTCATTAGACCATTATTGGAATTTGGGTTTCTCATTTACTTTATGTGTCAGGTTCTAATTTAGATAGGCTCGAAAAAACCAAATTAGAGTAAAAAGATCATAGAATTGAGGCTCAGATGCCCACACAATGTTTCTCTTTATGAGTTACCTTTTTAAATATCACTGATGATTCCTAGACAAACCCAATAATCATAAACCTGCTTGAAATGATTGACCACAATCCAACAGACGCTCTTCATGTATACCCAGACGACAGGAAGAGAAATCAAGGCCACTCTGGTAGTGCCTTTATCACAATTCCTACGTCTATATATAACTTTAAATAAAAAGCATTACTTACTACTATTTTGTATTCAGCTCTGAGAATCACGCAAGCGATAATAGCCTTATTTTTGTAGAAGGTATTACTGAACCTGGCTTTGTATGGATACTCTCTGAGAGTAGACTTTCAATTCAACATATCAGTATTTAGGGTAGTTTGTTTTAGGTGTCCATTTTAACTCATATCAAAGACATCTTTATTAATTTTAAATATTATGCAATAGGTACAGTGTCACGTAAATATTCCTGGCAATATGATGGCTGATATTTTGGCGAAAGCAGTAACTTTTGTTACGCCTCAACTTGATATGTGCTCTACCTTAAGAGAAATTTTCTAAGAGACAAATAAATTCAACAGAGACTTTTGGAAACGTCATCAAGAACAACATTGGTGTTCTAGGGAAAGCGCTGGTAGTGTTGTCGTGTTTGAGGGCAACTTATGTAAAAAGACACGTCTCTCGCGATTTGTCAATGAACGATTGAGGTCTCTCTCTTCCGACACACAAATTTTTAAGAATTGAACTACTTTTAATTTGCTCAGGCTTCACATGAAAATATTTTCAGTTGCATCGATTTTAAATTGTAAGAGGTGTTTTATAAACTCTTGATTTATTAATTATTTTTTGAAGTTTTTTTTCACTTATGAAATTGGTTTGATTTCGTCCTGCCAACTAAGGACTAAGAAAAAAAACACAGATTTTAAGAATTTAAAACAAAATAATTTCATTTTAAAAGACACTGTTTTCATTATCAGCATTACATTATTTTTTAAAAATTAATAAAATAAAAAAATTAATATTTACTTTTGGATAATGCTTTAATTAATTGTGATAGAAATTTTATTTGAATTTTGCTTAAGTATACTATATAAATCACATTTATAGAGGAATATAATTATAAAATGTTGTTGCTTAAATATATTTATATTAGTAAAGAAAATTACTGAAATTTAAATGCAAAAAATTACTGAAAAAATTGTAAAAAGCATATATTTAAAATAAATGAATGCAAATTTAAAATGAATTACACAAACATGAATTAAAATTCTTATAAAGGTAATTTATTTAAATGCATTTTCATATTATAACTAGATGATATTAAAAATTTTAGATAATTCATACTTAAATAAATGTCAATGAATATTTCATTACATAAAAAAAGTCAGCAAATACATGTTGAAATACAAAGATCAGTTTATATATCGCTTGGTTTTATGTAGAAAACATTTTTATATTGCATCCCATTATTTTTCTGCATTAAATAATTATTCTGAACAATAAATTAATGTAAAAATTTGGAAATTATTTATTTTATTATATGAATTTTTATATTGGACTTTACAGTATGATTATAAAATATTCAAACAGAGTTTGTTGAATACTCATCTTAACTGAAGTACTTAAGAGATCTTTCTTGCAAGGAAATCAACCTGTTCGTTCCCGTTTACCTGGAATTACTAGGAATCCAGTGAAGCATGGTATGCGTCTTCGTAAATGCCAATTTTCAGAAATATCCCTGTTTGAATAACACTTCTTTACGTGATATTTAAAACTGTTCTATCGCACATCTCTAAAATAGATCCCTTCTGATGCTTAAAATATTTATCTTATGTATAAAAAGAAGTATCATTAATGATTCTACGAGTGAATTTCAATTTAATTCTTTGTCAAAGGTCTCTCCTAAGTTATTACACTTAGTGATGTGGGTGAATTCATTTGTATATTTGAGTTCAGGAAAAAGTCAACGATGTGTAAAAGAAACAGACTTAGCAGCTGACTTTTCCAAATGTACGATCATGTTATTCTCCGTACACCATATTGCAACTCTATCAAGTTAAAATTTTAGTTTATGATTTACGTTAGAATTAGAATTTTACTTTGAGATTTTATCCCAAATGTCAAGATTACCAGCAAATAGCAGAAACTGAATTTCATTTCATACTTCAAGGCAGGGATTAATTCCCTATTAAACATTTTAAATAATGCACAGCTGCTTGAGAGTTTAGTTTGAAAGCTATAAGATCTAGAGTATTTATTGCTATATATATATATATATCTGATCCTGAAAATGCATTGGTCAGTAAATGGTTTTATCTTCTTAAATAATGTTACTGCAAATTCCAATGTTAAATGGCTTTTTTATAGCTTTTCTCTCAATCCCAACTCATATGTGTCATTAAATCAATATTAACTGCTGTTGCGATATAGCGCTGTTTAAAGGCATCCTTAAGAGCAGCCATGCAGAACCTGAGCTAATGTTGAGCAATTTCTTCTATTGCGAAAACTGTTCTTTGTCCAAATAATTATTGCCTTCTAAATACCAGCTCAACTTGTTTATGATTAATGCTTCCACAGTCTTTCCAAGCATACAAATTGAGGTACCTAGAACTACGAAGACACAAGTCCTGTTGCCACCAAGATGATGTTGAATATATATATATAATGGTTTTCTTAGCTGTGATTACTGAACTTCAAAAATTCCGCATGATTTTAACATCTTTTGTGGTCTTCTTTGCACTCAGAAACTCATATGTAAATTTTAGTTCTTTCACAGTGAAATGAACTGTAAAAACATCAGGAACCGCATTGCAGTTATAAATTTTTAAATCTGCTTCTCTACATTTCTTTGTTATTCATCTGTTTTTTTCTGGCGAAAAGTCCCATTCTCTGCGTTTTTGTATTTATTTGGTCAAAGTATTTATTACATGAACTTAGAATCTGTGCAATGAATGACAGATTTATAATACCAATATCATTATTTTTAATTCTGTTACACCCAAATTTGGCTCCAAATGGAGGACTACTTAACACTAATTTGAATAATATTTTTGAAATATTATCTTTATAAAATATACGCATAAAGTTTATTAATAATAAAATGACAGTTATAAGAATAATAATAAAAATATCAATTGGTTAGGAATATAATGTACTGTGAATTTGACCTAACTAATGATTTTTCATTATCATATTATTTATTACATAAAAAAATGAATAAAATAATGATAGCAATAATATAAAACATGAGTAATATTAAGTTTTTATATTAATTATATTATTTCATTCATAAAAGTTTTTAAATCAGAGTCACGCTTTCTTGCTTACAACTTTTGTCAGATTTTTAATCCAAAATTTTTCTTTCTTTGTTAAAATTTTGCTTATTACTCACTATTGATCAGATTTCAACAAAATTTATAGTAGAATTATTCAATAGGAAATATAAAATTTGTTTGCTTGCTTCTTCTGTAATGTTAGTTGTTTAAAGTAGATAATTTCTTTAAAAAACCCAATGATTTATTTGATATATATTAATTTCTTTTGGATTTTCTTCTTCAAAGCATGGAAATATAATTATTTGTTCACACTTCTGCTTTTAGAACTAATGAGCACAAATCACTAGAATTTACTAGTGTCGTCATAGAATTTACTTGCACATCTCGAGGGATAGTCTGCAAGAAAGACTGCATATGATTTTCATTATACTTCAACACCTGTTGAAAATCAGACAATATTAAATTTTAGGAACAGAAATCTTAAGCATATTTTTTGTCCTGTTAATTATGTATAATTTTATTACTGATTGTTTTCATTCATAAAATAAAATGAAAATTATATAACTTCCTAATTTTCTTTTTCAAAACTATCTTCGTCAACACTTTTAATAATGATTTAAATGTATGCACTTATTCATTTTTAAAACAAAATACGGAAATTTATTGGGGAAGGAATAATATTAGTTTTCTATTATTTTAATTTATTAAATTATAAATTTATCAAAAATTTAAGTACCTAATATTTTTTAACTTGGCTAGTTTTACTTTTTTATGATATAAATTAGCCTATAAAATATCAGTTTATTATCTCTAATAGTAAAATATTTGGCGTCCCCAGTACCCTTTAAGTAAAGGAAAAGTTAAGAGAATGAGAAGTGAAAAATTCAGTATTTAAAATTGAATAATCTGTCTCATTTAACAAGGAAATTCATTTATAGTTAACATGTAAATATTTAATTGATCATCAAAATTTAAAAATTACTATAACTTTATACAGATGTTATTTGTTAAAAAAATTTGCTTTTACTTAAAGAAGTTACATATCCCAAAATAATTAATATTCTTTTTATTTTAAATAAACATTTTTTCACGAGAAACCTAGCATTATATTAACATTATTTCATGAAATATTTGCTTCATTTCAAAGTTTATTTATATAGAGAAATGTTAAAAATTTTTGTCGTTGAAACATTCCTAATCAATTTTAAATTGTAAATTGTCTTTTATCTATGATAATTATTGGTAAGAAATTAAATATTTTATTTAATATTTTTATACGTAGAAACTTATGGAGGTTAGTCCGCATTTAATGTCTGCATATTATTTTACAGCATAGTGTCACGATTTAGTATGGATTTTGAAAAACGTGAAATGTTATTGTGAAAGATTTAAAAAATAACGAACTAAAGTTGAGATTAACGTGAGGTATTTGTCCCCAAAATGGCTGTTATTGCAAAAATTACTGTTTTTCTCAGTTGCATCCATCACTTAATCTTAAATTTCAATCTGCTTCTAGCATATTTTCATTTTAAATAATTTTACAAAATTTAATTTTTTTTTTAGTATTTTTAAGGAGCAAACTTTACTGAGACAAACATGTGTATTCTGAAGTTCTAGTAGAGGAGGGTAAAATTGAATAAAGAAATTATTTATATCTACTAAAATCAATTAAGGATAAAATAATTGGAAATATGTTGATAAGACTAAGATACAATTGAAACATTCTTTACAGTAATTGAACACGTAATACTAAGTTTCACAAAATTGTAGCAAACCCAAGAAAAATAATAATAAATGTTGCAGATTTTAGGAGAGAATGTTTTAAAAGATATTACATATGTATTACAGATATATGATTTTATGTATGATCTTACATGTGTATTACAGTCTTACCAAAATAGAAAAGAGATTATCACATTAAATTGCAATTAAATATTAATAATATGTATTGAATCATTTGTCATGTAATATTAAAAAGAAAATGAGAAATGAGAAAATTTATAGTTTTAACAAGGAATGCAGTTGAAGGAAATAATAAAAATATGGGTTATGAATGTACTAAAATAAATTAAAATCATGTTGATAGTGAAGAGAAAAAATTTAATATGTTAAATGTTTACAAATAATATGGCATAAATTGCATTATTGTGGCTTAAGCAAAAAATGTAGATTAGTGATAAAAAGTAAGATATAATAAATACATTGTTGAAATTAAAATAAATTTTAAGGCATTTGTACAAAATTAAAAAAAGAATTTTACATATTTATATGAATAAAAAGATATAAAATGATAGGAATCTAAATAAATGCAATTAAGAAAATGAAAAAATATTTTTCAAGTAATTCATGGAATAGAATAATTTTAGTTAATTTACTCTGAGATGTAAGCCAGAAAGTGAGAATTTCATTCCTTGAAATCCATTAATTTATTAACTAAATTTCTTGATATTTTGTTTCTGACAATCTTCTGTTGTCATATTGTTTTCCATTTATCATTTGGGGCTGTCAAATGCCTGAATATTGTTAATGGACAGATGGTAAGATATTAATTGTTAATGGGGCAGCCTGAATATTGTTAATGGGGCTGCTTTCATAGCTAGCATGTGCAATCTTTTGAGAATGAAATATTGAAACCTTGAAAATACGAGGGAAATGAATCATGTCCAGTGTAGAAAAGAATTTCAAGTCCGGTTCATAGCTTTTCTTTCAACTTCGGTCATCATGTGATATATATTTTTCGTCCAGTGGTGCCATTATACCATTGTAACTAACATTAGCTTAAAATCTATTCTTCTATAAATATTTTTGTAGTTGATTTTGGTATAGAGGAAATAATAAGAGGAGCACATTTTGAGTTTACCGAATGTTCAGGGTAAAAGACCATATAGAAGTATATAGCAATGATCTGCCTTTTCATTGCTATATACTTCTATATGGTCTTTTACCCTACCAATATTGGCACAATTTGTCTCTTGGAGAAACATCTGAATATCACAAATTGATTTCTTGATATTGTGTTTATTGGATTCAGAATGGCTTTCAGACTAGTTTAACTATCAGTTCAAAATTTTTGAGAGTATACTTATCTGATGATGTACTGAATTGCATTTTTCAGATTGTATAGCTCTGACTGAAATACTGAATTTTTTTTATAGTTTATGGATCCAAGTGATTGACTGAGAGTTACCAAAGACTCCTTCTCTGGTCACCTCCTCCATTTCTGAGCCATCTTTTTAAATATTAATTCAACCAATTTGATATTTATGGGTGTTTTCTGAAGTGTCAATGTTTATAAGCTTGCTTACACTCAGGTGATCCGGATGAATAATTTCTTTAGAAATTTTCTTTTCCACTTGATTCTTATCAAGCAGAAATGGGATTGAAGAACATAGTATTCCAGCTCAAGTTACTTTGCTGAACTTTGCCTCTGCTTTAATACTAAATGAAGTGGTTAGGTGCCTGTTATTTTTAAAAGGGAAGAAGTTGTTCTAAAGGCACCTGTAATACTAAGAAGACATTTTCTTTGTATTGATGCTAGATTGTGTTTAATTCTGTGTATCAAACATTCTCCCAAAATAGACGAGCAATGAGAAATTATCATTTTTATAACCGTCTTACATAAATTAATTTTTATGTATTTAGAGATACTCTAAGTGCTTCCAGCAGTTTGTAGAATTTCTGACGTAAGATGTTTATTTTTACTTTTGTGATTTAACTGCACAGACCTGTTCATTCTTTGTTAAAAATTTTGCTTAAAATTTTAACACTGGCTTTTCTTTTTGTTCTTGTTTGTGATAATATGTACTTAGGCATTTTTTTCAATTTTGCAAGGAGAAGATGGTTTGTTTTGTCATAAAGGATAGTTTATTTCTATCTGCACGAGTTTTGTAAAAATCTAGAGTATCATATGTGACTTTTCCTAACTTGCTTTCACTTTTTGCAGCAATTACGAAGGTAATAATCATCTGGGAAGGCTAGATGAGATATTTTACTTCCTATGTCAATATGTTTTCCAACTCTATTTGCATTTGTATTTGAGAGGCTTATCTGCTAATATGGTTCAATAGGACTAGATTGCTCCATTAACCAACCTCTTGTTTTCTTTTTGTTGTATTTTCGTATATTATAGAAAATCTTTTCTATCCATAAGGTTATTCTTTATGCTTTTAGGGCACTGAATAGCATTTTAGAAGTTTTCAGTAATGGTCTGCTTAACATTATCAACGCCGACCCCTCTGTCTAGTGATCAGAGTGCCTGACTGTGTCCTGGGTACGAATCCCGGTTCTGGCATCATGTAATTTTTCTCTCTATCTATCCTGTTTTTGTCCTTTCTTTGTATAATTGAGGTGTGAATGGTTGCCTAACCTTTAAACGGGTCCTTATGGCATGTGTGTACTGAAGCAATCGGACTCCTCACCAAATATGGTTCAGTATGAAAAAGTGGAACAGCGTACCCCACATTGTCATCCTAGCTGG
This sequence comes from Latrodectus elegans, assembly GCA_030067965.1. Classification (NCBI taxonomy): domain Eukaryota; kingdom Metazoa; phylum Arthropoda; class Arachnida; order Araneae; family Theridiidae; genus Latrodectus; species Latrodectus elegans. The sequence goes on from CM057813.1 coordinate 27,219,407, forward strand.
CACGAGACAAAAACAAAATAAATAAAATAAAAAACAGTATCAACCACACTATTAATATAAATAGTATTTACGTATTTACTGCTGGAAGCAATTTTTTTTCTCTTCTTCTTTTGATAACTTTTTGCAAATTAATAAGACAATCTTCAACAAATTTCTCTTATGGAATCTTGATTTGTTTATTACTTAAACAACCTTTTTTCTTTCAAGAAGAAAACTAGTCTCCTCACAGCAAGTATTTTAAAAAGATTATCAAGCATTATAGGAATTGATATTGATCAGTATAATGATATCTTCAATTTGTCTTTATAAAAAATGAGCATCCCACCATTTCTCACACGAGTAAAATCACAACTTTTGCTCACAGACCTATGTGATATTCGGATTGAATTTGTTGACAAATTTGCTCATCCGCCTTGGTATAACCCAACAAATACATTTATTAATACCTTTGCTCAGTATAAAAAATCTGACACAACACCTATTGTTTTTCAACAGCTTTATTTTTCTCATCGCTGTCAGTATCAATCATACAAACTTGTATTCACAGATGGCTTTAAAACAGCAGTACATGTGGGCTGTGGCGTTTTTATCAATAATACACCATTTAGTTACAGCCTACATTCATCCTGCTCCATCTTCACTGCTGAAGCAACCGCTATCTGCTACGCGCTTCAGCACGTGAATACAGATGATTGTCATGAATCATGTATTTACACTGACAGCATAAGTATTATTGAAGCTTTGAAGAACAATAGTTTTACATGTCATCCTGTTGTGTGGAGAATTTTCAGAGCATTGAACTCCCTTGCTGGCAAGGGATACAAAATAATATTTTGTTGGATACCAAGTCATGTAGGTCTTGATGGAAACAAGAGAAAGGATGCAGCTGCAAAGGCTTCTGAAGATCTAATTTTACCATCGGTTCAGCTTTCAGATGTGAGAAAGGGTATAAAAAGATTTATTTATTCACTATGGGAAGAATCATGAAGTTTACAGGTCGGAAAGAAACTTCATAGCATTTTCTCATCCCTCACCTCATTATCAATTTTACAGTTACGAAGTGCAGATGTAAGATTGACTCGCCTTCGTAATGGACACACACGTTTCACACACAGACATTTGTTTTTAAGTGAACTAAATCCATGGTGTGAAACGTGTGATGAACCATTTACTGTTCATCATATTTTAATTTCATGTCATGATTTTAACCAAGAACGTTTACACTTTTTTAGTACTGATTTTATAACTTTGTTTGATTTAATAGGGGATCCACCCCATAGAAACCTATTCGCTTTTTTAGGGGCAATAGGTTTCTTACATTATATCTAGTTGTTATATTAAATTTTAAAAATATTTATATTTGATTTTATCCTTTTTATAATTTATAATCAGATTTTAAAATTAATTATACACTGATTTTTGTTTTTTAAAATTTTAATGTTGCTTGGGTTTTCCTTAAAAACAAAAATTAAAAAAAGAAAACATACTTAAATAAAATAAAAATCATAGCTACAAAAATCTTATTCTTGGCGCAGTATGTCCAATTTTGGACCTAGCGCCATAAAGCCCAACCAACCAACCTTGTCTTTATAAAACAATGTAATAATTTCAAGTTTAAGATATATTTTATAATATTACAAAATGAGGCATTTTCCTCAGAAATATATGAATAACTATATCCTATAACTTTAGTGAGAGAATGATGTTCGATTACAATTTTTATAGCCACTGTGTTGTCAGCAAAACTAAGAGGCGCAGATTTTAAATATGAATGAAATAAAATGTAAATTGCTGCATGTTGATTGCTAGAAAAATAGCTGGACCATGTTTGTGGTTTTCCTAGAATTTTATTAGGTGTAACGTATATTTCTTGAAGGATAAAAATATGAAGCTCGATTTTATTTAATGTGATTTGTAAAAGATTAGTTGGAGCCTTAGTATGGATTATTTGTAGGAATCTTAGCTGCTGCTTGAATATTAAAAAATTATTATTATTATGTCATTTCTAAATTTTTATCTGTTGTTGGGAAAGACATATAATATTCTGAGTGGTTTAAGTAAAGATTTAATTTAAGTCTCTGTTATCTTGATTATAGTTAATACATGTTGGTGAATCTTTTGTACAAGCCTCTGGTTTATGATTTCTTGTACAATGAATTACAAAATAATTTTTATTTGCAACTTTTTGTTATGTGGTCAAAGTTTTGGTTATTGTAACATCGTTTGATTATTTTGAATTGACTCATTATTATTCTGTTAAAACTCATGAATATTTTCTTCCTTTAAATTAAGAGTTTAGCGATGGCCTCATTAAGTTCTACCGCCTCTTGCTGGAGTTCTTTCTTAGTCCTGTAGACTTGAAATTCAATAACAATAAAATTAATGTCATCCGATGGAAATGCTTTGTTACTGCAATCAATTTTTCAAAATTTATTTCATATATACCCTAGCATGTTTAACAGTATTACACTCTTTTTTAATTACATCTGGTTCCTTATAATGTTATAAATGCTGTTATAATTTTGAAATGGTTTTTTTTTTTTCTAATTTTACTCTTAAATTGTCTTTATTCAATTTCGATTTGCGACCAATATTGCCTGCGAAATTTTCGTACTTTACTTTTTCGAAAGCTACTCCAGATACCAGATTTTGGAGAAAATCTTTAAATTTGTAATTGTTACTCCTTATTTTGGCACCACCACTAGTGAATTTTCTTTATCCAGATTTTCCCGGTTTTTTAGCAGAATATATAAAGATCTTGATCTGAGAATCAACTTCTCGATAATACGTGCTCTTTGTTCTTAATTTCTGGATAATAATTCAGAAGTTATAACATTTATTTTGCAAAACTTCTTAAGAGTTTCGGGCTTTCAACTTGAATCTCAGTTTCTGTCTATTTGTTTGAATAAGAAACTTCATGATTATGCTTTGCAATAACGTTTTCTTGATTGGTCTTCAGTAATTTCAAACATCAATGGAAGATTTAATGGAAGAGGGTGAAATGCCCTCTTCTATTAAAGTTGATGGTATGCTTTGACCACATTTTATTCTTCTACAGATAATTTTCTTAAGTTTTTTTATAAGGAATTTCTGATTTTCGCTAGGTTGTATAAAGCATGTATAGCCTTGATTCTCCTGACTATCTTCATTTTGTTGTTTTGTTGAACAAATCAATTAGAGAAGAAATCATATGTTTCCCGAATGATTTCGTGGCTCTCTATTTTTGGAGCTTAGCTCTAGTTGATTTGGTGTCTTTTAATTCCATTAATATGACCGAAACACTCATTCCTTCTACAGTATCTATTCCTATTGCGTTTCGAGTATTGTATGAGCTTATCATTTTATTTATGAGCTAAAGATAAAAATAAAATAAAGTAAATATCCAATTTTTCATTAATTACAGATTAAAATTAAAGCAGATGCTTATAGCTTGATATAATTATTTTAATGAATTAAAAAACACAAAGTTTTATCTAACTTTTCATTTTGTTTTGAAATAAACACTTTTTCAGGAGAAACCTAGTCTTATAATGATAGTTATTTCATTAAATATTTGCTTAATTTCAAAGTTTATTGATATTTTGTTAGATAAATGTTAACCATTTTTGACTTAATATAATTCTTAATCAATTTTAAATAATTATTTAACTTATTGTCTTTTTCTTATGATAATTATGGGGAAGAAAGAGACATTTTATTTGATATTTTTATTAGTGGAATACTATGGTGTGTGGATATGCATATTGTTATAAAACACAGTGTCACGATTTTGTATTATTCACGTTTTGTATAACGTGAAATGTCAATGCGGAAGAACTGAAAAATAACGAAGTAAAGTTGAAAACAAAATGAGGTATTGGCTCAAACAACGGAGGTAGTCCTATCGTAAAAATTACTGTTTACATAGTTGCATCCATCACTTAATCTTAAATTTCAATCTGCCTCTAGCATATTTTCATTTTTAAGAATTTTTATCCAAGTTAAAATTTTTTTATTATTATTATTTTCTAGGAACAAAACTCTCCAAGACCAACATGTGTAATGTTTTAGATATTTTAAGGAAAATGTAATGCTTAATGCCGACAAAGAATTATTCGAATTACATTCAATCTATTGCATTCTTTCAATTCTTCTAAATAATACTGTAATTATAATTCTGTAATTTTGAATGAATATTAAGTGATAAAATAAGTATTAAATACTACTATAATTTGGGGACAGCTTGTTATTCTGCAATGTATTTAATTTTTTTAATGAAAATTTGTAAATATGCATTTTGAAGTTAAATATTTGCCAGTTTCAATATTTAAATTCACTAATTTTTAATCTATATATATATATATATATATCTATATATATTATATATATATATATATATATATATATATATATTATATATATATTATATATATATATATATATATATTATATATATATTATATATATATATATATATATATATATATATATTATATATATTATATATATATATATATATATATATATATATATATATATATATATATATATATATATATATATATATATATATATATGATTAACAGTGTTGAAAATTGGTGACAAGTTAAATGAATAGAAAAATAGAAAGTCTAAGCTGATTACTAATATTAATGCTGATTTAAAAATTTATTCATCCTGTATATAGAAATTATAAATCGGGACCATCTCATGATCTATCTGTTGTATATCCCATAAAGTTAGTCGTTTTTTTTCTTTATCAATTTTCCAATTGCAATGTTTGTCTTTTATTTCTATTTGAAAACATTTCACTCAAGTTATTTTGTAAGAAAAAGACATCATTATTGGCTAAAAATTATCTCAAGAAACAATAACCTGCTTTTCTCTGTAAAGATTATTGATAATAGATGGTATGCCAATAATCGCTGCCCTTTATTATGTGGCTTTAAGTCTACATTAAAATTTGGTGCCCTAGAATTTTGGACCTTCAGGAGTTTCTTTTAATACTCTTCATGACTTGTAGCATTGAAAATGTATCCGTTTATATATTTGATCTACGTGTTTGTGTTGGTCATTTGGGAAGAGAAGAAAGAGCAAGTTTACATTGCTTTTGGATTGGAGAAGTTGGAAAAACTACATTATTGGAAAAAAATTGAAGAGAAAGTTGTTTTTTATTTCAACTATTTCAACCAATATGAGATTTCGATGAAGTATCTTGTGAATAAATTTTATCTAAATAATTGCAATTTTTTTAATTTGCATGAAGTTGAAAGACTAATATCAAGAATACGTCAATAAATCAATTAGATAGATGAAGATTACACAAATGCTAAGAAATATGTTCAGATTTATCTGGTAGGAAAAATACATTAAATAGAATTCTTCTACACTTTTATGATACCTGGTACAGTTTGCTATATAAAAATAAAATTACATCAAGAGTTATTGCGTTTCTTTATAATGGTTTGTTATAATTAGTGCATTGCAGTGAATTTTACTCAAAAATAAAATAAATTTTTTCGTATATATTGAGAAATTGAAGACACATTTGGATCAATATTTATATATTTTCGTATAAAGTGATATGATTTTATTTTAATTACTATCTATTTATGAATTGTTTTGCTGAGATAAAATTACAATTTGAATGAATAATTTCTAAGGAATCTTATTTACATTATCTCATTTCATTTAATTGATTATAAGTGTGTTATAGAAAATATTATGTGAATGTATAATTTAATATAATATTTTTAACCTAGACTATACTTATTATCTATATTATTTAAACAAAAAGGAAGATAAACTATGTATAAATTTATTAAATCAGACATGTATAATAAAATTGCCTTTATGTCTCTTCTTTTTATATTTGAAATCTGATATTTTAGTGATTAATATCCATTTTGAAAATTTACACTTATTTTATTAACAAAATAATTTATATAAAGTTTTCAATGAATGTATCATTCAGAAGCAAGAAGTAAGAACTAATGTAATTATGCCAAAAGTTAACGGAAATTTATTTCGAAAATGATCCGAGTCTTTGCCAACAAATAAAAGAAATTTTAATTCATTCCGTTTGTTATTTTATTGTGTTTTGAAATAATGGTGGGTTATATTTGATATCATATTTAAAATTTAATGTATATTCCAAAAATTTTAAAAAAAAATGTCTATGAACGCTGAAGACAATTTTGTTAGTATGCAGAAATATTACCTTAATTTGCATTAATAAATGATATTATATTTTGTCTAATCACAAATTAATTTTAAGCTTCTTTTTTAAGTTTTTTGTGGCATTTGTTTTATAGTGCGCAAAATATTTCTTAGAAATGGTATGAGAAATAAAATATTTTTGGAAAAATAAAATCCAAATATAAGCTTTTTCTTAAAATTTTCTCAAAATTTAAATTAATACTAAGCTTATTTTAAAAAGAAATTGAATAAGAGAATTCTCTTCATCATCATATTGAATGAACTCAGCTCGAAATACATGGCAACAAGTGAAAGATTTTTTTTAGCATATTTTATTTAAAGAATTGAACTTTATGAATTTTACTTGGATTTGACAGTGTAAAATTTAAAATTGTTGTTTTTTTGAAAATAAAAAAGTAAATTTTTCATAAAAAAAGAACTTGCAAGAACTTTCTATTTTATTTCTATTGAATATGGTTTAATTACTTACTTTATTATTTTATATATTAGAAATGTTTTTTCATCTTAAACTAAAAGTTTTGTATAAACAAAATGAATAACTCAATGGCATGACTTTTATGATCACTGATTGTTTCAAGCCCTTTATGGTTATTGCAACAATGTTGCAATTTTATTTTACACCCTGTTTTTTTATATATGTTATTACTCTTATCGTTCATGATAACTTACCCTTTTATTGATTTATAACATTAATAGCAGTTTAAAGCACGCACAGTATTTTTACAGAACAAGACAAAGTGCTTGAAATTTAAGTAAAACTAGAAATTTTACAATTACAATGTATACCATTTACAGCATATTCAATGTGCAATTTACTAGCTCATTTTATAGATTTTAATATGAATGTTATCATATTTAATGACTCATACAGATTGATAATTTATAAGTTTAAGGATGAAAAAATGAAAATAATATTTGAAAAATGGAGGAAATGAATTAAAAAAGTATGAAAACAAAATGAATTTTTCATGCACTTTCAAAGCAAATTTAAACACAAATGGATTTAATCTGTTAATAATACTTTTCTCAAAATAATTTACGGTAATTTTATGAATATAATAAAATTAATTGCATATAAAATTAATTCAAATTTCTATATAGGTATAACTCATCTTTATCATAATTGAAAATATATAACAAGCAAGTGCACATGTTCACAGAAACATATCAAACAAAATAATTAATCACATTTCACAGAAAAATAAATCTTAAGAAATAAATTTTTATAAATATTTTTATCTGTAAGAGCTTTACTTCTTAGTTCTGTTATATAGAAATCAATGATTGTTTATCTGAAATAATTTACTAGAATATTATAAATATATATTAGACTATAAATATTTTACAAATTTTTTACATACATTTAAAAAAACAGCAGGTTTGTGATAAATATTTAAATAATAAGCAGCAACTGATACTGAAAAAAACATTCAACAAAATGGTTATGAAATATTTTCAAATTGAAATGTTCCTGGTGGGCTTTTATTATCTTTATTCCTTTTATTTTATATGTGCTACAGAGAACAGCGTTATGTATATTATTCAGTTGTAAAACTTATTTTAATTCACTAATAAGCTTTATTATTTTTTTACAGCTTTCACGTATTCAAATTTGTATATTTTACTCTTCATTGACTGAGAAAAATTATATTATCTTCGCTTATTTTAATTCATCAATAAGCTTTATTATTTTTTACAGCTTTCACGTATTCAAATTTGTATATTTTATTCTTCATTGACTGAAAGGAGTTATATTAATTTCGCTTATTTTAATTCATCAATAAGCTTTATTATTTTTTACAGCTTTCACGTATTCAAATTTGTATATTTTACTCTTCATTGACGGAGAGAAGTTATATTAATTTCGCTTATTTTAATTCATCAATAAGCTTTATTATTTTTTACAGCTTTCACGTATTCAAATTTGTATATTTTACTCTTCATTGACGGAGAGAAGTTATATTAATTTCGCTTATTTTAATTCATCAATAAGCTTTATTATTTTTTACAGCTTTCACGTATTCAAATTTGTATATTTTACTCTTCATTGACTGATAAAAATTATATTATTTTCGCTTATTTTAATTCATTAATAAGCTTTATTATTTTTTACAGCTTTTACGTATTCAAATTTGTATATTTTCTCTTCATTCACTGAGAGAAGTTATATTAATTTCGCTTATTTTAATTCATCAATAAGCTTTATTATTTTTTACAGCTTTCACGTATTCAAATTTGTATATTTTACTCTTCATTGACGGAGAGAAGTTATATTAATTTCGCTTATTTTAATTCATCAATAAGCTTTATTATTTTTTACAGCTTTCACGTATTCAAATTTGTATATTTTACTCTTCATTGACGGAGAGAAGTTATATTAATTTCGCTTATTTTAATTCATCAATAAGCTTTATTATTTTTTACAGCTTTCACGTATTCAAATTTGTATATTTTCTCTTCATTCACTGAGAGAAGTTATATTAATTTCGCTTATTTTAATTCATCAATAAGCTTTATTATTTTTCACAGCTTTCACATATTCAAATTTTTATATTTTAGTCTTCATTCACTGAGAGGAGTTATATTATTTTCGTAAATGCTTAAAATAAAGACTGCACAATTTTAACTGTTAAGAGTGATTAGTTAGAAGATTATTAATAAAAAGTACCAAACAATCAATTTTAGTTATTAGACCTCTAATTATTAATCTTTACATTTTTAACATTCAAATAAATTCTTTCATTAATAGTGAATTGCTAAATGGTTTCCTCATTCAATGCTCTTTTACATGTTATAATTGTGGAATTCTTTGATAAATGCACGCTGTTTCGATTACCATTTCTATACCATTTACTTTAATAATAATATTTTCATTGAAAGAATAATAAATTTGTTTTGTAATAATATTTGTTTGCGATTTATATATTCTCTCTACACATGTAGATTTCAAATCGTTAAGTTGATGTAACATTAATTTGTATTGATTTTTTTGTTTATTTCTTTTTTATAAGATGTGTTGATTTCAGAAATCTTCATAATTATAAAATTTTGAAACATTAAAATTTATTTTTGAAATTTTTAAATACTAAATGAATTTAAAAATTTAATGAAAGATCTTGGTTAATCGAAATGTTACTACTATAATTAATTGAAAAACAAAGCAAGAAAAAATTGATGGTTTAATGTATAGAATTTATAACAAAGAGACAAATTTGAGTTACGCTTGGTGAATGAGAAACGGTCTTGAGCTTTAGCTCTTGAGTCAATAAAATAATGATTTTTATTCCTGACACTGTCAAAAACCATTCTGTTGAGAAATGCTTTAAGTTAAACTTAATGAGATCCAGATGCCCATCCATTAGTATGGCATAGAATTGAAAGCAAATATATATATATATATATATATATATATATATATATATATATATTTCAAATTACTTCAAATTACAACTACAAAATTTATTGTAATTTTATATAATATTACGAAATTCAATTAAAAGAAATAAAACTTTTTATCATTTCATTTTTTAATACCTTCCCCCTAATTAAGCAAAAAACACACTCCGAAATTATACATTTGAAAAATTACTTGTGATTCGATTTGATACTCGTAATAAAATTATTCAGATTGAATTTGATTTGGTCTAATCATTGTATTGCTAAAATGGCTGAGTATATAAAAAAATAATATACATTATTTTTAGTTCCATCATATTATTAATATATTTTTTCGACGAATTAGCATATGAATGATTATAGCTCTACATTTGTTTTAATCAATTCGTAGGTTCAAATCCTATTTCGGGTATGCATATACAGGGTGTCCCAAAAGGTCATGTCCAAATGGCCCACATGGTTGTATCAGGTCACGAGGGAGCAGAATTACATAAGAAAAGGGAGTCGAAAACGCGATCGTAATCTGCTAGAGGGCGATAGCTAGACGTGTCAGAGAAAGGATGAACCATTACAGCAACGCAAAGTTGGCAGACATGCATAATGTGTATGGCGCTGTAGAGGGCAATGGACGAGCAACGGTACGCATGTATCGACAATGTTTCCCGAACCTACGTGTACCCGACCATAAACTGCTCGGACAATTACATCGCCGATTGCAAGAGGTAGAATCGTTCAGAATCAGCAGCCAAATCGGCTGGCAACGTATAACAAGGGCACCGAACATCAAGAACGCTGTAGCCAAATCTCTGGTGACGTGACACAACCATGTGTGCCGTTTGGACATGACCTTTTGGGACACCCTGTATATAGTGGTTGAGAATCCACTTTAAATTGTGAGTACTGATTCAGTTGTGCATCGTGTACAAAAATGAATTTAAGCGACAGAAAATAAAACGGTCAATACATTTTTTGCATAAGCTGCCACATGTCATGAGAATACAAGCAACAATTTTTATTCCATAAATCCTTTCCCTCACAGTGAGAAATATATACCAAGCATTTAAAAATAATAAAACAAGACACATAGACACTTTTTAATGTGAAATTTGAGTATCGGTTGCAAAGAAGCTATGTCAAAGTTACATGTATTGTAGGACTTAAATTAAAAGCTTAGGATATAAATTGTTATAGATGTAAAAATGAAAATTAACAGGATTTATTACACTCGTGTCCATAAATTAAAAATAATGCAAGTTTAGGCAAAGAAAGAGACAGAAGCAAAACAAATGTGACTTAGTTGTAAAGTTTATTTATTAATAAATAGGTAAAGAGCGAAAAAGATGTATGTTTAACAACATTAATAAAAACTGTAATTTTTATTTCTCGGAGCCAATTTAAAAGAGAACCTATTTACAAAAACAATAGAACTTGGTTGGTATGATGGTCAATACATAGTATGCCCCCAGACGATGAAATACAGGCCCGCACAACGCCTACCGTATGCACTGTGAAGATGAGCGTCGTCATTCATAAACCGAAATTTTGCACATGTAGTGCCCCGAATCAAACGTACATGTCGTTCCAGAATGGCATCTAGATACATGTGGCCTGTCATTTAAAATCATTATATGACAGGCCATATGTATTGTCAAATAAAATCATTTATTAAATGAACAAAAAATGTAAGTTTCAGTATGTTATCAAACCAAGTATAATACTATTTCTCAATCTCTTCTTGGCTTTCGGAGAATGATTAACTTGTTGAAATCATTTTAGACTTACAGGTCTGAAATAGATAATATTCTAGTATTACCATCCAAGTTAATTTTATATAACATTTTACATTTAAACATAGTTACATTATAAATCTTATAACTATAAAATGAAGTGAAATCAATATTCAAAGGCTATCATTGATATGAAATAAAACACTTATGAAACATGCAAATTAGTTCTGGAACCCAGAATAATTCTTCCCCAAATGAGTAATCCTGCTACTTCGTAAAGGTGTCGTTCAATTGTGTTGTCTTGGTGATAACGGGTACCTGGCCTTCTCTATATGAAAGTTCATCGAGAATCAGACTGAAAGCTAAACCTGGACTCGTCGGAAAACATTACACAAGACCACTTTTGCGGTGTCCACAATCCATGCTCTCTACTCTAGGCTAATTGCAGGCGACAGTGAGTTGCGTTAAGTGAAACACGTCTGACAGACCTATGAGCATATAGATAATGTGCCCTAAGCGTCTCTACACGGTAAACTGTCAACCGGTAGTTGAAGAGAACAGACGAGACAGTTCTGATGCTGTGCTCCGCTTGTTTCTCTTGGCAGTGACTGCCAAACACGGGTCCTCATTCGGCGTTGTAACTGGAGCGACCAGTGCTGTAACTTCTACTCACATTACCGTCATCTTGAAACCTTGCCAAAACCTGGAGAGGACACTCGTGAAGATTCAAGATATTTCCAGCTGAGTACGTACACATTCCAGACGGCCGATAATTCTACCACTTAAAACACTATCCAAATGCTTCATTTGTTCTATAGCTATGCTGTTATTGCACTGAAAGGCTTTTAAAGAGCTTGAGAACAATTTTACTTATTTGCAACCATTCCATATATACATCTTTCTTACACTCTTGTCATTGTGACGTACAATCGGCGCCCCCTGGTGATTTCTTGTAATGTGCATATCATTCTTCAAGATGTGTGTGATAATTCTACCTGTGAAATTTTTATTTTAGATTTCAATTTCTGTAAGATTCTTTATTACCCTTAATTTATGGACACGAGAGTATTTTAAAACGTAAATTTGCTGTTTGGTTCCTTCAGTTGCTGAAATAAAAGTATCTTGGTATATTTTGAGTTACTATTTTAATTTAAGAAAACCTAATTTTAACTATGGATTAATTTACTATAAATTATAAAAATAGAGGAAATATTTTGTATGGAATTTTTATAAGAATATGTATTAAAATTTTAAACTCCTTTTTTTATTTATTAATTTATATTTCATTTATAAAATTCGAAAAGAAATTCAAAACCTAAAAATAGATAATTCTGCATAAGTAAATCTAAACAGAAATAATTTTGTAAAATTGTTTAACTTCAAATATAGTAGGTGTATACACCAGTGAACTTCCCTGAATCTTACTCCAATGACGTTCTACCAGTTAGATTTGAAGAAATGAGACTGGTTTTAATTATACCAAGGAAAAAGTTATAAATACAAACTATCTAAGTGAGTCAATTTAGAGTAAAATAATCGGAAAGATATTGATGAGACTGAAATGCAATTGAAAGTTATGTTACAGGAAACAATCACATATTACTTGGTTTCACAAAACACAAATCCCGTAACAGTAATGATATATATTGCAGATTATATAAAATAGTGCTTAAAGGTAAGGATTTTTCAAATGTATTACAATGTTATCAAACTAGGGAAGAGATTATCACATTCAATGATAATTAAATATTGGAATTATGTATTGAATCAGATGTCACATAATAATAAAAAAAAAGAAAACGGAGAGAAATTTCATTGCGATAATAATTTTGAGTTTTAACAAGGAATGCATTTGAAGAAAATAATAAAAAAATGGGTGATGAATGTACTGAAATAATTAATATCATGTTGATAGCGGTGAGAAAAGAAAATATTACATGTTCAGTTTTGTAAATAATATAGCATAAAATGCATTATTGTGATTTAAACGAAAAGTTTCAATTTACTGGCAAAAAAGTAAAGACTAATAAATGCTGTAATTAAGTGCTAGGAAAATTAATTTCCAGGCACTTGTACAAAGTTATAGTATAAAGTAAGAAAGAAAGAATTTTACACACATGCACAAATAAGAAGGTATAAGATGATAGAAATATAAATAAATGTAATAAAGAAAGTGAAAAAAATAAATAGATTTCAAGAAATCCATAGAATAAAATAATTTAAGTTAATTTTCTCTAAGCTGTAAGCCAGAAGGTGAAAATTTCATTCTTTATTAGTAAATCCATTAATTTATTAACTAAATTTCTAAATATTTTGTTTTTGATAATCTTCTGTTGCCATATTGTTTCCCATTTATCACTTTGCCCTATCAGATGGTGGGATATTGTTAATGAACAGGTGATAAGATAATGAATGGGGCAGTTTCATAACTGCATGTCAATCTTTTGAGAATGAAATATTGAAACCTTGAAAATATTAGAGAAATGGCCTACGGCCAGTAAAGAAAATAATTTCTTTTGAAGTCAAATTAAGGTTTTTTTTTTTCAACTTTGGGTATCATCTGGTGTATCTTTCTTCCCGTGGTGCCATTATACCATTCTGACTGTCAAGAGCTTAAAATCTAATTTTCTAAAAGTCTTTTCACGGTTCATTTTGATATCAAAGTGAAAGGAGCACAGTTTAAGTTTATAGCATGTTTAGCATTTTCATCTGTCTTTTCTTGCACTGAAGAACAGAGTAATCCAACTCAGGTTACTCTGACGAACTTTGACTCTGCTTTTATGTTTAAATGAAGCGGTAAGTGGCCTGTTATTCTCAAAAGAGTAGAAGTCGATCTAAAGGCACATGTAATACTATTTTCTATGCATTGATGCCAGTTTGTGTTCATTTCTCTGGATCAAGAAGTCTCCCTAAATAGGCGAGCCATGAGAAATCCTTTTTTCTATAACCGTTAGACATAAAATAATTTCATTGTATTGGATATACCCAAGTATTTTTTTCAATTTTGAGAATTTTTAATATGAGATGATTTATTATTACTTTTGTGATTTAATCGTGTAGACCTGTTCCATTTTTGGACAAAAACTTCGCCTAAAATTTTAACATTATGAACATTAAGATTACTTTTTATTCTTGCATTGGAAAGTATGGTCTTGGGCATTATTTTAAATTTTGTAATGAGAATATTGTTTTGTCAGAAGAGATAGTTTATATACATATATATATATATATATATATATATATATATATATATATATATATATATATATATATATATATATATATATATATATATATATATATATATACTTTATATTTCAATCTACCCAGGTTTTGTACAGATCTAGAGAACCAAATGCCAATTTTCACTTTCTGCTGTGGTTACCAAAGTCAAAGTCAACTGCTACAATGTTCTATAGCACAAGATCGCCACAAAAATCATGTCGGAAACCAACCTCTGGTTTTCTTGTTATATCTTCATCTGTTATAATATATATTCTTCTCTCCAAAAGGCTGTTCCATAACAGTTCTCTGATTACTTCAGAGCACTTAACACCACAGATGTCTATAAAATACTTTCTAAATTGAATTCTTATCTGTTTTTTTATTTATTTATTTTTTTATATATAATGCTCACTTCTTTTTTATATATTTTTAGAATTTCATCTTTATCAGGTAGGCATTTTTGTGCTTTTCTTCTTGACTCATATAATTATTTTCTTAAGTATTGTAAAACTTGATATCTATCAAGCTTGTGCAAACATGCGGATTTGCGGTTTGATCTTATAAGTCTTATCACAGCTTCTCTTGATTGTCTCTTGTAATTCTGTAGCCTCAATTCTAGGTTATTCTTGACCACCGCCGTTATTGGGGTTTGAAATGAGGTAATAAGAGATAGGCTGAGTTGACGAATGAATTTATTGTGGTTCTCATATGTATAGAGGGTATTAACACATTTTTAGAACGATTTCGATAACGAATTAAAGAAAGTAAATGTTTAAGAATAAAACTTTTTGGCAACAGTTTATTATTTGGAATGAGAAATATCGCCTGCTACTTTTAAATTTATTCTTCTTCCAAAATGTCACATATAAACATGCTAAACTGAAGATTATGTTTTTGCACTTTCCGAAGATAATCATTCTTATTTCAGAATTCAAAAACGTTGTGAAATGCATGGTATTAAAATTTCTAAGTGCAAAATAAGCAATATTATTAATCGAAACGGTAAAAACTGTCAATCATTATTTCTAAATAGAAAGAAGACTCCAAACGATTATCTGTAAAAGGTAAGTACTATTTCAAATGTTTCTAAAGTGAAATCGTTGGTAACAAGAGAAATTCCGCCAATACAGAAATCAATTGCAAAGTCTTTAAATACATCTGTAGTAACAATAAATAAAATAGTAAACCAGTATTTACAACTTAAAAATGCTAAGAAACGTAATGTTCACCAGTTTTTGCCGAGACATGTGGCTCAATGCACAACATTTTGTGGAATCCTGTATGAAAACCACTTAGCAGGAGATAAATGGAAAAACATTGTGATCCTTGATGAAGCATGGGTTTACCTAAATGACTATAACAAAGAAAGGTCTTTACTATAGAAAATGAGGAGAAAAAATGTACAAACCCGTTTCTGTCAATATAAAGTAAGTTTCAGTAAGAGGTTTATGATTGTCACAGGTTTCTCCTACAATGAGAAATTAAAAATAAGAAGAGTGGAAAGAAATGTTAAAATCAACTCATCGTGTACTATCAGAAGAAGGTTTTACACCCAATATTTACAGAAGAAATTTCACTTCTTTATCCCAATGACTTTCAAAGAGAGAAACTTCATGAAGACAAAGCTATAAACCATACTTCGAAAACTACCACTGCATTCATTGAAAAAGTAATGACTAATACATGTATTGCATGTATACATTTTCACCATATCCCTACGAAGTATCCTGACTTTTCACCTATAGATTATTGTGCCTTTGGTCTGTTAAAAAAGAGGCTCTTTCTAAACGCAAACCCACCACGATAGATGGACAATGGAAATTAGTAGAAGAGGAATGGAAAGTAATATCCCTGAAAATATTGCGAAAAGCTCTTCTATCCTGGAAATCACGATGCAGAGTTATAGTCCAGAAAAAAGGCTATCAGATAGAATATTTAAAAAAATAATCTTTACATTTTAAGCATTAATTAAACGGCCGCGAAATCATTCTAAAAATGTGTTAACACTCTCTGTATATCTTTTACCTTTTTAAACTGCAACATTTCACTACTTCCTTAATTTTTATTTTTATATATCTATGGTCATTTAGAGTTTCCCTGTCTAAGACTTCCCAGTCTGTATTGTTAAACAAATCTATATGTGAAGAAAAAGAAAGGTCTGGCCAGCTTTTCTGTCCTCGACTAACAATAAAACATTACCTGGCAAGTATAAAATGTAGAGGTGTGTTTGCTAAATTGAATATATGGATTATGTCTCCACTGTTGTCTTTTGTGCAGGTATCCCCGAATTTCATTATATGCATTTATATAAGCTCCTACTATAAAGTGTTAAAGATTTATCTGATCGATAGTTTGGCAAAATTCATCCAAAGTGTGTGTGATATCAGTCCTACTCATTCCTTTCATTCTGCCGATATGGAGCTAAAGAAGACTATATCCTATAACTTTAGTGAGAGGATAATGTTTGATTACAATATTTATAGCCACTGTGTTGTCAGCAATACTAAGAGGCGCTGATTTGAAATATGAGTTAGTAATGTAAATGGCTGCTGTTTGATAGTAAAAAAGCCAGCTACATCAAGTTTGTGGTATTCCTAGAATTTTATTTGATAAAACGTTGCAATCTTGTGGGCTTACAATTCAATAACGTTAATATTAATGTCATGCAATTCTTTGTTACTGGAATCAGTATCTTTATTTCTTTTTATTTGATATATACGCTAGCATCTTGAACAGTATCACCCTTTTTTCAATTGGCTCCTTAGTTTTGAAATGTTTTTTCTTAACTGTACCTTTAAATCTTTGTTGAATTTCGATTTGCGACAAATTTTGGCTGCGATTTATCCCCTCTTTACCTTTTTGGAAGATATTTTAGATGCCCGTTTTTGGAGAGAATCTTTTAAATTTATTATCATTTTTTTTGGTACTACCAGTAGCGAAGCTTCATTTTCAGTTTTTATCGGTTTATTAGCACCTTGTTGTGTATTTTTACTACTTTGCTTGAAAAGAGAGGTTTTGATCTGAGAATCAGTTACTTAATAATACTTCATCATTTAATGTAATAACAGGGCAAATAACCAACTTTTAGAAACTTTATTTTGTAAAACTACAAGTGGATGTAGCAAACAATTGTTTTAAAAATTTTATCAGGAATAAAAACAAAATTAGTGAGGTCCGGTTTTATGTGTGTTTCAGCTTTTTATAACTTACTCAATGTTAGAAGAAAGTCTGGGATCTGCCTGTGAAAACTAAATATATTTTTCAATAGTTCTTTATATTATACTTTTATAATGCCTGTATTATTACTTAATTTTAAAAAAAATTTAAAAAAAAACGCGTCAGAATTTTTATTTAACATATCTTAAGTTACACAACTTTTTCTCGGAAAAAATTAAATTTTAAATTATTATTTATTAGTACTGCTCTCTATTGACACATAAAATCACTTTCCCTGAGTTTCTATTTTATTTGCCTCTTTCAAAAAAAGTACATTTCTTTTAAAGTTATAATACAAACTTTAAAAAAAAATTTCTTTAATATTTGAAAATTATGAACATTTTATTTAAAATAATAACATTCAGTATTGGAAAAATCGTTCTAATTAGAACTTTTTCTATGCTAAAATTATGTAAAATTTTGCTCAAGGAAAAATCTTTTTTGGTTTTATACTCTTACACACACAAAAAAAAATGTTTTTAAATATAATTTTATCCCTTGCGGAAAATTATGGATTAGAATCAAAACGAGACGATTTTAATGAATATATTGAATTAAAATAACTCATACATGATAATTACTCTGATACATTAAATAAATTTTAGATGACAAGTAACATTAAGCATAACCAATAATGACATATGATGGAAAAAAGTCCGTTAGAGGCACATCAATTACAGTAAAATTCAAATTATATTACTCATCCAAATCTAGTCCTAGACTAGAGTATGCATCAGTATTAATCGCAAAATTTCACTTTTTTTTATTCTACATATTTTTCTCCGTCGTAGATTGATGGTGTCAACTATTTTCACTATGAAAAATAAAATTCTAATTTTAATAAATCACAAAATTTTTTTATTAGTTTACTTTAACACTAAACACAACAGTTTCTACAATTACGTTCAAAAAATATAAATACAGAATGTTAATGAAATATATTTAATTTTTTTGATAAGGTAGCCAATATATCATGAACTTAACTTAACTTTTTTACTAACATGCTCTAAAACAAAGGAGCTTTCCTCCTCATACCGTTTGCTCACAATGATGGAAATAACCTCAGATTATAGCCACATTACTGCAATCTTAAATAAAAATTGAATTATTTAAATTAAAAATAAGTTGAGTTGCACTTATTATATTCATAAGTTTTGTTTTTCCAGCTGATTCATTCATTTATTGTAAAACGGTTAGAGTTAACTTTATAAAATTCATATTGATTAAAAAAACAGACGATCTGTTAAATTTTCTTCAGTCTTCTCATGATAGAAAAAAATTAAACAGAGAGTCTGTTTTCTACTAAAAAGAATCTAAATTCCCCTATTTATGTCTTAATTAATTCGGATCCATTCCATTATACCCTTGTAATCTATCATCGAAATAAAATTTGGCTTTAAATTAAGTTTTGTTGAAATAGATGTTTCTATATTTTATAAAATCTTAATAAAAAACACTCATGTCCATAAATTAAGGATAATTAAGAATCACACAGAAACTGAACTCTATAATAAAAATTTCACTTGTGTGTAGAATTATCACACACATCTTGAAGAATAATATACAAATTACAAGAAACCACTAGATGGTGCCGATAGTACGTCACAATGACGAGAGTGTAAGAGAAGGGAACATAAGAAATCGTTACAAAGAGATAAATCTGTTCATAAGCACTTTAAAAGCCTTTCAGAGCAATAACCGCATAGTTATGGCACAAAGAAAGCATTTAAATGACGTTTTTCGTGGTAGAATTATCGTCCATCTGGAATGTCGACGTATTCAGCTGGAAGTATCCGAGGAACTTGAAATCACCCAGAGTGACATCTCCAGGCTTTGGCAACGATTCCAAGAGGATGGTAATGTGTGTAGAGATTGCAGCACATGTCACTTCCGAGTTACAACACCGAATTAGGACCGGTGTTTTGCAGTTACTGCCAAAAAACAGCCGGAGCACATCATCAAATTTGTTTCGTCAGCTCTCTTCATCTACCGGTATGACAGTTTCTTAGTAGATCGTGTACAGACGCTTAAAGCACAGTGGTTTGCATGCTCGTAGGCTGTCAGATGTGTTAAACGTACCGGAACTCACTGTCGCATGCGGTTACCCTGGAGTAGAAAGTATGCATTGTGGACACCGCAACAGTGGTCTTATGTGATGCTTTCCGACGAGTTCAGGCTTAGCTTTAAGTCTGATTCTCGACGGACTTTCATATGGAGAGGGCCAGGTATCCGCAACCACCAAGAAACCACCACTGAACGCATCGTTACGGTGGTGCAGGATTTCTCATTTGGGGAGGAACTATTCTAGGTTCCAGAATTAACCTGAATGTTCAGGATGTAACCATTACAAGCCACATCTATCGGGATGCCATTCTGGAGCAACATGTACGTTTGTTTTGGGGCACCATGAATGCAGAATTTTTTATGGATGACAACGCTCGTCCTCACCGTGCAAACATTGTAGACGAATGACTTCAATAAGCAGATATCACCCTTATGAACTGGCCAGCATACTCACCGAACTTGAATCCAATAGAGCATAAATAGCACATACTTGGCCGACTAATTGCAGCCCGTCAACTGACTCCCACTTGTCTACCAAAATTTTGGAAAGCTTTGCTTGATGACAGGTGTAATATTTCCCAAGATAAGATCGATAATTTGATACTCAGCATGCCTAAACATTGTACGCCTGTATTGCATCGTCTGGCGAACATACTATGTATTAACCATCATACCAACCATGTTATATTGGTTTTTGTAAATAGGTTCTTTTTTGAAATTCGCTCCAGTGAGTAAAAATCACAATCTTTTTTAATGAAGTCAAACTTATAGCATCTATTTTGCTCTTTATCTTTTTAGTAAATAAATTTTACAAATAAATCACATTTGTTTTTCTTCAGTCTCTTTCTTTGCCGAACTTGCATTATCTTTAATTTATGGATATGAGTCTATTTGCACCATTTTTCAATACAATAAATCACATTTCTTTTTCTTCAATCTCTTTCTTTGCCTGAACTTAGATTATCCTTAATTTATGGATATGAGTCTATTTGCACCATTTTTCAATAGACTGTTAAAATATAAATATATTTAAACAATATACAACGCAAATATTTACGTCAGTAATTACGCGCGATTTCTTTTTCTTACTTGCTACTATTATTATCATAACGGGGCATAATGCAATTGTACCCTTAATTCAAGGTGACAGCTTTTATATTTATTGGTTAGCAAAGTGAATTAAAAATTAAATATTAATTTCAGTAAGAGAATTCTGGGTAATATTTTTC
Organism: Latrodectus elegans; assembly: GCA_030067965.1. Classification (NCBI taxonomy): domain Eukaryota; kingdom Metazoa; phylum Arthropoda; class Arachnida; order Araneae; family Theridiidae; genus Latrodectus; species Latrodectus elegans. Next base: position 27,240,462 of record CM057813.1, read on the forward strand.
GTCGTCCAATGCACACAGTTTATAGTTCACAGCTTTTATATTTGTTTTGTTAATTTGGTGAGATTACTTTCAGTTAGGTTACTTTATAGTTTTGTAGAGTAAATTATATTCCTTTTTAAATTTTACTTAAATTTTGTACATGTTACTTTTTAATTGTACTTTGATTACTTACATTATTTTCCTCAGCATTTATAAATTCAGAATCAGTATAGTTTAGACACTTATGCTTTCCAGTTAAAGGTTTCATAAATTTAATTCTATTCTTTGTTATTTTTGGGTTTTAAAAAATTTTTTTTTGACATCAATTTTGTAAATTTTTATTTTATTGCGTTCTATTTGTGATACTAATAGCATACTAAAAGAAATAAAAATGCTATACTAAGTAAAATATTTCTGATACTTTTCTTCAATCACCCAAATAAACTCCGAGAAATAAAAATGCTATACTAAGCAAAATATTTCTGATACTTTTCTTCAATCACCCAAATAAACTCCGAATTCAACACATAATTAAGTTTAAAATAATGTTAGCATTTAGTAATATAATTAGTTAGCATAATTAGTAATCATCCAGAAACAAGTTTAAAATAAAAGATTCCTTAAAAAACCCAAAAACGAATAGAAATACACTGATAAATAAAAATGCATTGGATGTAACAACTGTTGCCATTCAACAAAATAAATGAGTAAAAGAAAACATTTTTATTTAATCTTAAAATCTCAACAAAGGATAAATAAAATATTTATCTACTCAGCACATTTAGTTTTAACCTCTTCCCATCACGCATGATTAAATTTATAATTATAGAACTTCACAACTAAAATTTTAGATGGAAATATGTTTAAATCTCCAAATCTAAAACCAAAGTTTGAAACAAAATAACTAAGCTGACATTTTTACAGTTATAGTAACGAATTCATTCTTTCTGGAACATTTCATCTCATAGTTTTTTTCGGTATCAAAAGTTTATCTGTATCTTGACCACTGTTAAGCTGTAATATAGTCTCAGAGAAGTTCTTACTGAGGATGCCTGTAGAAAATCCTTAAATTCTGAAGACTTATTGGATGTTGATATTTCCAAGAATCAAACTCGTTCTACTGGCCATAAAAGCTGATTGGTTGCTCTTTGTATTTTTACAAAGCGTAAGCTATTATCTTTCGTTAAAAGGAGTTGCATCATACTACCAAGAGGACCGTTGATTCCTTTCTTGTAGTCTAATATGTTATCCCCAACTGCAATCATCCATGCACCCTGTTTGGAGTTCTTTCTGTGAACCAAGAGTCCCAAATATTCTGATCTAAAATGTGCTCATACTTTATTCTGTAAAATTAGTTCGTTCTTCCCTTTCATTATTAAGAAAATCTTGTCGGTTGTATTTACATCAGATAAGATTCACTCACAAACATCTTGAAGAAACTTTTTTGAAGAAATAAGTTGTAGATAATCCTTTTCATAAATATATGTCAAAGGTCTCTGGAAATCCTCATGCCATCACAATCTGCCAACAAGTGCTCATTTCTTCATAAAAGATACAAGTTTTCCTAAAATGTTTTAAGAGATCTTTTGTTTGAGATCTATTTCATTAGATCTCAAACAAAGGTCTCTCAAAGTCTTTTCTAATTAATTAGCCAGAGTTTTAATAACTTTAAATATTTCAAATTCAGTTTCCTAATTTTAAGATACGGATTCGAAAAATTCATGACGTCATCAAATGGCATTTTTAGACTTTTAGGTAAAAAACCACTAACTAGCACCATACTTCTACCAAATTAGATAAACAAGTTGCTTATTATTGCTTCATATTCAAGGTAAATTCCCTGGGATCAATTTAACAATTAAAATGGTGCCATGAAGAGGGATTGCAGAGATTTCTTTATTACATTGACATGGTTTCTAACGTGGACAGACTAATTCTCTTTTCTAGAAAACGATTATAGGATCATGTCAATGAAACATTCCAATGAAAGCATTTTAGTTCTTTCTAATCAAGAGCTCTAATGATAGAATTAGTAATTTTAGCTACCACCAAAGTGGTCAGAAGTTCTTTTCAAAGAATACTTCCAGCTCCTGCTTTTAGCGGTATTATGCGTGATTTTTCAGCGATGAAAATGAACTCTCCATTTCCTCCGTTTTTAATTCTTAAAATGATCATAGTGGCATAAGTATATCTGCTACCATCGCATAAACAATATAATGGTGTATCATGTTAAATTAGTTATAGCAACTGGAATATCTTGATATATGTATCTCCTCTAAGCATTTGAGTTCGTCGAATTATTGCTCTACATAATTAAATGTTAATTACTTACTTAATTAATTGTTAAGTCATTGTTTTGACTATTCAGTAACTCTTCTTCCCAGTCTATTTCCAATGTCCATAATTATTGTAAAATCAATATTGGTAAATTCATAACTTGGGTCGTAAATCAATAAGATCACAGACATATTTTTTTATTTATAATTAAATAAAATATCCTCTTTATGATTCTTTATAATGTCATTTCTTACAGACTTTAATATGCAGTGTATCTTTATTATGATTTCATATCAACCTAAGTATAGAAATTTCGGATTCTTCAGATTTAAAATGCTTCATATATTTGTTAACTATTATGCCATTAATTAATCAATCATATTTATAAGATTATATTTTGTTCATTTCTATACATTTCCACTTTTGCATGATATGGAAACTTTAATTTTAATATGAATCTTTTTCTTCACTTATCAACCAAATTCCAATTTAATTCCATATTATCATATGAATATTTTTAAATTTTGTATACTTGTCACAACTTTAAGTTTTCTTATATAGCGTAACGATAAAAGTTTATAGCTTATGATGTTTTTGCAAATGCAGATTAAAAAATATCAATGATTTAACTAATCTGTTTACTCATTTCTTCTTTATTTATGTATTCAGCCGTAAGTAGATGGAAATATTTAGGTATTCAATCGACACAACATCTTACTACAATTCAAAAATGATCTCGTAGAACAAATCTAAACTCTTTCCTGTTTTACTAGTGCGTGTATGTGTAAATAAATTATTTCCGATATCATATATGCCAAATAAAACAGAATTTTGTTAACGGAATCTAGAGTGACTTCCACACGTTTGACATCTATGGTTACAGCGTCCATTTGTAAGGTGGTATCTGCAGCTACTGTACGCCGAAGATTGCATATGAGTGGACTGTACACACAGGTGCCTCGAGCTTGTGTTTGTCTATCCGTCCAATCAAGAGGGGGACGATTAAAATGATGCAGGGAATATACTAATTGGACTCTGTTTGACTGGGGCAATGTAATGTTACTGATAAGTCAAGATTTGCTCTGGAGCCAGATGGCAAGCGTATAAGGATATGGCGTGAACAAGGAACACACATTCAGCCCTAAAACATCACCGAACATCACGCATTCCGAGGCGGAAGCATTATTTTGCGGACAGAGATTTCAATAGGATACTGCACCGACCTGGACATCTTTAAACAGGGTTCAGAGAAATCTGTCTGATATCAAGATAAAGTCCTAGAACCCATTGTGAGATTGTACGTTGCAGCAGTTGGCTCTACTTTTGACTTAATGGACGACAGCGAACGTCACCATAGAGCTGACATCGTCGATGACTACCTGGAGAGTGAAAGGATTGCCCGTATGGCGTGTCCATAATATTTTTCTGACCTTAATCCCATTGAAAATTTTTGGGATGCTCTTGATCGTGCCTTACCTTCACGTTTTCCACCTCCTGCAGCTCCTATTGAGCTGCAAACTGCTCTACAAGAAAAATGGCTGTTGCTTAATTTTGCGGTGGTTGACCACCTAATTGAAAGCATGGTCACAAGGTGTAAACTTTGTATACAGATGAGAGGGGATCAAATACCCTATTAATGTCATTTTTTTTCATTTTATACTGTTTATTTTCACTTTATACATAATTCTGTTTAAATTTCTTGTATGTCATTATCTGATAACTTACAACAATTTAATATAGTTTTCATTTTTGTATATAATTGTTGATTTTATTTTATGAATAAATATATATGCTACTTTCCTCCCTAATTTTGGGTCAATAAAAGCAGTATTTGTATATTTTTTGCATTTTACATCTTCATGCTTAACTTTTAGAAGTGAGTGTATTATATATATATATATATATATGTATTTTATGAAAATATGTCTTATTATTCTCTGCTACTTAAGAACCATTTTAGAATATTGTAACCTTTATTTTAAGGATTATTTTCCTTGTTAAATACGGTAATCAAGAATAAATTAGTAGATATTTTTTGTTAAATGCTTGAAAATTTTCGATAACTGTTTCAATTTAATAAAAATTAAATTCATAATCATTTGGTGAAAATTTCAGCTATGACCATTTTCAGAAATATTCAAAAGAAGATACCATTAAATGATTCAATATTATAGATTAATAAATGGACACGTAAGGATCAAGGCAAATCACCGACTGTGTTCTAAAATTGGTGACTTTCGAATATATTACTATGACTCATCATTGCCTCAAAATTTTGAGCCACAGTCAGGTGACAAGGTCACATCTGAGCTACCATCCGCCTTTCTATAAGCATGCCCCACCAGCAGAAGGACTTTGCAAGCCACTGATTAGCGTACATTGAGAAAGTGGATATTTACCCGATCTCCTACTACAGCAAGTAATACTTCATTTTGCAGACCTTTACGATAAACGGATTGATGTTACTGAAGTTCTGAACCTCAAAATTGAATACAGAAAACTAAGTGAAAGCGAATATATTATTAAACAGTTTTGAACTTCATCATTGGAATTCATATATGAATTTTTTAAAAAAATTTATTTTTTTAAATTTGCAATAGTAATTTATAAAATATTTCACTAATACAGCATATTGACAATAAATATTATTTAATAATAGTACAGTATTTCTAACGTAAATAATATTCCCATTCATTTTCGCAATTCTACATTGAAATCTATACTTATTTTTCATTAAATATCTCCTGTTTCATTCTTAAAGACCGTATTGATTCGAATTATTATTAATATTGCCTATTAAAATGAAGGAATTCTAAAAATTATTGCTAAATATACATTTTAAACTTTGTTTTCGTTTCATAAAAGAATTCTATAACATTTTATAATTTTCGTAAATGCATTAAACTTTAAATTTTCATTAAGTTACAAAATTATTTGGAATTATTTGCATACATATTTTTACTCACACCCTGTCATTTTTAACTGGAAAATATTTTATGGATCAAATGTAAAGATAAATTTTCTCTAAATATGGTAAAAATGAAATTTAATTTATATTTAATTATTTGAAATATATGATAATTTCAATTACAAAGTCAATATTTTTCATAGATTTATACTTTTTTTCAAAAAATTTTAATGTGAATTTCTAAGTTTCAGATTCATAAGCAAGATAAAATGCAGTCAGTCAAAAAGAAAATAAGCAGGGGACACAATTCGGTTTTATTGGAGAGAGTTTATGAGTTTATCACAATATTGGTGATATTGTTAAGCATTTTAGGTACTTCTGTATTTCAAGATTGGCTAGGATTCTCAAATATTTTAATACAGTTTCACCAACCATGATTTAACATAATCAGCAATATTGAATGTACTCATAATCGAATATACTCATTCGGTTAAGAACTGGATGGAGTCCAGTGCACGTATATACATTTTTAAAGACCTTACGTTGATGATTCAATGAATTGAAAATCTATGATTACTGATATTATAACTTATTAAGATATACATTTCAAAATTTAAGACGTTATTCGATATTTTTTATATTTTATTTATTTATCTATTTTTTTATTTTTTGTTAATTTTTCTAAAATAACAATGTTTAGCTTTTTCTTACAAGCTTCAGTTATTTTAATTTTATTATCAATATTTCAATTTAAAATAGCACTTGTAATGCAGGATACGATTATTTGACCATTGGGCAGCTACAAAATTGTAATGATATAAAGTGGAAGTTAGGGAAAGGCTCAGTAACCCTAGATAACAAAATGGAATTGCATACTCTTCACTCTGAAGTATATATTCTTATATTTAAGTTATAATTAACTTAAAAATGTAATCCAATTTAATATCCGTTTAAAATCAGATATATTTATAACAAATTATTTTTTTTTAAATTTAAAGAAACATAAAAGATATTTCATACGTTAAAAATCATAAGCGGACAAATAAAGCGCAATAAGGAAAATTTTAAATCTTTCTTTATTAAAAAATATATTTTAACTCTATATTAAATACAAAAAAATCAATTTTTAAATATTTATTTCCCTGGCAGATGAAAGTTAAAGATACATAATAATTAAATATTCTAAACGATAAAAAAAATTCAAGAAAATCAATCAAACTTAATTTAAAAAAGTAATAATTAAAGTATGCAAAATTATTTTAATTCTTTAAATGTTTTTAAAGTAATTATATATATTTATTGATCAAATTTTTAAAAAATTAAGTGGCTTTGGGGTTGAAAATTTGTGTTGCATTTTAAATAAATTGAAAATCTTCTTTGAAAGAGAAATTAAAATATATATAAAAAAATCGTAGCATTTTAAGGCCAGTATCCTAGATAAAAAAAAAGGATGAAAAAGGTAAAATTTGCGTTCGCCTATTATATGATTTTACTTTTCTTATTAGAAAAAGCAGTTTAAGTTTGTGAGACAAGTTTTATTTATTCTCTGAACTTTGTTTGTTATATTAAGGAGCATTAAAATTTTCATATGAAAACAGTTTAAATTTTCTTGTATGTTTTCAAAAAGAAAGTTTAATATTTTCTCTTTCTTCGTTTATTTACTTGAAACCTGGAAAAGTGTCTAAAAAACATTGACTGCTTAAGTTTATAAGCACCAGATTAGAATTTTGTAAAAGTTTTATCATTCAATTATTTTAATATTAGTACATTAAGAGCTCAGAAGTTAATGGTCAAAATATTGATTTTCTATGCGACAGTTCATGAGTTTGGTACCCTCTACAAACTTAAATGCTTGTAGTGACTTTTGAAGCCATTTTAAATTATTAATCCTGGATAAAGAAGCCATTTTAAGCAAGAAATGACCATTGAGCAGCAAGAAAAAAAATCAAATTAAAGTATTTAGACTCGCAATTTCTTAAAATATGTTTTCATTTTAAATGTAAAAAAATTCTCTACTTTATATAAGAATACTCACAATTTTCAAACTTGTACTAGCTATAAGAGAATCTGTTTATCAGTCATCAGCAAGCAGTTTTTTTTACGTAATCAAAAAATTTAATTCTCAATTTATCTCTTCGTATTTCTCGCGAACTTTTATTATGCTGAATTATTCATATTTCTTAGTTTTATTTCATCAAACTTTCCATTAAAATGTTACATTTCTATTTTTCCCCCTCTGTTTAAAATAATTATTTTCTTTTATGATTTATTTTCATTCAATGACACCTAACATTCGTCTTTACATAATTTATTCCTATCTCAAACGTAAAAGCTTCAGCTTCTTTAAACTATTCCTTAAAAATGTCTTTGCATGCTCAAAAGAATATTAAGTGGTTATTTAGTAAAATTTCTTAAAGTATTTTATTTTTAAAGGTCTATATGTATATATTCATTTTTAATGGTATTTTTGATTTCTTGCCAAGATATTTCTAAGGAATAATTAATTAAGTTCTGCTAATTAATCAGTTCTGGGGATACACATATATTTGAATGAATACAACTATATATTATAATTACGTATCGGAAAATTAAAATGCATTTTAATTCATTTACACACTGCTGGTAACATACTAAATGCCACACCCTGAAGAAAGTATGCAAATAACATCAAATTTACAACATGAACTAGCGGAGTTGAGATATGTAAATGATTAGAAATTCAATGCAGACGCACATTACGCGCGCCTGTAGCTGCATTTCAAAGCACTATTTAAGGCTTGGAGATTTCGACGATTTCAAGTTTCGAAATTTTGCTTTCCTCATTGACATTTCAATTAACGATCAATTATTCCTTGTAGAAAACAGAGATCATTTTTTGATCAAGTATCCAAGTTCGACAGAGAAATCACAGTGGCCTACCAAGATGGCCAATTATCTTTCACGAAAATTGGCAGTCGTGTTGAATGAAACAAACAACTGTAACAAACAACGGATATGTAAGATGCAGAAGGGTACGATGGACCGACGTGTTCGATCACATACACGTTTCTAGTACACATACACATACAAGTGCTACTCTTCACTTGATGACAGGCATATTGCGCGCATGGCAGTCACAGATCATTCAGCCTCATCACGAACCATAGCACAACACATTCAATCTGTAACGCATCATCCAGTGTCTGCGCGTACCATTCAACGACGCTTACAGCAGAGTAGTCTGTACGCAAGACGTCAATTGCTTCGTCTATCCTTGACACAGAACCATAGACATCCCCACCATCAATGGTACGATGAAAGAAGGATTTGAAAGGCAGAATGGATTAACTTGTTTGTCGCTCAACGGTCATTTTTTTGCACACGAGGGCTAATTAGACCGTGACCTACGGTTTAAATTGGATTCCGAACCACTACAAGCATCCACGCTCAAGGTGGGATTCGAACCCACGAACTGTTGAACCGAAGGCAAGAGCGCTAAACATTCGGCTGCCAGCTCGACGAAGGCAGAATAGAATGAAATTGTCTTAAATGAAGAGTCACGCTTCTGTCTGCGGCACTACAATGATCGCATTCGAGTCTGGAGATACCGTAGAGAGAGGATGCTGAAGAGTTGCGTTTGGCACCACCACACTCTTCCTGCACCGGGTATTATCGTATGGGGTGGTATTTTATATCACTCTGGCTGTGTCATTGCTGTTATAGTGCTCATTGACGATACTTTAAACAAGAAGAGCTACATCTCCAAGGTGTTGGAGCTAGTTGTCCTTCTTATCCCCAGTGCTTTCCCACAGACATATTTCAACAGGATAACGCACGACCACAAGTGGCACGCGTTATACAAATGTTCTTCGTCAGTCACCAGATTGAATTGCTTCCCTGGCTGGCTGGACATCTTGGTTCTTTCACCAATAGAAAAGATATGGTCCATGATTGTTCAAAGACTGACCCAGATTACAACCCCAGCTGCCCCTAGATCCACTTTGGCAACGTGTGAAAGCTGCTTGGTCTGCTGTACCCCAATAGCACATCCAAAGACTCTTTGAATCAATGCTGAGGCGTGTGGCAGCTGTGAACTCCAACAAAAGCGGCAACTCTGGCTTTTGATTTTGGCTGGAACCACTCTTCACAAAAGTCTATAAATTATTTCATTTGATGCTTGATCAACATCTAAAAAATAAATTTTGTTCTGATATATCTTGTGTATTTTGGTGTTGCCATTTGAGAGGGCAGCAGTGTATGATTACATTTCATATGTTTGAATCATTTAAAAAATAATGTTTTCTTCCACGGATTTCTGCTTATTCAGAAGTCCTAAAAGTAAAGTATCACATAAAGTAACATGCATTATATGTTTACATATTATAGGTGTGCTACTTAATGATATGTATTATATTAACATTTATCATATGTAACAAATATTTATATGTTTAGCAGATTCAGTGTCATAATAGCTCATTTTCAGGAGATAAAAATACGAAGTGTACTGACACAGGAAAGGATAGCGTTTACAATTCGATAAATTGCATGGTAAATCTAGAAGTACTCGAGATTAAAAATGAAAAGTTGAATATGTGTTACAAAATTGCTTCTGGCTTGGAGAAATGAAGGAACTTAAACTATTATCTTTGTCACAAAATCACATTACTGTTTATTACAGTGTTTTCTCAAAAATAATATTCTATATGTATCACAGCTCAAGATTCTATATATATCACATAATCACATGAAAGCACTGTTATAATATTATCATGAACAAAATAGACTCGGAAATATAGGATTGAGATAAGATAATCTGAAGTATCGACCAGTATATGACAGCAGCATCAATCTAAAAAATTTTCCTACTAAATGCCAACTTTATAGAAAATTCTTTATAATATGCTTAGAGCTTTTAAAATTTTTCATACATATGAGTCACTTATTTTTCGATAAATAAATTATTCACTATATAACTAAAAGAAATTATTCATAAGCAACGCCCTCCAACTGATCTAGTGGTCATCGTGCCTGACTGCGGATAGGGAGGTCCTGGGTTCGAATCCTGGTTCGGGCATGGATGTACTTTCTCAATCTATTTGGTATTGGTCTTTTACTTGCACAAATGGGCGGTGAATGGTTGCCTACCCTATAAACGGGTACCTAGGGCATGTGTGTACCGAGGAAGTTGGATTCCACACCAAACTATGGTTCTTGTTGTAAAAGTGGAGAATTGCACCCCATAATGCCAGCTTAGCTGGCACACGACAACAACATTCATAAGCAATCTTTAAAACCAATGTATTTTACAAATATGTCTAATAACTATTAACATGAGATTTTCATTAATGTTTCTTTGAAATCCTTGTATTTCTTAAATGTAATACACTCAAATAATTTTGGTAATTGGTTTTTCGCTCCCAAATATTGCTTACGAGATAAATTTAAATAAATAAGACCAGAATACAACTATAAACATACATTTTTTAAAAGTATGTACAATTTCAAATTAAATTAGAATTGCTTTGTCTATTATACAAAATGATATTTAAGTTGTAGAAGCTAAGAAATAAGTTAAAATAATTTGCATCATATGGAATTAAATAAATTCGTTTTTGCTTTGATAAGTGTTTCTTTTTAACTACACCAAAACATTTCGATTTTGAATAACAAATAAATGTATAATTTATCAGTAACCCACTTTTTGAACAAATTATATTATGAAACATTCCTCAAACTCATCTTCATAGCAAATTTATATACCCTCTGATAATTAGGCTTTGAGTATTTTAAGATATATATTACGTCTATAGTACAATACCACTTGTATTCATAATTAAAAAGTAATTCTAAATGCTTTCAGGGGAAAGTATATATAATGACATACTTGAAATATATACATAAAATGTAATATAAGAACTATAATCTTTTTAAAAAAAATTATGAATGAAAATAAAATCGAAGTGAAATATTTTTGACCGTTTACATGAGATCAGTTGAAATTTCAATAGTTAATCATTTATATAAAGGTTGACCACCAAAAGTGCCTAGTGTTAAGTGCAGCAAAATGAAATTAATGAGTAAAAAACATATTTTATTCCAAATAGAGAAAAAAGATGTATCATTTAAATTTATAAAATCGCATGCTTGATATGTCCATCGTAACACGTATTGTCAAATTGCAAACTAAATTTTGGCACAATTGTGACCTTTATCTGTCTTTGAACCGCACAGTTAATTAGAGAAACGTTCTCGGGATTGTTTGAATAAATTCTGTTTTTAAGAATTACTCACAGAAATCAATCATAAACAATAAAATCAGAAGAATAGGGTGACCAGTTAATACCTTTCTCTGTGTGACTCAGACTAATCATACGATCCTGAAAGTGCTCCAGTAAAGTAAATACGTTGGAGCAATGGTATAGCACTGACTTGTACAAGCCACGATGTACCTAATTGGGGAAAGCTTTGATTGTACTGGAGAAATCATGTCCTCGAATTATTAATATTATAACTGTTTTCCGTTCAAGAATGCCCAAGAATTTACTTTGAATTCCTTTGCAAATACATTTGCGACGTATTTTGTTACATTTTTAAAACAATTTCCTGATTTAAATATGCTCAACATATTTTGACATTTTGGTAAAGTCTACAAAGACAGAAAAGAATTATTCATTCCCGAAGATTCAAAGATTTATCTATGCATTTATCGATATCTAGATAAATCACTGAGTGTTTAAAAATAATATGCAATATTATTTATACAAATTAAGACGTGTGATATTATCCATCCATTCCATGAGAGCAATGACTACATATGAATATAGGATAGAATTCCATTCTGAGAGGCAGAACGTCCTTTGAACCTACAATATTGAGAAAGTCAATGAATAATGCCAAAACTTGCACTGTTAAATTCATTCCTTAAAGAAAATCACACATAAATGCTCAAAATAACATCTATAAATGTCATTGAATTGTTGACACCAGGGAAGAAATGATTTGTACTCGCTTTCAAAAATTCCTGGGGTCATGTTAATTTTGTCGGCGATGACAACGATTCTTGCCACAAGATTTTTAGCTGAGTAAATAATCATCTCATGCACAAAAGATTTCATATTGCCCGAGAAGAGAAAATACAAAGGATTGAAGATTGGTGAGTGAAGTGGTCAAATCATAGGTCTGCCACGTATAATTCAAGAGCTGGATATGTAGCATTTAAGAAGTTACTAGGCATGGTGAAAAAATATTTTCTGGGGCTCAATTTTGCATAAACAGCATGTCTCTCTGGATAGTGAGAGAACACTTGTCCCAAGAAGATATGAAATGTTAAACATTTAAATTGTGTGGTATGGTTGTAAGGGCCTACAATACCTTGCTTCACCATCGCAGAAAATTTTGCTGGTGTTTACAAGGGATATGGGTAAAAAAGAGATAACACGCTGCTTACGGAGCACCTTTTCCATCAAGATCTATCATTCTTGATCAATGCATTTCTACTTTTCACTTTTTTTGTCTTTCAAAGTGGAATGGGAATCTATACTCTTATGTATTTATTGATCACCTGGATGGGTATATATATAAGTATATGCTTTTGCTTAAACTAGCAGTTGTTAATAGTGTTTCCTTGTTTAATGCATTGAATGAACTTCATTTTAAAAATACAGGGTGATCTTTTTTAAAGTGACAGTAGCAGCGTCCTGTAGCGCGAAATAGTTGAAATAACAACAAACTTGATATATAGACTAATGAGAAAAAGAATTCCGTAAAAAAGGAATTTTAGTTCCAAAAATAGCCGCTAGGGCATTTTGTGGCACTTAAGAATGTATAAAATGGGAGAAAAGAAAAATACTAGCACATACAATCGTACAGTTAAATTTTTAATGTTTACCTACTACATTAACTTCCCCGGATAGGAATTAGACAACATTCAATGTGAGCACTCTGTTCTCAGAAATGACACCCTGCATTCTGTGCACAACGTTCGTCACAGCCGTATGTAAGATATCACGAGGAATTTTCCCCACAGTCTTCGTTATGTTGTCCCTTAGAATAGACAAATTTGATACTCCACCAACTTAAACGCACGTTCCCGTAACGTGAGAGGCATTGAGCTGGAGATCGCTTACTTCAGCTTCATAATTAAAATACAGATACCAAGCAGATGGATTTCAGATTTGGATTTCTCCACATAAAAAAAATCCTTTAAATAATTTAAATAATTAATCTTAATGCAGCAAATTAAAAAGTGAAAATCCCGCTGTTGATAATTCAAGCAATGCTACAATTTAGGTCACATATCATTGTTTTAATGTTTACTTCATAAATGCTTTTTAAAGATGCACACTTGAGACTGATTTTAAAAACTCAAACGGCTTTTAAATTATGAGAATGGACAAATTTAAAAAGTACATAAAGAACATGTTTTTAATAAAACAAAATAGGGAATATAATATCCATAAAACAATAATAAAATTTTGATATTATATATATATATATATATATATATATACATATATATATATATATATATATATATATATATATATATATATATACATATATATATATATATAATGTGTATATTTCAAAATATTAGATTTAAAAATATATTTGTATATGCATTTTATTTAATATTTAATATTATGCAACAATGACAGTAGAGATTTTCTACAGCTTGTTCTACTGTTTTACTTTTATACTGTCTGAACAGTCAAGGGAAACAATTTTCACCTATTTTAAACCACATTTACTAAAATAATGATCGTTTAAGGAACTTTATGAAAATATTTAACTCTGTTTTATTTAATGTACATATATATATATATAACAAATAATATCTTAATTATACAACTAGATATTTCAAAATGGCCTTGCTTTCTATTATCTTATTATATTCCAGCCATATCAGTAATATATTTTCCCATATCTCAGCAAAATATTACAATGTAATAATCGTATCATATCAGATATTTTCTCAAATGTTTTGCAACAATATTATATTGCTTATCAATGGCAAAATATTCTTGCTCACACAAGTAGCTGAAACACAAATCTCTTATCATTATCAAATAATGTATACAGTCTAATTACATTAATGTGACCAGCACGTACTCTCATTGTGTAAACGTTAAATAATTAATCACAGAAGGCTGGTGGCAGCACAGTGTTGTTGATCGTATAGTCAGGGCGTGTGAGAGCTTCGGAAAACATTACAATTGTTGGAGTAGTGCAGAAAAGGAGAGATTTATCCGACGTCCAAATGGCATAGTCATTGGTTTCAGTGACAAATGTAGAAGCATTTTCGAAAGGGCTAAGTTTGTGAACTGTTCGCTTGACTCTGGGTTAAAAGATTACCGTGCATGTAAAAATGGGACTTTCCAAATGTGGTGTCCCACATCATAGAAAATGTAATGTAACATGGGCCATGACAAAGATGAATGATGTTAGGTACAGGGACATTTTTTGGTGTTTACGTTACTTTATAAAGGTGAATAAACTCTGTTGAGATACAAAGGTGAATAAACTCTGTTGATTGACCGCCTAGGTTAACCAAATGTCCCAAACTACTGTTTAGCGAACGCTGATACGTCTGAGTTCCCAAAGCAGACTCCTGGTTTTTGCACCTAAGCTAACTGCTATTCTTTGACTACGAGGGCTAAAATTGGCGCACGATTATTGTAAATGGACGTCCACTGATTGGCAACAAGTAGCATTTTCCGATCTAACCCGTTTAATGCTCTATCTGACAAATGGACGTTGACGTATACTGTGTGAAACTTCTGAAAGCAAACAGCCTTCAATTATTTTTGGAATGATAATGGAAGAGGCGGGACATTATGGTTTGGAGAATGATTTCCTTGGATTCTCTGGGTGCACTCAGCATTGTAGGAGGAACACAAATTATCAGCACAAATGAGCATTTGTCCTTAAGGATCATGTCCACCCCTATATGACCATTGTTTTTCCTCAAGATGATAGTATCTACCATCAAAACCATGTGCGTGTGTGGTTTGATGAGTACCAAGATGAGTTAATCGTTCACTTAAATCCAATCAAGAATTTGTGGGACTACATTTGTCGGGTTGTTCGTGTCATGAATCCTTGTCCACGTTACTGGACACACCATTGAAAACCTTCAGGAACCAATAAACTCTTTTCTTGTATGTCTCACGACAGTCTGCTCTGCGAAAAGGGGCCATTGTTGGTTTTAACTAATAGTCACATTAATGTAACTGGATATGGATATTCTTACTAGGTTTGTAAGTTAGTTTAATAACGTTATCATTCTGATTAAATTGGGTGTCTGAAGGATTTTTATATTAAATGCGCTTCATGAAATGAGACCAATTTGTGTGTAATAAATTTGTAATTAAAATAATAATTCCCTGAGTTTAAAATTTAAACATGAGGATAATTAACAACATTTAACTTTCCATAAAGAATTACTTCATTGGAGATTTTTCAACCAATATTTGAAATAAATTTTCTTATTTAGAAAAGTATGCATCTTTTTATGAACGTTCTAATTTTTTTTTTACAATCAAAATGGACAAGATTAAATTTTATAACATATATGAAAAATGAAATATGAAATATTAGGAATTTAGCTTAACATCATAATGAATTTAATAAAAAATTAAAGAAATCTATCTGTTCAAAGTGTATGGCAAATATGTACTTCAAATTTCTTTTATAAAAAAATAATGTTCATAAAATAAGAGTTTGGGGCTGAAAATTGTTAAGATTATTGTATCGAGTATAATAGTTAATAAAATTACAATGATCTCATATAAACTACTTATGGAATTACAGAGGGTGCTAATCCATTTCATTAACTATTATTCACACTTGCTAGTTTGCTCCAAGATTTAACCCATATATCATCACAATAAAGAACTTATGACATACATTCCCTAATTTCTTACACAAATCATTTAAATATCAGATAAAAACCATAATTTTAATAAATCAACCATGGCGTATTAAATATTTGTCAAAACATTTATCATAACTTGTATGTTTTCAGAAAAAAAAGATGTTTAAATCTCTCATGATGAGAAAGTAAATAAAGAATCAAAATCAGCTAATATTCTCATCGTATTTGAGGAAATTCTATATTGATTTTAACATGAATTCAAAAAAAAAAAAACTTAAGAAATATCTGGAAGGAAAAATGAAGAATCTTGTTAAATTTTGATGTGTTGAGTTATATATAAGTCTGATCTCTAAAACCAAGCACATTCCCAAATATAACATAATTACAAATATATTTTTTGTGAATAAACATTTTGACGAATCAAGCCACCAATATAAATTATAAACTTTCAAAATATATTATGAATATCAATAAATAATGTCTGCAGATTGAAATGTAATCAACGTAATTTTAATTTAAATTTATAAAAAAGTTTAAAGTACATTTAAATGGTAGAATTTATTTATACATACTCAAGGTATAAACATAACTATTAATAACAACGTTAGAACAACAATTCATATACAACTTGGCGTTTCCAGGTCTTAATTATAGAAATCTTATTCAAAAATACGGTAAGTAGTATTGTTACCTCTCCATTGGCATGCATGACATTATTACTTAGTATACCTTCATACGCATTCTGCACTAGTCACAATACATTGTTTTCAACTGGATGATAGTATCAAAATTACTGTAGCTTCTTTTTATATAAAGTCTGATAACTTTAGCATGTATTAAGCAAATAATTGAAATAAATATTAGCATAATAAAACGTAGCAATGTATTCTCATTTATTTTCAGGGAAGAGTAAAAGCATTAATACTCCCCGTTCATATCTCGGCAGTCAAATCATTTATGACTGTTTATTTAACAGGAAAGCATGCGTGCAAATGGAAGCTCTACTATTATGGGAGTAATCTTTTCTTAATTTCTTGTTTTCCTCTGAATGCATACTAAATTCAGGATCATATTCAATGAAGTATACATTTATTTATCTTTGTTTCTTTTCATTTACGGAATTTAATTGAAGTGCATTTATCGTTCTTGTATAAAATTGTAACCAACACTTGATTTATGGTCATGATAATATATTGCCTGTATCACATCAGTTATTTATAATCTTAATTTTGCTGCTTATAATGGACAAAATTATATAGACCCACATTCTCTGATACTATTTTAAAAGTTATGTGATATATACTTGCATATGCGATATACTATTTAGCCTAAAATTTTCTCCGGCATTCCCAAATATTTTACTAAGATTTTTTGAAGTTCACTCTAAATAATAACTTTTTATTTACATAGAAATAACTGTGCACCAGTTCCTAAGAGAATTGATTGCGCAATCAAAAAAAGGTTATCTTAAAACTTGAGTTTTGTAAAAAAAAATTTGATTTTATGTGGTTAATTAATTTTGATAGTTATATAATAGGTATGTTTTATATTTGCGCACAAATTTCATTTAAATAAATTCAAATAAGTTCAGCGATTTAATTGATATATTGATATTAGTGGATTTTTATAAGTAAGCTATAAATGTAATTGTATATATATATATATATATATATATATATATGGTTTTGTCAGTAACACAAAAATAATAATAAATATACTTTATATGCATTGCATACCAGTGAATGAATTTTACTTTTTGACATAATTTGATTTATGTTTTATTTGAATAAATACTCCTAAGCCAAATATATTGTATTTAAAAGAGTTGAAGTTTTACATCACAACTTGATTACAAGTAAAATATGTTCTATGATATCTGTTGATTTAACAAAAGAAAATTGTGGTAAGTTTCTGGCTACCAAAATAAATGACGAATTATAAAAATAAAGATTTCAATTCATGCTTTGAATTTAATTTAATCAGCATTATTCATAAACGCATACGACGCATACAAACTACAATAGGTTTGCTTTTAGATTTTACTGTTCTACATAGAATTGTTTTTTATTTAATTTTATTTTTTTTTTATTTGTGTACATTCATTTAAAAAATTAAATTTTGTTCCCCTAAATTTTAATAATCATATGATATCCTCAAAGAAAATCTTTGCTACATTAGAATATTAATAGAAAAATAATTGAGAATAACGGTTGTTCAAAAGCACTTTAGATGAAACGTTCAATACTGAAAATTGTTATCAAATGTAACTTACATGCAACAAAATTCATAAGGTACTAAAATCAATTATCAATAGCTTATTAATAAATGAATAAATCTTTAATTTCACATTACATATTCCCATTAAAACAAAATCTTCATTTTTTTCATTATTCATATATATTATAATAATACTTGAACATTCGAATATCACAAAGGCAAGAAGGAACAATTTTTAAAGCAAAACAATATTTGACAAATGAGGATTTTTTTAGCATCACATTCTATAAATTTCACATTTAACCAAAACTCTTAGAAAGGAAATCGAAGAATGCTTGAAATATTGAATGCATTTTCTCACATACTTTATATAATTAACATGAAAATGCTTGGAAAAAATAAATTGATAAAGAAGAATGCACGATAAGGTAAAATTATAGTCAATTGCTCTTCATATTTATACACATATATTGAATAAATAATCTAACAGTTTAAAAAAAAGTGGTTTGAATAAGTAATTCTAAGTCAGAAACGAATGATTTAAATTTATTAATTTAAAACTAATACAATTAAATCATAGTTTAATACGTGAATATGAAATAAAATAATATGAGTATTAACTAAATATGAAAATTAGTGATTCAATATGTTATATCAACATACCTCTCAAATTTAACATTTAAATTTTTTTCAAAAAAGTAAGCATTCAGGCCATAAATTTAAATTTGATTAATTTAACACTTAAACACACAGACACATTCGAAAAAATAAAGTAATTTGTATCACACAATTTTTGTAATACTAATTCTAAAAATTGGGAAATATGGACAAATTTTCATTTTTTAAATTGTTCTCCCTTTATTCTCTTTTACAAATTTTAAATTATATGTGTGTAACTTCTTTTCCTTCAATTCATTCAGCAAATTTATCAGTACAAATGCATATATATAAATAGATTACTATAAGTTAATTTCTAAAACAAAGTCATGATAAGACATATTCATCTATTCTCTTTTTTTAGTTGCTCTCTCAAATATCATACTTTTCCCATTTTCAAAGTTGTTTGTTTTCGGATTCTTTTTCCGTTGCAAGTATTCAATAAACAGCTTGTCAAGAGCCATGAAAGGACACTCGAACAAAAAATTAAGGAAAAAACTGCAGACATATACGACAATAAAATATAATTCAGGTACAAGAGAAACAGAAAAAAAGAAAAAAAATTTATTGAAAATCATAAAATTGTATGAATAGATATGATTGCAAATTTAAAAACTATACAAAATAAAATTAAGGAAATTTGAATTAAAATCTTGGCAAGAAACTAAGTTATTCCTTTAAATTAATCGGAAAATTTCCTTCATTTTTAATGTTAAAAATTAAATGCATTTATATCATTAAATGAAATACATAAAAGCTTATCGTGACATAGAGGTACAACACATCTCTTCGGAGCATTAGGCCTCTATTTCGGGTGTAGACACTACTGAACAACAGATAATGGATGTTGCTTGAACAACGGGAGATGGATATTACTTGCACATCGTGCAATAAATGTTGTTTGCACAATATACAATGGATATTGCTTGAACAACAGCCAATATATATGTTGCTTGCACATTGTGTAATGGTTGAAAAACGAGCGATGAATGTTCCTTGCACATAGGGTAATGGATTTTGCTTGATATTAACAGCGGATTTGCCTTGAACAACGGGAGATGGATATTGCTTGATCACCGGGAAATGAATGTTGCTTGTATAACGGGCAAAGAATGTGCATGCACAATGCGGGGGTGTAAGGGAGTCACTTTGAATTCTTCCCAAGCGACTCATGAATACATTACGCTATCTATTCAGAGTCTCCTCGAAAGCCACCGTATCGATGCGGTAGATACTAAAATGTCTCACAATGACCGTTGGGCAGTCTTTAATGTGAGTCAAAACTACATACATAACAAAATTCGATATAAAATTACTTCTGAGTTATTACGTTTCTCAGATACACTGATTACATACATAGTAAATATGTAACACTAAGGAGGTGTGGCATCAAACTTATTTGAATTTCAGGTTAGATGCACCTTGCCAAGTTATATAAATGATGTGAAATGCGCAGCTCTGCAGCGCACTTATGATAAATATAAAGTAAGGAACCGCTGGCGTGGGCAATATTCGAGTAATATTGATGCGTGGAAAATATTCGCCGAACGTTTGTTCGTGTTGAAAAGGACGACTGTAATTGTAAAGAATGCCAGGCTATCATCAACGGAGTCAGTTCTAACAAAAAGATGATTTTATGAGAGGCATAGTGATCGAACTGGTCTATACAGCAAATCGCTTCTGACAGATGTCTTGATACGTCCTCAGTGCACTGGCCGTTGCGAAGATGGTTGGAACAAGGAACTGTGGTACGTTTGTGGGGTGCCTATGCAGCCAGAAGGACGTCAGCACGGGTGGATTAACGCATAATACGGCAAGCGATGGCGGCCCCGCAAATCATGTCTACTGAAATTCTGCGGCATGAACCCTAGAACGTTTCGAGAAGATCAATTTGCTATCGATTGGTTGCTAGTTCCCTGCGCTCTTGGCATCCATTAAGAAGACTGCCTTTAGCCTCGCAGAATAGAAGCAAACATCTGGAATGGTGCCGGATTAGAGCTATGTGGATACCTAAGTGACACAGGATCGTCTTCTCAGATGAGTCCAGCTTCTGCTTCTTCAAAGATAGTAACTGTGTACGAGTGTGGCGTCAACATGAAGACAGGTTCAATCCTATGGAAATTATGGAACATGTCACCACGTGACAATGCAGCATAATTGTTACGGGTATCATTTCGTACGATTCTTCGTTACCTCTAGTTCGTATTCACTGCACTGTGACAGCCCAACCTTATGTGGATGGCCTAGACATTCCCCTACTTTCAGGGGTGCTCAATGCCTTTTATGAGCAGGATAACACACGACTGCACATTGATAGTATCAGCCAACATGCCCTATAAGGTATATAGCTGATTCCTTGTTTACCGTGCTTCCCATATCTCTCACCAGTCGAACACGTTTGGGATATGATTGGGTGCCATTTGCAAACCCTTCCAATGCCTTCTTCAGAATACTCACTTTGGCACATAATTGATAGGGAATAGAAAACTATTTCTCAGGATGCCATCCGTACTGTCATTAACACTGTGCATAGTCGTATTCCTTCATGTATCATCACCGACGGTGGTCCTACAGCCTACACACCCGAACATGTTTTAGCCCTGTATTATGTATATATGATTTCGAAATACGTATCACTTATTGTTAGTTACTGCCCCTCTTTTTTTGCTGAATTTCAACACTTTATGACAATTCCTTCTTGGTGTAGCATTTTCAATACATTAGGCAGTGCATTTTAAACCTTTATTTCTTAATGTAAAAATAGATATCAATAATGCTTATTTTTCTTATAGACAATGAGCATTTTAATTTGTTACATAAAATAAAAAATATAAATTCAAAAAAAAAAAAATTTTTTTTGTTTCTAGCAGAAAATGATTAGTTTGGAGTTATTCATGACCTTATAATAGGATTTCATTTTTTTTAATATAATAGACTGGATTCGTTCACTTTGATTGTTTCACGATATAAAATGGAAGCTATGCTTTCAACTTCTACATCCATATCCATTTTAGATAATGCTTGAGGATTTTCCTAGCTTTTTACTTTGAGACACGTGAATAAGATTCATATTCAATGAAATGTGCTCCAGAATGTCAACACACATTGGATATAAAAATCATATATAGTATCATTTATTAAAGGTGAAATATTTCAATTGTAATTCAATTTTTAACAAATATTTAATGTTAATTTTTAAAAAATTATTTTCAATAATCATTTAAAATAATTTCTTCCATATAAAATTAAATCATATATTATTTTATTTATTATATAATAACACGTATAAAATTAAAAAAAAACTAAATAAAGATCTCGAGATAAAAAGTCATCAATGACTAAAATGCAGTTAAATATCACAAAAGAATTAACTTCTTATTAACAGTTGGTAAAAAAAAAATTCTATTAGTTAAATTCTTTTTTAAAGATAGTTTTATAATTCATTATCTATACTGATTACATTCATTAAATGTTTAATTTATCCAACAATTTTTTTCCCAATATCTATCAAACCACTCTTAAATATCATAAAATTTGTAATTACATCTTTCCACTTAATATTTCACATTTGCTTATTTTATCCTTTTATTTTGATCCTATAGATCGATAGATAGAAATAAAAATATATAGATAGATAAATTTAGAGATAGATATAGAGACAGAGACATATGAAGCATTCATACATATATATAAAAAATATTTCTGAAGTGGAAAATGTAAATTAGATTTAGTGGCTAGGGTTCAAAAGAACTTTGATACAAAGAAAGTGCTCATATTCTTTTTCTATTTGAGTGAAGACATGATTATTAGAAGCTTACACATACATTTTAATTATATACAACAGCAAACATTTTTCTGACTATTTGTTTTCTGGTAAGGAGAAGAAGAATGGTATATCTAGAAAACAGTATTAAACTTGACTTACTTATCTACAGTTAATTAAAGATTCACAAACACATTAAAATTTTATCATTCATTTAAAATTCGTTTGAGAAAGGAAATAAATTATGAGCATAAGCGAACAGACAGGGAAATGAATGATTGGAGTTTCATTCTATACATTGGTCTTAACAAATGTCATTTCGAAACCTTTTTCATCTTGTTTCTTATCAATTCACCTTTTTTCCAATAAAACAAATGAATTAAGGCTTACCGCAAGGGATTGTGGTAAGCCTTAATTCACTTTTTTGATTTTCAAAAATTCAAACTAAGTGGTTTTAAATTAAATTTTAATGTATACATCCAAAAACATTCACTCATCTGCACAAATATCTATATGTATTATATATTTTTGAAGGGCACAAGGAGACTTTTATTTTGTAATAATTACATGCGATTCTAAAGATTTTAAAAGTAATTCTTATTCAAGTCTACTTACAGCTGATCGATGTCCAACTTGCATTGCAGTGCTAAGACTTCCTACATATACAGGTTGAATTATTGGATGAACCAAATACTTAATGTATGTTAATCTTGCAAGTGAGACGAAACCTTGCCAACTCAAAAATGATGTTACGATACCTAAAATAGTGAGAAAATATGGATAAATCACGATATTTTTAAACTGATTTATTTCTCTATCTACAAAATATTAAGAAAATGGTTTAAATCTTATAGTATTTTGTTATGAAAATATTGAATTAAATATTTTCATAATAAAATGATTTACTTAAGACTATCTAATCGTAATCATGATTAATGTAATTTAACTAATCTTATATAATTATAAATTAAACAATTCATACAAGTTTTGATTCGGATATTTTTAAATACAATTCTTGCATTCATGATTTTTTCTACTGAATATAATAACTTTCAAGGATAATTTTTCCATTTTATTCTATGCATCCCTTTTTTCTAAAATTAATTCTTAAGCTGAAAGAATGAGTTAAATGTCCAACATTATTTAAGCTACAGTTTTTTTGTAGCTTTCTCTTCCCGATTTATTCAACATCAAATTACTTGATTTGGTATTTCTTTAAATAAAATTATGAGGTATATAAATGTAAAAATGTATAGTAAATCACTAGAAATACATTGCAATATATCTAAATACAAATTTATATAAATTGCTTTCATATATGTAATCATTTTTTTCTTTACTATAGGAAAATCCATTATGGTTAAATGCTTACAAAAAAGTTAAAATAAAAATTACTTGTTAGAGCTTCTTACTTGATAAATAATTGATTTAAGTTTATTATCAGTCGTAATCTTTTACCTTCACTTATGTTATTCCATGACAACTATTTATTTTCACAAATTTTTTTTGACAAATTCTCGTACTTGCTTCGTTAACAACGTAACATTTCTCACTGCTTCACAGATATCACCAATATCTCATGTTTGTGTTCCAAATCGATGAAGTGCTGGGAACAAGTGCCGTAGAATCCAAGATACCAAATTCTGAGTTTGGCCATTTTTTGGCGGATTTTCTTATGTATCTAGCAACCTGGTTTTATTACGTTATAGAAATGGGAGAGTCATAAAAAATTTACAGTAAATTCTATTTTGATAACCCTAGTATTTACGTCATCGCACACGTCACAATACATTATTTTGCCAACATTTCATTATCGCCAAAAAATTCAGAATTTGAAACCCTGGATTATATGGTACCTGTACGAAGTGCTGTATTTCCTAACTGCAGGATGACGGACATGATGTTAAATTAATTGAAGAGATTTATGGGGGGTTGATCTAATTTCATCAATGAATGGCTTGATTTCTTCAATTAAACTTCTGCCTCCCTATGATGCAGATATTTTAGGCCAACTCAATTTGACCTGAATCATTGCTGATTTGACCATTAGGTTGTTTCTTATTATGTGTTTTATGTTGAATTTGTTTGTATAGAGGAAATTCTAGGCTAACTTTCGTTGTTTCTTTTCCAGACTTCTGATAATCTGAAAATAACTGCAAATATGCACCCAAAGCTTCTCTTACGAAGCCACTCTATTATACTAATCTCCTTTCCCTATTTGATTATATTTTACTTTCATTTCATTTTAGCATATATTTAAACCGGTAAGTAATCTGTATTTGTGTAACGAAATCCAATGCTGTGTAACGATCTATATCTGCATAATTTTCCAATTTACTGCAAAAGTTTTAGAGATCATGCTTTTCTTATTGACCTTACCTTAATTTCACCTTAGGGCACAATTATGTCGTTGTGTTATCTGGACACTAAACAAGTTCAATTATCTTTACATACTATTGCAATTTAATTCAAAAATTTTAAAAATACTGTCTTTTTATAGAATTGTTATAATTTTTACTTCATCTAAATGTACAACTATGCATTTATGGAATTAAAACATTTAACGAGATAACAATCTCGCCATAATTTTCGTGTTCAAAGCAAATATTTTGAAGATAGAGCTCTTTTTGGGCTCTGTGTAAATATAATTCATACATATTATTATGAAAAATTTTTATGATATGTCGTACTTTTATTTCAGTAAATTTTTTTGTTTTGTTTAACATTTTACAATGCATTTTTGCAAGCAAAATCTAGAACTAGGACCTGCACTTTAATGTGGATACCAAATTATTATAAATATCCAAACTTTAGGGGGAGGAATAAAGCCGAATTATTGAACTGAAAGCTAGTACTCTAATGATTCTACTTTTGATCTGGAAAATTCGCTTAAAGAATACGTTACAATTAAATATTATGAGATCAATAATAGTATTTATTGAAATTTTAACAACAGTTTTTTTTTAAGTCTGCTGGCTTGTATTCCAACAATAAAAAAATACAACCTTATAAAATAACTTCGCAGCCAACTTGCATCCCAATTTTATATAAACACAATTATGTGATAATTTTAAGGATTCATAGTATATCTGCTTACCTCCATTTCCCCTCATGCATGTTATAGTAATCCATGCTAATGCTAAAGACCACAGAAATTTGCTGAAGCATGCATAAAGAGTAGATACTAGCATATTGGGCACGTTACCCTGGTTCCAATAATAACCTCCAAAAATAAGAATCAATGGAACAATCAATAACAATATCCATCCGCAAATATTAGTGAACTGAAAGAATGAATGAGAGATTCAAAAACAAATTATGTAAAATATTGAATTAGAATCATAGTTGAAGTGTGTTTGCATTTGAAGACCTATTCGATTTTTAAAAATTAGTATACTATAATGCATTTATTATAATCTATAAATTAATCCTGTAGAAGGACAGTTCATACAAGTGGCAACATCTAACAGCCGATATATGTTTTCATGACCGAAGGCCATGGGGTGAAAAGCCTAACATGCAAACCCCAGGGTTTATTTATCAAGCATGCTTGTGACTCAGTTTATCATCGTACTGAAGAAAAGAAAGACTAAGTCGACCTTTCTCAGCCGGATGATCAAACCCCGTAAAGGTAGTTTTGGGGATTCATTGGTCCTGTTCGATGCGAGGAACAGAAACAAGACTTCAATTAAAGGAAACGTTTATTATATTCTACTACATTACAATACGGTACCAAGTGGCTGGGATCGTTCGGCTCATCTCTTCAACAGGTAGGTATATCACGTGGTCCCGCGCGCCTGCTTCCCCCGGGGGAAAAGGGGATTGGCATGCATTTCTTGTCCGAACTGTACGTCCATACCTCGAAGCGTGGGAATTAATTTCACCCCTTGCCAGATGGGCTGAGAAGGGGAAATGCCATTTCCTTTATTAATTAAGGACGTGAGAAAGGAATCACTACAGACTATGCCCCCAGCGACTTAGTTCGAATTACAAAGATAAATATGCATACAAACAAAACGTGTTACTATTTTCAATAATATGAATTATAACAAACTGTTGACGCATATTGGTGATTTAATACAGAATAACCATGAAATTATATACTTCGTAATATTTTACACTTATTTTAGTTTATTAATTTGCAGTATATTTAGTTATATACAAACAAGACATTATTTATCTATATTACATATTCAGTAATTAAATGTTCTGCAAAATGAAGTTTCCTACCACATCTAGTACTGTGCAGTGGTTGTGAAGAAGTCTGAAAGTCAGAACTATCAGCATTTTTGTTTGACATTGTTAATTCGAAATTATCAATTCCATCTGGGAATTGATATGCTGGTTTTAATTGATCGATGGAAACGGTGTAAGGCTTGCAGTTAATGTCGAAAACAAAATTTTATCTGTTCTATTGGTATTTAAATGTGGTGCAGTGTAAGAAGGTGCTAGTGGCGGGTTAATCTTATCCGATCTTAAAAATATATGAGTGCAGGTTTTTAGTGAAGAATTTACATATATTTTGGATTTCCCGTGGATTGCTGTGGTGATTGGGTTTCATTCTCTCATCATGATACTTAAGTTTGATGCATAAGTTGAGTTAACACACTGATTAGTTAAATTACTTGAAACGATATCACATGTTAATCTAAGAGTTGTGCCATACACTAGCTGGGCACTAGTTGCTTTTATGTCGTTTTTAAGAGTCGTGGGTAAGCCTAATAATACGAGTGGCAAATTTTCTGTCCAATTTGTTTTATTGTGAGTTTTTAAGGAGAATTTAAGGTGTCGATGCATTCGTTCGATTATGCCATTAGCTTGAGGATGATAAGGTGAGGTTCGAATTCTAGGCTAAACTGAGTATTACGGTTTCACCTTGAGGAGTGGGAAATCTCGCCGTTCTATGCCGCGAGGCGCGAAAAGTCGCCAGATCTAGTTCTTGCTTACATCGACAAATGTGTTTATCCGTGAATGTTTCATCGGATTTTCATGGTGTGTTCCCGTAATGTCTCGGAGGACACCATCCGTCACTTCTCACCCCAATTTCTTGGAAAAGCAGGATGTCATCCATCAATTGTCAACTCCAAACTTAGGAAAAGCTTGCTCACAATGTGAAAATTTCGCCATTTTCATTTAGCAAGGCATTGTATTAGTTACTCATCGCGTTATTACTTATTCGTTGTTTCTCTTATTCAAAATCAATTGTGCTTTGAGATGCAGGCTATGAATTTGCGAGATATATTTCGTTTGAGTGATAAAGGTGAGAAAGAAGTTATTATGTGGTGTATGAATATTGGTTTAATTTCCAAAAATTATTTATGTTGTAAATGTGGTGCAGAAATGAAACTTGCTGATAGAATGGATGTGAATGATAAGTGTGAATGGGGATGTAATGTGAGAATTAAGGCTAAGCATGATGTGAAAAGAAGCGTTTGAAAGAGTTCCTGGTTTTCCCAGGGACGATTGCCTGTGAGTGTGTTATTGCAAATGTTGTATATGTGGGTGAAAATGTTTTCAAGTAAAAATATATGCAAGGAGTTCAAAGTATCGAGTCATGCGGTGGTTGATTGGAAGAGTTTTTGTCGTGAAGTGTGTATGAAAACGAATGAAATTATCGAAGGACCTGGTGTGATTGTTGAAATAGATGAAAATAAATTTGGAAAGAGAAAATATAATAGAGAAAAGAAAGTTGATGAAAGGTGGGTATTTGGAGGGATCGAAAGAGAATCTGGAAGGTGTTTTACGAAAGTAGTAGCATGCAGGTAGAAATATGAATTGCTAGGAATTTTGAAAGAGAATGTTTTGCCTGGAAGTGTAGTTACCTCCGACAGCTGGAATGACTACGATTGTTTATCTGACGAAAGCTTTCTGCATATAAAAGTCAATCATAGTCTGCATTTCAAGGACCCTGATTCAGGCGAGCATACCAACACCATAGAAGGGACGTGGAATGCTATAAAAACAAGCCTAAAAGGAATTCGGCAGGTAGGAGATCAATTCGATTCCTATATTGCCGAGTATACATGGCGTAAAAAGCACTCCGCCTCCACCGATAATTTTAAAGACTTTATCGAAGATGTTGTTACCGTTTACCCGTTGAATAAGGAGCCGCCGCAAAATGATGCGGAATTCGAAGAAAAATGAAGGTAAGTTTTAATTATAATTATTTTCTGTGTTATATTTTTTAATTTATTTCACATGTGTTTGCTAAATTTGTAAAATTTTGAATTTTAAGGAATTGTTTGAAACTAAACTACAATTTTTAGTGTAATATTGATTTGTATCATTCTATTTAAAATCACTGGATTTATTAAAAATGTTTTACCACATATATAAATATTAATTTTGAACTCAAATCGACCATCCAACAGCCGCCACCTGCGTCGGTAGATGAGCCACAGAACCATACCTTGATGAGGCGAGAAGTATCACCCGCACCCACTCTCTAATATTGACACAAATTGTATCTCGTGGAAGACTTCTGATACCTCACCTTAACGAACCGTCAAATCCTATACTATTCTTCTATGTCCCTGATCTCGACCGGACCATCGTCGGTGACACGCTGGTTTTCTATCATTGGAATGTCATCCGACGCAATGGACATTATCCTTTTCAAGATAGACCAGTTGGACCGGTCCAGAATGGTACTCAAGCTATCGCTCTTGTACACCAGCTTGCTCCTTTCATCCGAGAACCTGGTATAAGACAGCACGAAGTGGAGGCAATCCCCCACCACATTGCACGAGCGACATAACTCACTAATCGGATATCCTCGTTTATGAAGGTATTCCGGTACACGTCCGTGTCCAATCGCTATTTCCAAAAACTCATTTTTCAGAGACTGTTTTGAAGAATCTGAAGGTCTGGTGACCAATTTCTTCACTTTCCTATCTTAGCTGTCATACACGCAGTGCTTCTTTACGCAGCACCTTTATCAAGTGTGACCTTAGACGTGACAGGTCCAGCGTTGGCTCTGGTAAACTGGCAGTCTCTTTGGCCTGCATATCTGCTCTTTCGCTTCCGAAATGCAGGCACGCATGAGCGCGTACATAATGTAAGTGCACCTCTCTAACACTAGTGGCTTCCCGGTACGAGTCCTTTACCTTGCTAACCAATATGTTCTGGTTATTTGTATCGGCCAGGGAGGACAACAAGTCACTGTATAAATGACAATTGCTGTTGCCCAATTTATTTTTGAGCTAATTTAGTGCCAGTCCCAGCACCGATATTTCCACCTGAAAGGCGCAATTTTCGTCACCAAGTCTAGCAACATAAGTTTCAATCTCTTGCCCAAAGTACAAGATTGTAAACCCTAAACCTATTTTACCATTAATGCCTGATCCGTCGGTAAATAACTCCAGACCTTCACATTATCCTTTTCAAGGCTTCTTTGTCGGCTTTTCACTATCGAAAAGTACACTATATCGTTCTGCTGGGTGACTATTCAAAATGTCAACCCTCTCCTCAATAACGCTTGAACGCAGATTTATCTCGCTGAATATATATGGTCTGCGTTCCACTAATACCATTAGCTTTGCGTACTCTATGCCTGTTTTTATATCTAGCGGTAGGACTCTCGCCAGTACTTGTACAGCAGCCTTAGAAACATTCCTGTAGCATTTAGTGAATGCCATGAGTGCCGGACTTTGTACACTCTGTAGGTGGCCACAGAAGGTTTTACATTCTAATCTGTGTCCCCATGCCCCTTGACCAAAAAGAGCCATCCTTTCGGTTCCACTCCTATATAGGCGTTTGAGTAATTCAGGCTCACGCGCGAATAGAACTCTCGCCGTTCGTTGGAGTGACATTGTGACTTTCACAACGTTTTGTCTCACCTCTTTAAGAGGGGAATTGAAAGTGAGTGCACTATCGTACTTTACCCCCAAGAATTTTAGCTCCTGCACAGACTTAATAGAGGTTCCGTCCCACCTGAAGACAGGCGGTTCCGCTTTCCGCTTTCTGGTCACCGTGAGGGCCACCATTTTGCTGGGATTGAATACCAGCTTGTATGTCGTTCCCCATTTGCTGATTGTATTGAGGGAACTTCCGCATTTTTCTCGAGTTTTGCTTTTGAGTCACCAGCAGCATGTCGTCAGCGGAGGCTATCAGCCCCGTGTCATTCGGCATGTCCAGTCGCAAAGCGCTGTTGGCAACTAAGTTCCAGAATAGTGGTCCACTACATGACCCCTGCGGTATTCCTCTGCTGTTTTTGAAAACTAGATTTTCTCCCGAGGCATTATATATAATATGTCTGTCTTCCAGGTAGTACTTTTCCAACATATAGATATAATGTTTACATCGTTCTTGACCGAGGAGGAACATAACACTTGGTCTCCACATGTAGTCAAAAGCACCCTGAACATCTAGTGCAATTAGGCTTACGTACATTCCATTCTCCTGGAAATACCTAATTGTGTCATGGAGACACACGTGAACCGTGTCGCACGAACTACCTGGCCTAAAGCCATGTTGGGCAGGCTTTAGGCCAGGTAGTTCGTGAAGGGTGAAACGCCTGTGACTTCACCAGGTGGTGGTATATTCTTTGTGTTAGGAGTTTGTCCAGTACTTTGCCTAAAATAGAGAGTAGACAAATCGCGAATATATGAACGCGCTTCAGACGTGTTCGTTCTCTGCTTCAAGAACCGAACCAACTTGGCATGTTTCCAAGATCTTGGGAAATGCTTTAGATAAAGGCTTTTATTGAAGAGGAGTAAAAACATTCTGGGATTTCTCTCGAATATATTTCGCACCACCTCCGCCGGGATTTTGTCGGGTCTCGGTGCCTTTTTCTTTGCCATGGATTTGACTACCAACTTAATATCCACTTTTTTAAAGGGCCGATCGTCGCCTCCACTGCAATTTGAGTCCGCTATATTCCTCATGCCTATTTGTTCACTACTCTCTTGGTCCGATTCGTCCACAAGGAACAAACCAGCTACAATTGTTGTGACGATTTCTTCTTCGCTATTGCTCAGAGTTCCGTCAGGCAGTTTGACGCTACTCATTGGTGTGCTTTTGACAGCGTTTCCAACTGCTAATTTGTATGGCAGAGACCCACAAGTAGGATCTCATTGATTTTTGACAGAACTTATCCTAGTTCGATTCCTTTTTCTCAAGCATGAGTCGTTTGTACTGGGCCGCCGATCTATTATGCAGCGTTTTTCTGGCTTTGCGCTCATCGGATTCGGAACATTTCTTAAACCGTCTCCTCAACGCTCGCGTTTTGCTCCGTAGCGTCGTTAGCTCATCATCCCACAATGGAACCTGCTTCCTAGCAGTCGTGTTAGTACTAGGTCGAAGCCTTCTAACGAATTACTAATAGCGAACCAATTACTAATAAATCTGATGATGTTAGAAAAGAATTTTTGCTTAAATTTATAAATAATATAATTGAGAAAACATGAACGCAGATAATGGCAAATTAACTCGAGCGACACATTTGGCTTTAAGACATACTTCTCAGACTTTTTTAAACATAATTTAATATTGTTCAATTAATTTAAATATGAATAATTTATTGCTAGGTAACATTCAAGCTGACAAATTTGAATCTCGTTTCGGTCAATACAGAAACATGTCCGGTGATCAGTTTCATATCTATAAGGCAGCTTTATGAAACTGAAAATAAACTTCGCTTAAGTAAGCAATTAAAACTGGTGTCTCATTGCATAGGCAGTTTTAATATAAATGTGCTTGAAAATCCTGCTTCTGATGAAAAGGAAATGTTACAGCAAGATTATAATGAAATAATTCAGAATATGGAAGTTAGATATTCTGATATAGATGAAATAACAGACTCACTACCTCTCATAACATATTTAGCTGGATATTTTTGTCATATCATTCATAAGAGCATTAAATCTGTTGATTGTCGTATAAAAATATTAACTAAAAAAAACAATGAGTATTGATGTAGATTTAGATTGTAGTTTTATAAAAAAATGTGATAGAGGTGGTTTACTTTAACCATCAGAACTTGTAACCAATATTATGTACTTCATATTTACATTGTAACATCAAAATTAATTTATGAAGATTATGGGCATGAATTTTTTCAATTTTTAAGTTTTAAATCAACATAACTTAATAATTAGTGTAGCGGAAAACCTAGTTTTTAAAGACATGTAGGATTTCACAGTTTGCAACTGTGGCTATCCGTTTGAGGGAATAATTATTAAAATTATGAGATCATCTACTAATACTCTTTTTAACAATTATTGTAAACTTAAAAATGGTATTTATCAAGGAAAATCAAAAATAAGCAAAGGAGAATCTAACAAGCCTGAAAGTAAAAAGAAATTAAAAACACTAACAAACAACAATTTAGATTCCAACTCTTCAAAAAAAATTAAATGTACCTTTCACAAATTGTGCGTTGTAAATAACAATAATCTATTTATTTCATGTGCATAACCGCTTTTACTTTTCATGTGTGTATTTAAGTTACATTTAATTTTTAAAAAAAGATATAATTTAGAAAGTCTATATACGTAAATTATTTTTAAAGTATTTTAATTCATTTACGTTTTGTAATATGATTATTTGGTAAATTTATTGGGGAAAATATAGCTGTAGCAATTTACATATCATCTAAAGAAAAACAATTTGGTATTAAAAAAAGATCTTATATACATTTTTTTAAATTTTAATTTCCATGCAATGTTTAATTTCCATGCAATTTTAATTTCCATGAAATATGTTAGCTTTGTACTTTAAAACCGTAATTGTTTTCTTTTATTACTCTGCTTTAAAATTCTCTATAATTTCTTAAAAGTTTCTTTTTGATGTATCGCCTACCGTTTGTTTATTAAAATTTAATGTATTTTATGTGTAATAAATTGTTTACAAAATAAAAATATTTCTGTGAAAATTTGTGTGTGTTCTTTCTTTATTTTATATATAATTATTTGCAAAAAAAAAATTGTTTTGTGAAAAAATTACGTAAAACATTTTTGTTTTCCTTTAAAATTATTCTTTAAAAATAATGACTTTAACGTTTCATATTGGTAAAATAAAAAATGTTTCTTTCACAATAGAAAAAAAACCTGAATAAAGGGAACACATTCTATATCAAATAAGTATTGGAAAATATAACTAATATTTAAAGAGTAATATACATTATAAGAAATAAGATTATAATATAAAAAGTATTTGTGATATTACTCTTTTTTAATTACATATATTTGAATAATAAAATTTTTAAATTTTTTTACACGCAGTTTAAAACTACAATTCAAATTTGCATTTTAAGGAAATAATTTTGCCTTTTATAGTATTTTAACTTAGAAGAAAATGAACATTGCTTATTAAAAGGTATAGGAAAAAGATAACAACATTTGAGATTTAGAATATTTATATATTTAACATTAATGAAATCATTAAAAAATTTTCTAGATCCGCAATAAATGAGCGCCAAAAGTAAAACTTGTTGCCAGATGGGCTGAGAAGGGGAAATTCCATTTCCGTTACGAATTCAGGACGTGAGAAATGGATCTCTACAGTAACTTGGGAGTGCAAACCCTACCTCTAAAACAGTGGACTTCACAACACGATTGTTTTTTATTAAAGAATTTAATATTTTTATGTCTATATCTGTTCAATTTAAAATATCTTATGTACTTCATAAATGTTTTTCTATGTTAGTAAAAATGCAAAAGTGTAATACTTAACACCAAAAGCACGGCTTCTAGCGACTTATTATAATACATTGTGTGTGTATTAGTGGTGAATGCAAAAAATAATTTCTATAAAACAAGAGTAAAATATTCAACTAATATTTTGAAACAATAAAAACATTTTACACTATGGCAAATGGATAGTTTTAACAAATCATTCCCTTGAAGATAGTTCATTTCATTTAAATTTAATAAATATGAAGTAAATTTTCTCTGGTGAGACAATTTGGAAAATACTACATACAGAAATTCCCGAAATTCATAAACGGAAAAAATCAAACTATTAATTGTGAAAACATTTTTTTATATTTTAACCTGCTGAAAAACATCCGCTTCATTCTTTTGTAAAACCATTCAGGAATATTCGTTTTGTATTTTGAATATATGTCTTTGTTCTCACTATGTGTAAAAATATATTATACTTCTGCAATGTTTAAGTATGAAATCTTGTTTAACTGTTGTTCCGTCAATAGTAGAAGATTTGGGTAGAAGGGAGAGTTCTTTTCTTTAAAAATTAAGTGAAATTTGAACATGAGTTATATTATTTCAGCTGTTAAGAGCTAGTACTGCATTCTCATTTTATTTACAAGCCCTGAAAGGGATTACCCATTTTTCAATTGCTGAAGAGTTGGTTGACTGCTCATATAAAAGTGCATCCGAACGAAATTTTAAAGTTAATTTCCTCCTTAAAGCCACTTTAGTAAACATTAGTTTGTTGAATTAAATGCAAATTTAAATATTTTTTTTGAAAATGATCTATTTTTTTTAATGTTTCTAGTCATATCAA